>JAFREQ010000093.1:1390000-1477500 GCA_025331565.1 Holacanthus passer | reverse complement strand
ATTACTCTGTTGATGAAGAGGAAGGAAACACTGTTATACATCTAAGCAGTTAATAAACCCGCCGGTCCGGCATTAAGGAAAAACTCAAAAATAACTCTAGATGATATTCACATCTCAGTCATGGCCTCGGGCAGGTGGGCGGGGATGGCGGTGAGGCCCCTCCCTCGACAGTCCACGATGTTGTTGCTGCAGGAGCACATTGGCGGACAGGAGCCGGACGCCAGGCTGCACGGCTGAACGAAGGCGCTGCCGCCATGGCCTGAAAACAAACGAGAGAAACCGTTTCGACTCCATTGTCCGCACTCGAACATGAAGCGTGCCGTGTCACCGGGCCGCCGTACCTGAGCAGGCGAAGTCGCTCTTGCGCAGCTCGGCGAGGTTGAGGCCCCTCAGCGAGGGAGGAGAGCTGCACTGAGTGTAGAGGCCTAAAGCTGCCCGCTGCCTGAGCCACGGAGACAACCAGGCCAGGTGACAGTCGCAGCGCAGAGAGTTGGAGTGGAGGCGACTGGGAGAGAAGGAGGGAGGAGAAGACGAGGGGACAGAGAGAGGAGATGAAGTGGAAGGAAAAGAGAGGAGGAAAGAGGAGAGATGGGAGTGAAGGAGGGAGGAAAAAGAAGGACAGCAGAATATGTAGGTGTAGGAGGGAAGAGTGAAGTGGAAGAAGAAATGGAGAGAAGGGGGTGTAAAGGAAGGAAGCAGAGGAAATGCAAGGGAATGAAGGAGCAAACGAGGAAAGATAATAGAGGATAGGTGGGAGGAAATAATGAAGTAGGAAAGGAGAAAGGGAAGGAAGTAGAGCAGGAAAGAGGAAATGAATCAGAATATAAGACAAAAGGAGAAATAAAGGAATGAAAGCAGAGAAGTGAAGAAAAATGAGAGGCAAGTTTTGATAAGTATCTGACTGTTCTGTTTCCCGAGTGAACAATGTGGCATTCTGGGTATTGTAGTAGATTGAGATGAAGGACTCACAAGGTGCGCAGCTTCGGCATGTGGTTGAAACTGGAGACTGGAATACTGCTGATGTTATTGTTGTTCAGTGTGCTGGGAGAGAGGGAGACACGGAAATACAGAAGAGAGAGAGAGAGAGAGTGGGAAGAAGGAAACGATCAAACGGGAAAGAGAGGAGGAGGCAGAGAGAGGGAGCAAGGAGAGGAAAGGAGAAGATTAGAAGGAAGAAAGAGAGAGACATGATGAGAAGAAGGGAGAGAGGAGGATAAAAAGGATGGCAGAAGGAGGGAAGAGGAAAGAAACAGGAATCAGAAAGTATTATTTTATTGTGAAAAGAACAATTCAAAGTCTATCTGACAGCAGGATACTATAAGAACTGCACTGTTCCCCAGAGACACACCAACAATCTGGGTCTGTGATGCTTCAGCTTTAAAGGGATTTTCCAGGATACTCACAGAACCTCGAGAGATCGCAGAGCTCGAAACGCTCCCTCCTCTATACAGCTGATGTGGTTTTTATCCAGCTGACTGGTAACGAAAAGAACACAACGATCAGTTACACCAACTAATTAATCACGTGGTTAATCATTGTTATACAACTCTGTAGTTTAGTTCAAGCATCTTACAGGAATCGACCTATAAAAACTGGATCTACAGCAGCAGATATGTCTGATTGTGGTTCACAGTTGTCTTAAAGCAGCAAATCCCATCGTTATCTTTTATCCACTATTTTCATTCCTGCTTTGTGTGTGTGTGTTTGTGTGTGTGTGTGCAGTTTCACACACAGGTTTTTCAGGTCCGTGGCTCCTCTGAAGGCCCTCCTCGGGATGGCCTGGATGAAGTTTTCACTCAGGTCACTAAAAAACAAGGAAACAGGAAACTGATTACTTACTGCTGATCAGATTCGTTTAGAGAAAAACATTTGAATCCAAAAAGAATGTGCAGAAAAAACATTTAAACTGAATCTGCATTTACACCGTCAACATTCAAAGTCATAGATCTTCATATTACTGCTGTTGAGCACTGCGTCGTCCTGCAGCTTCATTATCTCCAGCTACTATCGGTGGAATCAGGCCATTACCAGCTAGTTTCATACCAATCTAAACATCACTTCCTCTTTATCTTAATGTTGTTTTTCCCCTCCGCCCGCAGGGGTCCGGGGGTGGGGGGGGGGTGGGGGCAGCAAACACAATGATCAGCCCCCACAGTCGTTCACATGTGCCACAGCAGAGCAGAGAGACACAGTAAAACAGACAGTGTTGAAAAGGACGACAGCAGCACAAATCTTTTTTCTGTGGTCTTTGAATTTTCTGCTTTCGATCAAATTTGTGTTTCGAGCCAGACAACGAAAAAACCCGACTGAAAAAAGCACAACCAAAGGGATAAAAAAGTGTGTGTGTGTGTGTGTGTGTGTGATAAACCGCAGAGGAGGATGTACATCATCTGTGGCCGCCCTGGAGGACCTCAGACACACTCCATTAACGTCAGGGTCAAACCAGAGAGGCTGACAGAGAAGGAAACACACACACACACACACACACACACACCGAGACACACACCGAGACACACACCGCTGATACCAGCCAGTATATGAACTGTTTCACATCCAGCCTCGAAACAACGTCTTTGTGAAAGCAGATTAAATTCACACAACAGTATCACTGAACCAACACTGTAAAGCTGAGCCTAACAAGGGAAGGTTGAGGGAGGGTTGAGGGAAGGTTGAGGGAAGGTTGAGGGAAGCTTATGGGCTTTTATTTTGGCGCCAGTCTCGGAACAACCTTTACTTCATTTGCATTACTCGTGGTAAAGATGTAAGAAACCTGTGACCCTCGTCATACAACATATTGGAGAAGAGCTGGGCAACATGTTTAATTTTGAGGGATCTAAAAAAAAGCAAAGTTTCTCCATTTCACCCAACAATTTTATTTTCTGTTTGTACAGAGCTTCACAGTCTTTTAAAGAAGCGACCACAGCTGCAGATGCAGGTCTGTCAGTCTCTACAGTCAAACTGTGTCCACTCGATCTGTGTTTCTGTCAGTTACAGCTGTTTGTGTCAAAGGTTCAGTGGTAAACCAGAGGAAGAACCATGGAGAGGTCAGCGGCTAAAAACAGCAGGACAGCTTGAAAGGAAATACATCAGAGACAAAACAAGACCAACACAAATACAACTAAACTAAACTTGACTCTTTTTGAGGTCTGCGACAAACACAGAGGTTTCGCTGTGTTGTTGAAGCGTGAAGCTCAGCAGTGACTCAGACATGAAGCAGCGAACGAGGTGATGAGAGATATACAGAGCGACAGAACAGTCAGAACGAGGTCGAGCTGACGGACAGACACAGTGAAAGTGTGTGAGGTGGAACCGGACAGGAAGGGTGATACAGCCATAAACAAGAGTTGTATACTGTCTACAATCATGTGTTCACAAAGTGTTGAACCTCTCTCCATCCTCGCTTGTGAACGACTGGGTCTTTCCAGGATGAACCTTTCATACCCAATCATGATACTATCACCTGTTACCAATGAACCTGTTTACCTGTGGAAGGATCCAAACAGGTGTTTTTGGATCAGTCCACAACTTTCAGTCTTTTGTTGCTCCTGTCCAACTTGTTTGAAACATGTTGCTGCCATCAAATTCAGAGTCAGCAGATATTTACAAAAATCAATGAAGCTGATGATCAAACATTAAATATATTGTCTTTGTGCTGTTTTCAGTTGAGTCTATGTCGACAAGGATGAACAAATGATCACATCCTGTTTTAATTATGTTTTACACAGCGTCCCAACTGTGGAATCAGGGTTGTATTAAAAGGGTAAAAAAGTAAGAGAGGAGCAAGTAGAGGTGGTTCAGCTCATCTCATGAAGACCTGACTGATTGGAAGACCCCAGGACACGCTGGTCTGGAAACACCCTGGTGTCCTGGAGGAGGAGCTGCAGGACTGAGCTGAGGAAACAGATTCTCAGAGACGCACGGGTGAACAGTGAAAGTGGATGGACTGAGAGACTGAAAAGAAAACTAGCAAATAATGAAAGAAAGGAATGAAATAAGATGGGTGGGAAGGAAAAAAGTAAGAGAGAGCATGAGTCAGACAAGACTATGAAGAGTCGGAGCAGAAGAGAGGACCAGCTATGGTGATGGAGAGAGAAATGGAGGCTTGATAGAAAGAGACAGAGGAGAAAAGAGATGAAGTCCAGTTGGACTCAAAGCCAGTGAACCAAAACTAACCACTTATTTCTGTCTGTCTGTCCCTCTCTGTTCACTTCCAGCAGAATTTATATCCACTCATGGACATGAACATGAGTGTTGTTAAAGGGTTTTAGTTCTGTTTGTCACAGATTTTCATCTGCAACACAAAGAAAGAAGAAAACGGAGCTCAGTCACCAGACGTTACGCCAACGTGACAGTGTGTGGTTTCAAAGTTTGAACTCTGGTCTTTCCAGGAAACGCAGCTGGAAGCTTCTGAGAACATGCTTTCAGTTTCTGAATCAACAATTTAATGCAGCTTTGAATAAAGTAAAATAAGATGTGACGTGAACTGTGATGGATTATCCATCTCAGGCAAGTTTCATGTCTCAGAAAGTCCATGTTGATACATGAGGACGTGACAACTTAATAAAGACAGAATAAACCGAATTGTCCACAATATTAGCTCATGATGAACAGAGCACATTCTTCAGGCAGCAGGTAGAATAAATGTGTGTGTGTGTGGCAGAGCAGGAACACACCGAGCAGGATCGACTCATCTAAGACGAGCGCACAACTAAAACATACAAATACAAGCCGTGTATTTGGCCGACAATAAACACCAGCATCACACATCAGAAGCCGTTAACTTTTCCTTCCTCTCACATCTTATTTCATTGTGTTTTCTTGTATTTCTGCAGGTGTTTGTTGAAGCGGTCGACTCTGTGCCTGCTCAGGAGCTCAATCAAACTGTCAGCGGACAATGTTGGGATAACGTGGCAGAGCAGAGCTTTCACTGTGGAAACCTGAGTCCATTCCTATATTAAACCTTCCAGACAGTCGCCCTTCGGTCTCGACTCCTCTGAGGCTTCATTCAGTGACATCAACCTCGTCAATCTGCTGCCGTCTGACCAAAGTGGCTCCAACAAGCCAACAATAACAATAGAGGTAGATGCAAACACCCTGTACATTAATGCACAGTCACATGGAAAATAAGATTTGGACATTTCAGCTATGGTAAATGTGTAAATATACTTTACAAGTAGGATGCAGCTGAAACATGCAAAATCACCACACATGCACACATGACGTATATAAAGCAAACACTTATTGACCTGAGATTATTAATGAATAATCTATAACACTATGAGAATGTATGTACACATAGAATGTATGCTTTTATACTTCACATGCCTCCACATCCACAGGATAAAAGACAGCTTTCTCTCTCTCTATCATGATCACACACACACACACACACACACACACACACACACACACACGTCCAGCTGTGACCAGTCTGTGTTTCCCTCCGGTAAACATCACATCCAGCCTCCTGGAGTCCCAGCAACAGATATCTTGACAACCTGATGGGAAAGCATCTTTAATATTGGTGTGTGTGTCTGTGTGTGTCTGTGTGTGTGTGTGGACAGTAGGTAGTCTCATAATATTTGCTCTCTCCATCTCCTCTATTCATTTTCTGATCCGCTCTGTCATCTGTTGTGTCCCTGTCCTCCCTCCTCCTCCGTCCACCCTCGCTCCTCTTCATCCTCTCATTGTTCCGCCGTCTCTCCTGTCGTTTCAATATCCTCCTCCTCCCTCCGTCCCTCCTCTCCCTGCTCACCACAGAGGGTGAGAAAGGTAAACTTTCCCACTCGTTCCCTGCTCGTCTTCTACTCGTCACCTCTCCGTCCATCCGTCTCTCCCACTCCGGGTCAAACTCGGGTTAGTTTCAGTCGAGCTGACGGTTTTTCTCTCACAGATGAATTTGGTTGTTCTCAGCCGCTGATGCTTGTTTTATCCAGTGATCCAGTTGGTGACCTTTCCTGCTCTTTCCCATTTATGTTTTGGAATCCTGTCGTATTAACAGCTTTTACGCTCTTGTGATTAATCTCACGTTTCCTCACAAAAAATGATTCCAATGGCTTCCCATAGTGTCTACAGACTTCAGATCTGGGGAAAAGGCAGCGCTGGTATCAAACTTAGGAGCTGTGGGATCAGAATTGCTGCAGAAGAGGAAGAGCTGGATCACTGTTTTGAATGATTCCTTGTAACTAGTGAATTATACTTCTTCCAGCAGTCGTTGGGCCGTTACAGTAACAAACAGCGTCAGGTCTGGACTGATTTATATGTAACTTAGAAAAACTAATTGAAGACTGATGCAGTCAGTCAGTTTGTATATAGAATGTGGCTTTAGCGTAATCAACAACACATGCACTGCAAATGGGACCGTATTAACACTTTCTCTAATTATTTCACATCGAGTGCAGAGTTTTTATTGGCCCTTAGAAAACCCAAACTTTACTGTGTCAGTGGTTAAAGATTTGGTCCCAACTCACAAGATACGACAAAAACTATGACAGTAAAGTTTCTATGGTGGTCATGTTTTAGAGGAAATATTTACAGCCGTACATAATAAACCTGGCGTGTCCCGGGGGAAGAAAAACAGCCAACACACCACACACTGCTAATGAGTTACCACCTTCAGTCACACACACTCACACAAACGTGTGTGTCTTGTCGTGTCTGGCCTCCATCCAGGCAGGTCAGCAGACAGAGTCGGAGCAACAACATAGTTAATATTTTATCGTCATAGTCTGGTCCCCTCCTCAACCTGACGCACACAAACACACACAAACCTAAATAAGTCATCGTCCACACAACCGAAAGATACCGAGAAACAGTCTGAGGAGGAAAGAAAAGTCATGAGAGAAAGAAAGTAGACAAAAAAAAGACAAAAAAAGAATTGAATAGAAGAGAGAAAGTAAAGTTAAAACCAGATGTGGAGAACAAAAAAGAATAAATAACTCGAGCGACGCAGCATCAGGATGCAGAAATCTGTGGTCGACCAGAAAACCACAGCGAGAGAGGACGACCCTGAGAAGACCTGCCCGACACACACACACACACACACACACAGACACACACACACACAGACACACACACACACACACAGACACACACACACACACACACACACACAGACACACACACACACACACACACACACACACACACACACACACACACACAGACACACAGTAACGAGGGATTTACCAGGACGTCAAAATTTGTCAAACAAGATGAAGCAGACTTGATCCACCAGTTGTCACATTAACAAACACGTCACACTTGTTTTGACGCTTACAAACACAAGCGTTTGATTGTAAGAGACGTCCGGAGATAAATAAAGAGAAGAACAGATACAAAATCAGAGAGAGAGAAAAGAAGGGATCAAGTATTCACATGTCAAAAAGTCACATGTGACATTTACAGACTGTTGAGTCCAACAAGTAAAAGTAAACCAAATTAAACCAAAGAAGGTTTTACATTAAAGGACTACTGCACTAAAAATGTATCTGTATCAAACACTCACATCGCCTGAGGCTCGAAAGGCGACTGAAAAGAAACAGAAACTACTGTTGATCTCAATTTTCAATATAATTTCATTTTTATACAACAGTGTGCTTGTAGCTGGATGTTGAAACAGAGCGAAAAGAATCTGGTGGAAACCCTGAAACATGTTCAGTTAAACAGTCAGGGAGAAATTAACACTTACAGATAGATTTTCTGACGGAGCATTTCTGTAGTGTCTGTTTCCTTCCCTGCTCTGGAACCAGGCGACCATGCTTATATTTATAGTAAAACATGATCATTGCAAATCATTACAAAGTCATTTTGTGTGGCCGCTCATTGTTGAAACCCACAGAGGTTCATTTTAAATTATAATGGAGGTCTCAAAGCGTCCAAAGAAATGTTTATAAAATGAGGAACAAGACCTCTACAATATTTTCATTTGATGGAGTGGTGCTGTGATAAAAACATGTTTTTTGGGGTCTGAATACTCTGAAGCTTTAATGAAATGCTGAAGACACAGAATATGAGATATGATGTCAAACGAGTGATTGATTACGTTCTAAGTTGAAAAGCTGCTTACAGTACGTGTGAATTTAAGGAGAAAAGTTTAAAAGTTTAAAGATCAGCAGATGCCACGAAAAAGGAAAACAGAAGGATGTGGTGAGAGAAAATCTTCTTGTTTTACTTCCGAAGCCCACAAACGTTCATTTTTCTCATTTCCCTTCTGTCTTTGCGTCGACCACAGAGCTGCAGGCGGAGAGCTCCCACAGACGAAACACACACACACACACACACAGTAAGTTACTTTCAAAGTAATAGTGTGTCACACGCTTCAAATAGCAAGTATTTAATGTGTTAATCAAAGGCCTTGTGCACCAAGTTAAAGTAAACAGGATTTCATGTTTGCTCCATTATGATGTTTAAAACCAAAACAGTCATCTGTCCAATGGTTTCAGAACTTTATTAATTTCTCTATTGTTTCTTGGCTTCTGACAAAAGATCCGAAAGGGCTGAAGTCTGTTTGAACACAGTTTGTGTTGTAATGTTTCCTCGCAGTGACGTGCGGGACGGCCGTCGGCGTGAGAATCAAACTGGGCTCCAACCATCAGGCAGCAACAACATGTGAATAAATCCCTGCTCTCTCTCCTTCACCATCACTGCTGGAGTGTCACCTTGGACTAAAGCACAGATCTTTGCTAAAAAATTTAAAAATCCTGTGTTTAAAAAGTTTTCTGGGTGACAGAAAATGTGGACTTTACTGAACAGAGTACAACAAAATATAACGAATGTTGTAAAGCATTACTCTCCACTTTTGATCACTGCACACTTGATCTTTTATTTGACATAAAGTAAGAATGAAACTGACGCGACAGAAAGTAAAGTGAGGTCGAGAAGACGAACATTTATCTCTCGGGTCGACTGTTTGGGTTCCAGCCGTCTTCGTGCCATCAGGTCACGAACCTTCTCGGTTCAGCGGCTGTGGCTCATGTTCGCTTAACCAGCGTGTTCGTGTTGGTGTCCACTAATGTGAGTTTGTCACACATGTGCTATAAAGTGTGTGTGTGTGTGTGTGTGTTGTAGCGTGTTTGTGGCGTAACATGCTCGGATTGTGTTGAATTAAGGGGCGGCCACGTTTCCTCTGGATGTTGTGTGAAGCTAATATTTAGCATGTGTGTGTGGTGTGTTTGTTCATGTGTTCACGCTGAGTGTGCGTGCATGTGTGTGTTTTTGTTGTTTGTGTCCCAGTGGGGACTTTAACCTGACTACACACCAACCCGTGAGGACTTCCTGTCACCACGGGACAAAACTGACGTCCCCACGGATCCACACTGCTTCTTAGGGCTAAGACTCGGTTAAGACTAATCTCTGTCCTTCTCTACTTTGTCTCATCAAGACATCCATCTTCACTCCATCTTTTTCTCCTTCTCCTCCCCCTGGTTCTTTCCTTCATCACTCGCCTCTTTAATTCCCCGTTTTATTCCTCTTCCCTCCCTCCATCCCTCCATCCGCAGGGGAGAAGTACGCTTAATTGAAAAACCCCACTGGTGGATAAGAGAGAGATGAAGAAAACAACATGGAGGAGGAGAAAGAAAAGGATGATGAGGAGGAAAGAAAGACAAGAATGAAAATGAAACAATGGGGACAGACATGCTGAACGTCTCGCTCTAATATTTGTCTTTGTGCCAATCTCAGATTAGTGATTTGCTGTTTGAACAGTGGTGAGTGAGTTTTTTTCCCATCATGCCTTTCCCTCCGCTCTCACCGGTGTCGGCTTTACTTTGGACAGACATGACAGGAGAAATCACTGCTCCTGACCTGACCTCCCACCACACACACACACACACACACACACACACACAACACACACACACACACACACACACACACACACGGCGGCAGACACACACTCCGGGCTGAAGAATAACAGCGGAGGAGGTTTTTGTAGAGGGAGTGATGGTGTCTGTCCCGTTATCCAGAGTGAAGCTGTTACCACTAACAGCAGGGGGCGTCCCACAGTCGCGGCTTTAAGAAAACTCAGATTCTGGGAAAATCCTGCTCCTGTGTGTTCTGCGATGACGGATTTGAGCCCCGTAGATAATGTAAATACAGAAATGCATGCATGTGCAAATGGCCTGAACACACGCAGGCACGTCTGCTGTTGCCGGACACTTTTCATCCAAAGCCCCTCGGACGAGTGTGTTTTGTTTGTCACGTTTCAACACGGGAAACATACAAATACTATGATGTAAAAAATCTAAAAGTTTGCAATGGGAATGGTTTCACTAACAAACTGGTAGAAGATGATCTAGAACTCTGCAGCTTCACGTTTTTTAGCCTCTTTCAGCTCTTTGTTTTGGTTCACAGCACATTAGCTGTATGTGGACTTTCATCAACCTGGTTTCCAGTTACACCAGAGAACGTCAACACATGACAGATTTACCTCAAAGGGCTTTAAAATCATTTGCATGAGAATAATATTTGTTTATAAGATAAGAGATAAGATATTCCTTTATTAGTCCCACAACAGGGAAATTTGCAAAGGTAAAAGTTATAAATGTTACCACTCTAACATTAGAATAGTTTCTGTTAGCTATTCTTTAATTAAACGAACAAACGTAAACATTCAAATTAGTGCCTGTGCTTTACAATATTATTGTTCTAATATTAAAAATATTCATTAAAAGTACAGATTTTACATATACTCGTTTACTCGTACCTTTTCAGGTGTAACCAGACGACACAGACACACAGACAGTGAAGATCCACATACCACCAATTATTTCACAACACAGCAGACACTTAAAAAAAATGCAGAATCACAAAATTATCACAGAGCAAGCACAAAATTAATTAATGCAGACACTTTCTCTCTTTCATACTGCAGAGACACATAGAAATCCATCTAACACACAAAAACGCAACACACTTCTGCTGGTTAGATGCAAATCTGTGTAATTAGCACAAAGACACACAGACAAAAACAGACAATTATACTCTACAAATGCAAATACAAGCAATTATCACACACACACACACACACACACACACACTGTCTCTCTCTCTCTCTCTCTCACGCACACACAGACATATCACTCCAGCGTGCTCTTCCTCTCTCAGTAAATTAGTCGGGTAAACAGCGAGGTCACATTCCGGTTAGCCTCTCAGCAGCCGCGGCCCAGCAGCTGCCGTCACCACCTCTGTCAGCTTCACGCCGTTAATTAGCCGCCCTCAGATGCCAATCAACGGCGCTAATGAGGACGACTCTGCCTTTCTGCCTAATGAGAGAAACTCTCCCAGCGGCTGAGGGGAAAGTTACTGTAACTGCATGGACACACACGAACATTAAATCACGCACACACACTTGTATTTTCTTATTTCACTCAGACGTCTCCAAGTACTTTACACCTTATTCACTTCGACTCAGCTTCAGGTCAGGAAGGTGTGGAGGGAGGGGATCAGAAGCTTTCTCAACTCTAACCGACTGTTTACAAAGATGCATCAGTCCACTGCAACGCTTCTCCCGCACTTTTATCCTAACAAACATGTTGAATGCTTTTTTTGTCTACATGAAAAAATGTGCAGATATTTTAAATATTTGCACTGGATATGGAAACCGGCTCCTAAAGCACTGCTCCACTCCTCAAACCTCAATCAGGTGAGATGTGTGCAGACTTCAGGCACAAACATCAACATGTTTGATCAGGGTCTTTCCACAGTTAAAGCCCAGAGCTGACAGGAAGTGGCACCAGTCTATCGAGCTGTTTGTGTGAAGGAGTGAGTCCCGTGAAAAGAAGCACACCTGCTGAGGCTCTGTTTCCACCAGCTAACCACACAGTTCACCTCCAGGTCAAGGTGAGTATATGTGTGAGACACATCGAGCTACACTCCCATAATGCTTCGGTTTCCCTGGGGTAAAGGGAGGTGCTGGGAGGGGGCACGGGCGCGCGCACACACACACACACACACACACACACACACACACATTCAGGCAGCCTCTGGGTATCATCAAAACACACAAAGGACTGTTACTGGGTGTGGAGCGAACGGTTCACACAACCACACAGAGCCAACAAAAGACTGGAGACAGAGAGAGAGAGAGAGAGAGAGAGAGAGAGAGAGAGAGAGAGAGAGACAGAGAGAGAGAGAGAGACAGAGAGAGAGAGAGAGAGAGAGAGACAGAGACAGAGAGAGAGACAGACAGACAGAGAGAGAGAGAGAGAGGCAGAGAGAGAGAGAGACAGAGAAAGAGAGAGAGAGAGAGAAAGACAGAGACAGAGACAGAGAGAGGAGAGAGAGAGAGAGAGAGAGAGAGAGAGAGAGACAGGGACAGAGAGAGAGAGAGGGAGAGAGAGAGAGAGAGATAGAGAGAAATGAGAGTCAACTAAGAAGAAGGAATAGAGGACAGACAGGTAAAGAGAGTGCATATGGGAGGAAGACAGACTGACACGCTGTGATCACATTGATTCATGTGACAGAAAACAACTGCAGGAAGCTTCCTAACATTGTTCAGGTGTTGATCTGACAAACTGCACCAACAGTGAAATCCTGAGTTGTGAATGGATGATGGAATTTAACATGAAGTCATGTAACATGACTAACATGAAGTAACACGAAGTCATGATGTCTTTCTGCTATCGCCCACTTCCCACAGATGAACATTTACGTTTCTGCGCCGACTGTCGAGACGTTGCGAGGGAGTCAGAGGACGTCTCTCGCTGTCTAATACTAAGTTAATCAAACAAATACAGGTTATTGGATGTTTTACAGTTGGCCATCGTGTGTGACAAATGTTCCCATCAACCTTAACCATCTGCAAATTCAATACCTACTGCAAATTTACGGTAAATTAGAGACAATTTATGACCTTAATTTCCTTGATTTTATTTTAAGACCTTTGAAGACTTTTTAAGGAGCAGCGAGGAGGAGGAGGGATGTGGAGAGGAATGTAGACGAAGAGTGAAAAGTACAGAGTGTAATTTAGACAAAAAGAGAGAAATGCACACAAGCAAAAAACAGCATTGTGTGTGTGTGTGTGTGTGTGTGTGTGTGTTTCCGAGAGACATTGACCTTTATAGAGTCCATCAACACAGCAGGAGGAAAAGAAATCACTCCTGCTGGAGGAAGTGCTAATGGCTCTGCTCTATGTGTGTCGCTTTGTGTGTGTGTGTGTGTGTGTGTGTGTGTGTGTGTGTGCGTGCGTGTGCGTGCGCACACTGATTGATCGAACGTGCCAAGTCCATCTCGGCATTCCCTGATGGGAGCCAGAGTGTGAAATTGCCAAAAAGGCAAACAGCAAGTAATCAGGACAGACACACAAGCCCACAAACAGACCAACACACACACACACACACACACACACTTTCGTTTACTATTTATCACTCTCATACTTTCTCTTTATCTCTCTCCCTCAAACAAACACACACAGACACACACACACACACACAAACACACACACCTGTTCATCGTCACCTTCTTTCTGTAATTAGTTGCATGTTTCATGGCTGTTAACCACTTTACTCCCTCTGTGCTCACAGGAAACGTAAGAATGTCGGGTTGTATTTGCACATTTTCTGCGTCAACCGCTAAATCCATCACGCACACACACACCACGTACAAAAACACACCGCTGTCATAAACGAATCAATCATTGAGAACAGTTAATTAAAGAGGTCGGTTGTGTTTGCTTTCCTTTCCCTCTCCTCTCCAGCAGTGTTTGTGTGTGTGTATCCAGGCGTCTCCAGGCAGTAGCAGATACCTTCCCCATCCAACACGACAAACACACATTCATAACAAAGGCTTCAGAGCAGTGCGCGCAAGAGTGTGTGTGTGTGTGTGTGTGTGTGTGTGTGTGTGTGTGTGGGTGTGTGTGTGTGTGTGTGTGACACATTTAGCCACATAGTAACTGAGTCCAAGCTTTCAGTTATTAAACGAAGACAAGAAAAAAAAACTGTGTATGTGTTCAGTCGTCAAATTAAAGCTCGACTGCGCCTCCTGCTCCGGTGGGACTCTGTAAGTGATTTGTGGTGCTTCTGCTGTCCGAGGGGAGACTATTTGCAGAGAAAAATGGGTCAATTTTTGATCTGAAAAGTAACAAGCACACAGCCTGAAGCAGCGCAGAATGCCTCTGCCTCTCTTCAGAATATGTGATGGTTCATTACCAGACAAATATCGTATCAAAATGCCTGTGTATTGGCTAATATGCCGTGTGAATGTGTTTTGGTGTAATGTCAGGGTATGTACACAGGGTTTACTGTGGGGCGTAGGATTACTGGACTGTGGTATCAGTGTTTGACACATGAGAAGCTGAAAACACTCCTTTCGGTGAGTTTAGGCTGCAGGATAAATCAAATCAAAGGCATCTTTATTTTCCAATGAGGGAAATTCATCTGGTCAAAGGTGCAAACAAAACACAGAAGCCATACAACAACACATACCTACAGTAACTCAGCATAAGATACTCAACTCCAATCCACTCACACAACAGCCACACACACAAGATTCATCACAAAGTCACTGTTTAGACTCTATGGAGCTTTATATAAAACTCCTAAATCCAATACCCCAAACTGTCAGATGCAGTTTGCAGAAAAAGCACAGAAACAGACGACAAAGCCAAATTTGGTGAAATGGTGCACGGAGAGACAAGCGAGCAACAAGGACTGTAAACTCTCGGTGAACTTCAGCTAAGCTGTGGTTCTACGCGGAGATATGGATAATAACACAGTGCGCTCTCAGTCACGGCACGCTGCACTGTTTTTCCATTTTATTGTCATTTCTTAAATAATTGTTGTTGTTTCTCCTTGTTTGACTTGTAAAAGTATTTTAATGACAGCGACATGCAGCGACTTGATCAGAAATGATCAGAATCCCTGAACGCAACACACCGACTGAAATTATGTGTCAGCTATTAGCAACAACTGTCCCAGACTGTCGACTCCTGAAGCCCAAACATAACCACAGTCTGTCCAACAATCACAGTGTGTGTCTGCACCTTAAACATACTGTAGGAAGAACAAGAGAGGAAGCAGGGTCAGGAGTACAGGAGAGTGAAGAACAGAAAGTATGCAGAGCTTTTGGAGACTCACAGTCGGGACAGGCCTTCGTTCTTCTGAAACAGGAGCTCTGGAAGTTGGCTGAGACGGTTCTTGTTGAGGCGACTGGATGGACGAGAACACGTTGGATTAAAAAATGTTAGTTTAGTGGAAATGTCACCTTTGCTCTACATGCATGTACATAGTTGTGAATGTCAGTGTGTGTGTGTGTGTGTGTGTGTGTGTGTGTGTGTGTGTGTGTGTGTGTGTGTGTGCGCGCGCTCACAGTCTCTCCAGCTCCTTCAGTTCATCAAAAGCTCCTCTCTCCACGTTACTGATCTGGTTCTCCATCAGGTGACTGCAAGAAAAAAAAGATGAATAAATAAATAAAAAACTAAACATTGAGCATAAACACACTTTGAAATACATCACTATTAAGTCACAGTTTTATAGTGGTGACAAAATATTCTGATAATTTTATTTTCTTGAATAAAAAGCTTGTTTATTAAATATTTTGACCTTTGAACACATCAAAGCACTTCAGTATATTGTGGAGATCTTATAAGCAAATGGCATGAATTTTGAAAATAAACTGTGGCTTTGCACAAACCAAAAAATACAAACTAACATCATTCACCGTCTCATTAATCAAACTGAAAAAACAAAGCCTCAACACACATCATTTCTCCCACAGTCGCTGCTGGGATCTGTATATTTGATAAACACACTCCACTGACTTCCACATCGTAAACCACTGGTGTAACACTCAATCCCCTCCTGACAGCAACGAGCCCCGGGCTCCCAGCAGGCTGCTAATCTGTTGTGAGCAGGCCTCCGGAGATGTCATTAGCTCCTGGCATGTCATCCTTCTCACACCTCATGTCCATCACTGACACTCAGCGCAGTCCTGGTCCTCAGGTTAACACAGGAAACCAGCATCAGTGCAGCTTCTCCCACAGGGCACCGTGTTTCCAGGTCAAAAGGTCACAGCTAAACCCCTCCCTGTTGTAAATTTGACTGACACCGACACCAAACAAGCGCCTCTGGGTGGCTCATGTGTCGCTGCTGGGTAAAGCATCGTTCTGTTCCCTCTGGCTTTTGATGGCACCACAGTCATGATTCCCACATTCCTACCAGACCGAAAACTAGCAAAGAGATGTGGGAAAGAATCTCTGCTCAGTGCAAACAAGCTGCTGTTCTCTCAACAACGAGCCTGACAGATGTGAGAGTCTCTATTTTTCAGAAATGTATCTGTATATATATCAAAAATGTACTAATTTAAAGTTGTTCTGGAGAACAGATCAGAGTTCAGCTGAAGGACTCAGTTGTGAACGCACAGAATTGACATGTAGCTGACAGAGTGAAAGCGTCTGTGACTTACAGGACTCTGAGGTGCTTGAGACCAGACAAGTCTGTCTTGCTGATGACTGTCAGGTTGTTTCCGTTCAGATCGCTGAAAACAAACAAGACAACAGCAGATTAGAGAACAGGGAGCAAACTGAGGACAGAAGTCAACATGAGTTCAGTCAAAAAAAATCAATGAGATCTGAGAGATGAACAAGATAACAAATATATTACATAATAACATAACAGAAATGTTGATACCGACACATCAGTAACAAGTTGGAAAAGGAGCAACAAAAGACCGTGAAAGTTGTGGACTGATCCAAAAACACCTGTTTGGATCCTTCCACAGGTAAACAGGTTCATTGGTAACAGGTGATAGGATCATGATTGGGTCTGAAAGGTTCATCCTGGAAAGACTCAGTCGTTCACAGAGAGGATGGAGAGAGGTTCAACACTTTGAGAACACATGGTTGGATAAAGGAGATTAATAGATGGACTCAGGGACACTTGGTCGAACCTTTGTCGTAAACACAGTTTGTCAGTGAATGATTGCATCCTGGTTTTATTTACCTTTTACACTGTGTCCTAACTTTTTTGGATCAGAGTTGTAAACAAACCTGTTAACTTTATTTTGTGTCTCACTGAATGAATGATTTTTGCATGAAGTTTACATAAATTACACAAAACTACAAGACTCAGTCACACATTTTTTTACTTCAGCTTTATCTAAACCTTTTATCATCAGACTTTGCCAGATAATCAGATTTTAACATCTGTCCTGATGAGTGTTACGAATGCAGCAGGTTAATCTCCACTGGAACTCACTTTCACTGTAAGATACAAACACAAGCAGCGCTCTCTTCAAAGTCAGGCTTTTCCACTTTTTACTCCAAAAAAGTCTGATCTTTCCTCGAGGACACTTTCTATGAACGTGCACCGTAAAAACATCTCTGTACTGTACAGCACATTGTTTCTGCTCTTTGAGGTCATGTTCACTCAGTTCACTCTGAGTCTTTTCAGCGGGAGTTCACTTTGAGGACAATCTGCATTGTTTTTTTTACCGTGAATCCGCTACCATCAGCTTAAAGTCGCAAGAAAAACCAAAAAGAGTTTCTCCCTGACGTTTTTTCAGACGTACATGAAACAGCTACTGTTCATTGTGTTCCTCCTCGACTCACTGACAAACTCCAGCCAGGCTTTAAAATCCTCTCTGTAAAGGTTCACACTACTGCTGCACTCATGCCAAGTCGATCAAGGCAGAGGCTTCAGACAGATGATGGAGCTTCCAGCCATTTTGTTTACACACTGTAGATATAAACTGTTGTCAGTGTGTGTTATGTGATATTGTACTGAGGCAGCCACTCGTAGAGGCCGATTCCAGCAGGAGGGCTTTAACCCTCTGACCTCATTGTCTACTTTGACGGACAGCTGCGAAGAAAGAGAAGGGATGATGTCACTCTTCCCACGAGGCTTTGTTGAAGGAGAGGTAAACTGAACCCTGTGCTCGTACCTGTGTGTGTGTGTGTGTGTGTGTGTGTGTGTGGAGTGTCATGTTCCTGTACTACTGTAAAGGGTGGAGCAGAGTGTGACCTTGTCCTGTCCTGTATAAAAGGGAGAGAGAGTGGATGTTGTGGTTTGGGTGTGTGAACCGGATCCACACTTCACGAATGGAAACGCAAAGAAAACACCTTGAACTGAAAAATGTCCATGAAACACTTTTTTCCATACGTTCCCTGTGTAGCTTCTCTTGTTTCAGGGGTTTTCTACAAATTACATTTAATTAAAGTCATTCATTTTCCAAATCTATTCAAATACAATAACCATAAACCCATCCATACATTAAGAGCTTTTGTTTGATGTAACCGTCAGTCTGTCTTAGTGCAACGTAAGTGTTGAGGGGCAAAATCCAAAGTCTTCTTTCTGAGTAAAGTCTGAAGTTTGGCTGAGGGTAACTGAGGGTCTGAGTTAGAGGTTATCTTCCAAAGTTATATTCTTTCTTGTGTTTCCTCACGCAGCTGCAGCAGAGCGACAGTAACACAAGAGGGAATTTTGTGCTAAAAAAGACTGTAACTTTGGAAAATCCCCACTTGATTTGACTGACTTAGAGAGTGTGTGATGAATGTGTGCCGGCACATGTAGGGATAAAAAGTTAATCCACAAGGACCAAGTAATGTCCTCGTTGGCAAGTTTTTAGAGCTGCAAGTAAAAATTATTTTCAGGTTTATCATTTTGACTATAAAGGCTTAGAAAACAATGATATAAGTCATTATAATGTCCAAGTGCACAAAAGCGACAGAGTTTATATTCAAAGCTTTCTGACGCTGTTGTGGTTTGTTCGGAGTCTCCTCCTGATAAACTGTTCCCACCATTGATGGGCTTCACTGTTCTGCAGGCAGTTTCATAGTGCTCAGTTTTTGAACATCCCCACCCTCTCTCTGAGGACCCAGCAGGATCAGAGAGGAGAGTCGCATAAATACGGGAGGTGCACAAAAACAAGTTCTCCTCTCTCCTCTCGCTGAAATCGGTGGCGTCACACCTTCTGCCTCCCGCCAGTGATGGATTGTTAATGGATGCATGTCACTGAGGCAAACGTATCTGCTAAAGCCCAAACTGTTTAATGTGAACTGTGGCCAAACAACCTGGTAGAAAGTTTGTGTTGCTCTCACAGCTGCTCAGGAAAACCACCCTCTCCATTCAGTAATTGTTCTGCGCAACGTCACACAAGCTGGTAAGACAGACTGCTGCACCGGAGTCGAGACGATGCAGGAGGAGGCCGTTCTGAGGAACTGGGAGGGAAGGCAGGAGCAGCGGATTGGCTGGGACGGAGGGAGGGAAGGATGGATGGAGACGGGTCGTGGCGGGGGGTCCAGAATCACTCCCTGGATGTGTGTGAAATCACCCCGACAGTTAGACCGCACAGGCAAAACAGGCAGGGACAGAGATGTACAGCGAGACATGGCCGCGTCATCACACACTGTAAGAGCATGTATGGACGCTCGGAAACACAGTGAGTCTGAAAATATCGGCCGCTAATTGCAAAATGCTCAAAAGGTTTGTCTTTGTTGTGTGAGGAGAAGGAAAGAGGCACGAGGGACGAGAGGAACACAAGCGCAGCCCTGATGAGGCGTGGTTAATTGAGTTTTGTGCAGCATGGCGGGGTCAGGGGTCAGCTGAGCGACAGGCTCCCCTCGAGTGGCGACTCTGCCAAACAATGGCTCATTAAAGCAGAACGCGTCTCACACACTCACACACACACAATCACAGCCTCAGTGGGCAGCGAGGCAGTTGATCTGCTCTGCTCTCCACTGTTAGATCAGGAAGGGGGTGGACGGAGGAAGATGATGAGATATGTGGTGCAGGCAGAGAGGAAAGAATAAAGATAAAACACAAACAGTGAGTGGAAGCACTGATCCTGAAGTAGAGCTGGGTATCAAACCTAAACACTGTGTGAGTGAGTCCATAGAGTCGAGCATCAGAAGATGGCAAAGAACGCTTGGTCAAATTCCAAGTCTTGTTTACTTGTAAAATATTTTCTGATCTAAATCCTGGACAACATTAAACACTGATGTCTGGATAAATTTCACGTTATTCTAAATGGAAAAAAGCAGGATTTTGTATAAAAGAAAAAAAAACATGTTTATACTCCTCAAACTAAAAGTAGTTTTACTATCAGGACCAAAACTGAGGGTCATCTTGGCACAAGTATTGGATTTCAAACAATGTCCCCCAGAGCCAGACGGAGCCAGTTTGGTTCAAAGTCACAGAAAATTTAATAAGCTGTCACTGCCTTGTTTAAGCCCTAAGCACATGTACGACAGTGTAATAGTTATGATCCCATGTTTTACTTTGTTCAAGATTGAATTTTTAAAAATCCCTTCAATCAAAAGGTCAGTCAAACATAAACGATATCCACATTTCATTATGATTGTAAGATCAAAGATTCTGAAGAGAAAACAGGACATATGTCTTGAAAGTGGTCAAATACAAAGACACCAAATATCAGCACAAAATATACAACAGCTTCCATAAATATCTGCTTTAAAAATCCTCTGAAACACAAACAGAGTGCAGCAGGAAACATCTGAGCACGCAGGCGGCCAATCGATGCAAATGGATCATTTTAATCTGCTAATCAATTGAGCATCTGTGCAGGATGCTGAGACCAAGGAAGCATCCAGATACACACACACACACACACACACACACACACACACACACACACAGGTGTAATGACACTTTACTCTTTTTGTGCAATACTCCACTCCATCAAAGTCAAGCCAAGCATTTCATATTTGATATTTAACATTTCATATTTAATCCTTCTGTACTGGTCATATATATCATATCATATTCATCTTCTCATGTACATCTGTAAATAATCCCGTTTAAATTTGTAAATTTGGTAAATTTGTAAATACTTTTTTTAGCCTGTTTATCTTCAGTCTTGTTCTATCACCTTGCTGCTGTGCTTTGCAAATTTCCCCACTGTGGGACGAATAAAGGTTTATCTTATCTTATCTTATCTTACTTCACTAGCAGCATCTTTCCCATTGAGGGGCTGAGGCGGATATGGTGAGATGATTATAAGAGATGGACGGAGAAAGAGACAGAGGGAGAAGCTGAGATGCAGACGTTGGTAATGAAACTGAGGGGTGTGTGTGTGTGTGTGTGTGTGTGTGTGTGTGTGTGTGTGTGTGTGTATTGCTCATGTTGTGGGGACATATCTGTTTACATCTGCTTCACATTGTGGGGACTTGCCTTCCTTATGGAGGCAAAACGCAAATCCCCGAAAAATAAGTAATTAAATTTTAGAGTGAAGACTTGGGTTAAGGTTCGGTTAAGGTTAGGATAAGTCTGCAGGAAATGAATGTAAGTGTGTGTGAGAGAGAGAGGGAGGTCAGGACTGGGAAGTGACAATGAAACAAAAAGAGTAAATCAGATACTGAGAGAAAAAAAATTAGAGCTATTTCACAACTGACAAATATCAAAAATGATTTGTACTTACTAGCACCTGATGTGACTCTGAATCAAGGTCAGTTCATCACAAATGAAGATGCGACAGTGCGTAATAACTGGAGCAGAGTTTGGTTTGTTAGTTCTCGCTGTGTGATTAAGCTCATAACTTGAAAAGAGAAAGAGGAACAAATACGCACATTCAAGTTGAACATGTTGAACAAAATGTTCATTTAGATTAATCACATTGTGGAGACTCATCTACAACAAAAAATTAAGGTTTAAGGAGGCTGTTTTTTTAAATTTAGGTTAAATACAATGTCCTCAAAAACAAAACAAAAACAAGTTCTGCATCCGTCCAAGTGTTAATGTGGCAGCTCAGTGTCCTGCACACACACATACACACACACACACACACACACACACACACTTTTGAACACACATACACGCACAGCTTCATTAATATTTTTGTCAATGAGTCATGCCCAATTTGTATCCTGAGCAGAAATATGTTTATGTTTGAGTTGTGGGTATCCAGGAACTCTGCACAGGTGCCACGCTACACACACACACACACACACACACACACACACACACACACACACACACACACACACAGTCTCTCTCTCTTCAGATACTTAAAGTTTGTCTGTCTCCTGTATGTACAAACACACGTTGCTTAAAGGGGTTTTATTAAAGGGGTCTGAGGAACTCCAGAGCTCTGAAATCGTATTTAATTTCTCTTATCAGTTTGATCAGTATCAGATAATCAGTTTTCAGAAATACTTTTCACAGTGCAACCACGAAAGATGTTATAATATCTATCTGTTTTTCTTACTTATTTTGAGGACACCTTTCATCATCAGCTCTCAGTTTTTGGAATCTAATAATCCTTGATGAGCAGGAAATAATGCGACTTTTTGACGAGTGGGAACAAAAGCTCTGGATGATGAACAGTTTAAACTGATCTCCTCTTTCAATAAAAATCCCAACACACTGATCTTAAGTATCAGGTTAACTGGATTGCTGTGTAAAAGACAAAAACCACTTGCCATCTTTTCTCTTAGACCGGAGCGTACGGTCATGAACATGTGATCAAAGAATTCACGGATATCTTCTCTCTCTCTTTTCCACACTCTTTCCTCGGCTCAAATAACGACGCTCATCGGGGCTCAAAGGGGGCATCCATTTTTCAGCATTGCCATGACAATCCAACATGGAGGCGCTGTTTAGTTTAACTGGTGCAGTCACCTTGATAAATGACCCTCTTATTGCCGCCTGTCTCCCAGGAAATACTGTACACACACTCTGTCTCCCTCACACACACACACACACACACACACACACACACACACACACACACACACACACACACACACACACACACACTCTCCCCCAGTGGCTACAGCTGACACACACACTCAGATCACTTTACATGCTAATTGGACGACAAGCCCTTTAACAAATAGCTGTTTAATGAGTTCCTCCTCTCACTGCAGGGCAGGGTCTGTCTGAGTCTCAGGACAGCAGACCGGAGCTCTGAGAGGAGGAAGCAGAGGTCAAGAGGTCACGCTGGCAATGTTCACATGCACAGAGCAGGCGATCGTTGGGCACTCGCTGGTTTTTAAAGGGTCAGTTCGTACAAATCAGAAAAATACATATTGAGGTTTTGAGATAACTGTCTCTGGAATTTCTGTCGCCATCCCATGGAGTTTCAATTGTGATAGTCACAGCGTTGAAAAACTTAACAGCAAACACTGTTCCAGAAACACTGTCTGTGTTATCTGACTATAGCTCATTTCACACTGGACCAAAAACCCACCAACATCTGGCTTTTTGTCTTCAGGGGAGAAAAGTCACAAGCAGCGTTCATGTCTGCGTCCAGCTCCAATCAACGGGCAAACTCGTCAACTGGCGACAGAAAAGTCAATATTTTCAGCTGATGGAGGTCTGATCCCATGCCTGTTGGATCAGGCCAGTATCAGGATGATATTCTGTGGACGGATCCTGTTGAATTAGTTTTAACTTTCATGACATAAATCACACCTGTCTACTCTACTAAAAGAAACTGTGCCCACGTTTATGCCGTTAAGACTAAGACTCTCCAAGGTATTTTGTTCAGCTTCTCCTCTCTGTCAGTTACTATCACTGCAGAAGAACAGTTACCATCTCAGCAATATAAAAAGACAAACGAGCAAGTGGGTCTGCAGAATGTTTTCCAGGCCATTTCTCTTTGACCAGGGGGCCCAAGCCCTCATTCCCGATCATACAGTGATCAGCCTCAGAGGGGAAAACATCCTCCACGCTACAGTGAACCAGAGAGGAGGAAGGATAATGTATCTCTGCTGGCACCCCTGACAATCATCAATTATTCACACACACACAGGCACTCTGGAACCTGAAATAAACACACACACACACTTACAATGTACAAACACATACATGTTCACGCTGCACTGAGAGCCTCATACGGTGAAGCAAAGTACAGTAAAGTGTTTCCTTATATATTTATACACACTGCAATGTTCTTCAGGAAGATTAAAGCTTCTAAAGAGAAAACTCCAGCACAAGACTTTAGGATATCGGGGACATGAGTTGGGTTTCTGGGCTCGTTTTTTGCATCTTCCTTATTTTTGTAAATAATTTGCATGAAGGTAGAAGACAAACCTGACCTACAGGAGAGTTTTACATCAGTGGCCGTCCATCAGAATCCAGCAGCAAGGGATCAACTCTAGAGACACCAACATTCAGCAATCACACACGGAGACATTCTCAGCAGAGCAGAGAGACCAACTAAGACACTGACGGTCAAGACACCAGCATGCAGCAGCAATATCACTTTAGTACGACCATCACCTTTTTTAACTGGACAGTTTGGTTCGTTCACGCTGCTTCTCTGGCTGTTATAGGCGCTCTTGGAAATGGAGGAAACCACCAACTGAACTAGAAATAGACAAAGTCGTTTGGAAATCTCAGCTGGTACATGTGCTAACACGATCACTAACACGAAGTGCTAGTTTCAGTGAGCCAGTCAGTGATAAGACGTGTGATTCCTGGAGGTCTCATCAAATTTAGATCAGTAGGGCAGAAATGACGCTTTTCAAAGTTGGATTTTTAATTCCAGCAGCATGTGTCGTTTCTCAAAGAGCCATGAAAACTGGATTTGCAATGTCTGAGAATAAAGTATATTGTTGTTAGCTAGCTTAATATTTTGATTTTAAAGTGAAGCAATCAGATGATTTTAAATGTTGGGACACAGTGTAAAGACAAATCAGTGTTTTTGTCAGGAGTCCTTTGGTGATTTGACAGTCTCAGTCACATGTGCAGGTAAAAATAAGACGAAATAAGTTGTTGAAGCACATCAGGAGAACACTTCTCGTTTTACTTTCAAAATCGACTTGTCTTACAGGAAGAGGAGCAGCTTCAGAGGAACAACATACACAAATAAAACAGGATTATATTACACTTTTCTGAACCTCGTGCAGTTATGCTCTACAAGCTGAAACAAGATACAGAGAACAGAATAAGAAAAGAGCAGGGGGAGAGAAGAAGAGGATCTGCTTGTTTTTTAATCTAATAGGTGATGAGGAATTTGCACAGTAGATATGTGAAGTATGAAAAGATGGAGAATCAGAGGAAATTGAAAATGTGTATTTGCAATAGGGAACAATTGCAGGAACGAGTAACAATGCCGCAGACCAGCACTCTGAATCCTGGGAGTCAAGTGGAGAGTGTGTGTGTGTGTGTGTGTGTGTGTGTGTGATATGAAGTTAAACAGAAGGAGACACAGCAACAAACCACAAGTACACACAGAGATACTGTGAAATAAGTGAGTCACACAGATTGAGAGAACCTCTCCATCCTTCTTCTTCCTCCGTCCATAAAGCATGTGTGTAAAACTTGTGTGTGAAAAATAAACATACATATGCATGTTTGATTATATTTGTGAGGACCTTCATTCCCTAACCTATAAACCAAACCTAAACCTTAAACCTGACCCCAAGCCCAGACCCAAATTGCTCCATGCTCCTTCAAGTGAAGAGCAGCAACAAGGATTCCCCTCATCTATCTATCTGTGATTATGTGTTCCTCAGAAGTATAGAAAAACATGAACATGAATGAAGTGTATGAGTACTCACAGCCTCTCAGTCCCTCTGGGGATGTTTTTGGGTACAGAGTGGATCCCCAGGCCATGGCAGTCCACCGTGGTCCCCAGGCAGCTGCAGGGAGTGGGACACGCCTCCACACCTCCCCGTCCTGCCACCAGCGCCAGGACGCCCCACGCCAGCATCGTCCGCAGCCCAGACCGAAAAGCCCGACCTGGGGCCGCCGCCGCCAGCGCCACCATCCCGCAGCCTCCTGACCCAGCTCCATCCCAGCTTCTCCCAGCAGGCATCCTGCTCTCCTGCACCACTCCACGGCACTGCAGAGCCCGGGCGACAGATCCTGTCCCTTCCTTTACCTTCCTCCTCCCTGGGATGACAGACCAGCACCACCTCTTCTAAAAGTGGGCGAAAATGCTGTAAAGTGTAATGAGTCAAATGCTCGCAGAGGCTGAGACAGACAGCAGCACGGCCAGGTGATGTTCAGCTCGGACTGAGCGGCTGCCACTTGATCCCAACGTGGCCTTTCAGAGAGAGAAAGAGAGAAGGGCAAAAAAAACAAGTATCCTCTTCTTCTTCTTGTCTCCGGCTTCAGAGCTCCTTCCAATTGGCTTCTCTTCTTCTACTCTCCTGTGTGTTCTCTGCTCTCTCTCTCTCGTGCAGCCGTACAGTGTTTGCCTCTCCCCTCCACTTTTCATTGAGTCATTGTGCACTGAACAGTGAGCCACTAGAAAAAAAAAGAAAGGGGGGGACTCCCTCACTCCCTCTATCTCACACACACACAGAGCAATCATCCATCAAAAGCCTTTACAAATAACAGCACAGAGACTCCTCCCACGCCCCCCCGTCTCACACACACACACACACACACACACACACGAAGCAGCAGAACCCAGAGTGAACTCACATCTATTCAGTGACAGCAGTAGCGGGAGCCGCCACCTCCAGTGACGGCAGCCTTTTTCTCCCTCTCTTCCCCTCTCCCTTTATCTGTCTATCTCTCTCGCCCACATTCGCTCTCCTCCCCTGGGGGAAGAAAAGAGCCCAAGGCTGCATGGACATGATGTGAAGAGAGGGAGGGAGGGAGAAAGAGGGAGAGAGAGAGAGAGAGAGAGAGAGAGAGAGAGAGAGAGAGAGGGGGAGGAAGGGAGAAAGAAGAGGAAACCATGATCGCGCTGAAGCATCCGACCGGGAAGCTTCAGCATAAATGAGGACAGAGAAGGAAACAGTTTGTGGAGAGAAACATTAGTAGATTGTGTAGTTCTGCAGACGACACACCGGGCTGCAGGAACTTGGGCTGCTTGGGGAGGAAGGGGCTTTCTTGTGAGACTGGCACAACTGGAATGCCATAAACTGCCACAGAGCTTACTCAGAAGTCTATTATGAATTCACTGGCAAGGCTCTGAAATTCAAATGGAGCCTGGCTGAGTTTTTTTTTTTTTTTGTTAATCTCCAGAGAAACGCTGGTTTCAGCTTTTGTGACTGCCATATTACCAAAGAAAAGAGAGGAGAAAAAATCTGAATCATGAGGGATGTGGTGGAGGGTAAAGCCACTGAAATCTACAAACAAACCAGTTTGCTGCCTTTGTTGGGATTAAAACAGAAACTGTAGCACTGCAACAAAAACACTTTTTCATTACTGATTAATCTGTGAGGGTTTTCCCCATGAAGGCTTTGATGGTTACGCTGTAAATTGCCAGAAAATAGTGAAACTCGACAATCCCAATTTGTCAGAGCTCAAAGCCTGATGCCTTCAAATTGTTATTCTGTCTAATCAATAATCCAAAAATATTCAATTTACACCAATATAAAACAGAGGAAATCAGCAAATAATCAGATTTACAAAGCTGAACCCTACAAATATTTGGATTTTTGCTTTATTAACCTTTCAGCACAGAGTAACTGTGTGACAGATTAAGCCAGCTCATATGGAGATAAAGGAGAGTTAAAAGGCGTTCAAGACAAAAAGACAAAAAATAACGGGCTGTTTGTTTCTTGGATTTTTTGGTTTCATTTGTAGCAGTGGTCATATTACATATCAGATCAGAGATTTGTACTACATATAACGGGGTTATGTTGAGTATGATTGGATTTTCTGTGAATAACAGATCAGATTTAGTGTTTGTTTGCAGTATGAGGATCAGCGACTGGAGGGCAGTTTACCCAGCTTTTTATTTACCACCATACATGAGTGATTATTGCTGGCGGCCTCACTTTGTCTTCTCCCTGCAGACCCGGTGTGACGGGTTAATTTAACCAGCCGCTCTTCAGAAGTGATGGAAAACAAATTGGCCACAGGCAGAGTCCGTCTGCAGCTGAATTGAATGACTCATTCGGCGATAATCTGCAACAAAGGGAAGGACGAGATGTTGACATCTCCAGGGGGGTGGACCCCCTTATTTCTGAGGCCTTAATAGCTTTCTGAGGGGGGCTTTTACTACACAGACGCGTCTGAATTGATTTCTGGAAGGACGGAGCAGATGCTTTTGTCTCAAACCCATCAATTCACAAAACCTTTAGATTTGGAAAAGTCCCTGCATTTAATATCATTAGCACAGAAACGTCTAATCCCACTAACAAGAGAAGACTTATCCATTGACCAAATTAGCCACAATGATAAATACACAATGTTGTTAAGTTGATCAATTAAGACACCAGATTCAATGGTTGTCAACTGCTCTCCTGATGTGATTATTAAGACACAATATCAAAATCTCAAAGCACATATTCGCACATCCAATAACATAACAAGCAATTTGAAGAGGTCACTTTGGACCCATTATTCAATCAATAATGAAAACCAAGCCCTAAACATTTCCTCTGCACATCAAACCCTGGTGAGCAAACACACATCACATTAAGATCCGGTGATTTCTGCTCAATTATGTCTTCAATCATGAAAACCTTAAAAGTTTTACTACAGGAGAAACTTAATAGCCAGCTCTAATTTAGGGACCTGTCAAATCAGATTCCCTTTCAAAGCATGAACAGTTAGATATAGTTCATCGTAAAACCCTGCTTAACTGGTTCTGTCATTGTTTAATAAGATAGAACTTTATTAATCCAAAAGGAAATTCCTGCACCAGATTGTATTAGATAGTATTACATTATACAAAACTACAGTAATAAAGTGAATAAGGAGTAAACTATGTTCCCCAGAGATATGTATTCTTTTACTTCATCCCATGTAGAAGTAGGTTTGGGAGGCAGATTAAATTTGGTGCAGGATCTTTTTGGTTTGTTTTGCAAAGGTGACTTAAGAGGACTTAGAGGCTTAAGACTACTATGAAGTCAAGATGCATCATCTCTAAACCAGAAGAATCACTCTGCCTGCTGAATCCCTACCAGCTCCTGGGACAGCTGACTGGTTGAGCCTGACCTCTGACCTTCCTGGAGGGGGACAGAGAGAGTCTCTCAATGGGTGTAAATAAATCAAACTGCATCATAATAAAAGAATAGTAAAGTTTAAGTGTTTGTGTTCATGGGATGAACAGAAGACTTTTAAATTAACATCATACTTGATCTAACTGACATCAAATGCAAACTTAAGATAACGTCTATCTGATATATAACTGAAACTGGTTCATGAGGGCTTTTATGACTCAAGAAACTATTAATTATCAGTTACAGAGTTGACAAATTAAAAACACAAACTTGGTCTTTGTAATGTTTCATCAGACTTACACCCCCATGTTATTAGATAGCACCCTCTAGTGGGCAAACAGAAGCACCACAATGATGTAAAGCTTGTACAATCTGTGACAGTATGTGGTTGCTGATGGCAACTGATCACTCATGACTGGCTGCTGTAGTGTTCACACTGGAAGATTGAAAAATACAATTTAAAAAAAATGAAAAATTAATTCAAACATAACAACAGTCTTTCAGTGGGAAACAAAAAAAAGTTTTAATCCAAAGCAGTTTGCCAAGGAGACCAATGTACAGGATTACTTATTTTACACTAAAACACAAAAACAAAGGTTACCACAGTTTAACGCAGCTGGTACAACAGTCACAGATGAGTTCATCACAACACTGGAAAGACTGTGCTTGGACAAATAAGACAGAAGTTTTAGTTGATCCTCTTGAACCTGAAACAAATTCAGTGTGGAAAAATGATGTTTCTCAAATCTTGTTGATTTTCATTAACAAGGACAGAAGGCAAACCATTCCGGTAAAGTTTAAAGGGACTAAAATTCCACCAACTTTCATCTGCATCCAGTTTTCTGACAGAAGACGTCATCAGTGACCATGTACAGCATGCAGGTAGAGATCAGTAACTACGTGTTTCACATTTACGCAAAGAGAAAAACAAAGAGCAGACGGGCAACACTGACACACTTAACACAGGCTCTGAGGGGCTTCTTGTGTTTCACATATAAAACAGTATTTCACATCATACAGAATGGAACTCCTCTAGTCTGTGAGACAAAAGGAGACTGAAATCAAAAAAAAAAAAAGGAAAAAATGTACCTTAAATCTGGGTCATAAATTTCAACCACACAGACATTTTTGTTTCCAAAACAGCAATAAATACAACAAAATCCAATTTAGCTCTCCCTTAAAACAGGTCTGTAAACTCTAAGACAGCAAGAAGAAATCCCAATTCAGTTACTTTTTCTCTGAGATGAATTCAGTCACATTAATTATAAAATAATAGACGTCCTTTTTAGACCATATACTTAATAAGATTAATATACTGTAAAACAGAAGGAGGTAAATCTCTTAGTGTCCATCTGCACCTGGCATGTCATGTCTAACACCTCAATCACTTTCAACCAACCCATCAGAACAACATCCACAACACTTTCCAAACAGGATGCACCAATAACAGATTCCCAACACAAGATGAGAAAAAAATACAGGTGAGGTCTAAAAAAAATTTCAAGGCAAATTATATAACCATGACACAAATCCTGCACATCTTCGGCAAATCTCCAAATTCTACAAAAACTAATGAATACAGTTCAGGTTCAGGATCCACCAGCTCTGCAGCTGACCTCTGACCTCCCTGTCCAGGAGCTGGAGAAACATGCAATTTCCCCATCAAGTACTGAACTGTTTAGGAAAACTAATTTAGTTCCTAAAGCTGGTACTGGTGCATCTGTACTCGCTACGCAACAAACTGAGCAGACGTCAGTGAAGTCAAGCCATGAAGAGTAAAGCTGAAGGAACTGAGCATTAGACAAAATACAGTCTCAAATATTTAAAGGGACATTAAGGGTTTTTTTTTCTTCATCTTCACTGCCTTCATCAGATTGGGAAAACGTGCTTCTTGAGTACTGAATGACACCAGGAAACCACCAAATACTAAAAGATTGCAACTATTTACTAATTCTTTGTGAAGCACACGTGGATTTGAATCAGTTTTATACTGTGTCTGTTAAGACATCACTGATGCACAAGAGACATTAGGATGACTTTGCAGACTTTTGTGGAGAAAAATGTTTATACTCAGCACACAGTCAAAAACAACTGTCTTCTTATGAGACCTTCATGTTGTTCTGCGTGTCCTACTGTGAATTACTTAATGTCCCTTTACTCAACCCTAAAATCCTGGGTCATTCTTACCTTATTGGTTTAAATAGTTTGGGATAGTTCCATCCAGTTCTTTTCTGACTTTCTCTTCCAGTATTTCTTCTTCTTAACACAGCTCCACCTCAGATACTAGACGACATACACACCATGTTAAGAAGAGAGGACCTGACTCCAACAGATTACTACTCACCTCAACCAGAGTAAATTCACACAAAAATCCCTCTTCTTTTGGCTCAGCTTTCCCTCGGCTCCATCACCAACATAACAAATCTCCCAACCATTTTTGTTCAAATCAAAACAAATGGACCTTCCATCATCGTCCAGCTGAAGAATAAGTTTAAAAAAAATAAGATGTTTAAAATATTTCCAGTATCTTGAGACATTCTGGAAAGTAATATTTGATATTTGACAGAGTCACAGACAAAGATCGGAGTCAGTGTTTTCATAATGAACAAGCCTGTAAGAGTGGTAAAGGTGATTACTAATAAAATCCTGTTTTTCACATCAGGATGAAGCCTCTGAAAAATAAAGTGACCTCCTCACTGATTCTGCATCAGCAGAAATCATCATCCAGTAACCAAAGAGTTACAACATATGGTACCGAAAACCAAACATCACAGTTCCAAATAAGTCTAAACACACACACACACACACACACACACACACACACACTGTACAACATGTATAAATATTCTACACTCTACAGGAGACTGTCAGCTCAGTTTGCTAGTGGTCACAGATACAGTAGCTAATAAAAACAAGTTTCAATTGATAACTGGCACAAGCAGGTCTGAGCCAGAGAAGCCAAACCAAAGCAAAGACCCTGGTTACTGTTTAAATTATTCACATTCAGGAGCAACTAGGCAGTAAGTCAAAGGTTTAGACAGTGTTAGCTCAAAACAGAGCGTCATGCAGTGTTCATGCTTAATGCATGAGTAATTCAGCACATATTAGAACATGATCCTTCAGCAGATCACATGATGCAGACTTGTGGTTGTTCCAGATGAAACTGTCATATTGAGGTTATTACATAAAACTGTGATTCTGATTTTTCCAATCCTGTCTCATCCATTCACAAAAAAAAGTCTCACTTGACTTGAACTCAGCCAGATTCAGTCAAAAAACTCTGATACCAAGATTCCAAAAAACTACTGAAACTTGATCATTATGTGGTATAAAATCAATTAAACAAAAATGTTAATAAAAACATTAAAAGTGTGGCTGATCAATAATCAAATATTTTCAAATACTGTATCTTAAATGAATCATGCTAAAATATTTGAAAGCTTGAATAATTTAAATCATTAATGAAGAGAACTTTTTTTTATCTCTGGAAGTAAAGTGTTATCAGACATCACATATTGAGGTTATACTTGTTTCATCTGAAGTAGGCAAATTTTATCCCATTCAAGACAAGACAAGATTTCCTGGCTTTGGTTTGGCTTTTCTGGCCAAGACTAAAGCTGCATTATATTAGTCACAGTTAAAATAGACTTAATAGGATGAAAACACAACAACAAACAAGACAAATAGTAACATTAATACTGTTGACCTGTCTGAGACAAGGAGGAGGAGTCGGGTTTTACACTGAGATCTCCTGAGCAGGAGAGAAACACATCCTGGCCACGGAGGGAGAGTCCTGCTGGGACACGAATGGAGGGAGGGAAGAGAGATGGAAGGATGGATGGATGGATGGATGGATGGGGAGGCACTCAGAAATTACACTTGGCTATGACATTCATATAAAATGTGCTGGATTCTGTTGTCAAGTCCTGCTTTACTTGAAAAGAGTGAATTCACCAAACTCATAATACTGCAGGGCAAAGACCATGTCTTTACACAGGTTAACTTGGATGCCATGAAATACAAGACCAGTATTTGGACAGTGATTTTTCTGGTGTTAGATGAAGACAAACAGAGGAAAAAGGTTTCATACCTTGGAAACCTTAAGAGTTTTGTCCTCATTGAAAGTAAAGTCTGGGTTTTTCACTACCAGCCCTACTTTCCCCAACACAGGGCCATTTAATGGGCTGTTCACCTGTACACACACACACACACACACACACACAAAATAACGTTATTTAACTTTGGTTAACCTGCAAACTTTGTGGCAGATGGAAGAAAAGAGAAAACCATGGCTCAAAGGCAACATCAAAACAGAAATTATACAAAGAGCCAACAAAAGTGCGTAGTCACTGTGGAGAAAAATATAAAGTGCATTAGAAACTGACACTTGATGTTGTCGACCTTGCTGTGGGAAAGAAGAAAAAGGCTCACCGCTTGCAGGATGACGTTCTCTTTTCCAGGTTTTCTTCTTGCCCTGGTGACAGTATCAGGGGAGATGTGTCTGACCCGTCTCTCTGCTGTCAGCTGCTCACCGCGAGCTTTGCGCTGTTACCAGAGCATCAGGTGGGAACCAAGAAGTTACAAAAGGTTAGTTCAGTTCAGAGAATGAACATCAAGTCAAGATTAAGTGTAAAATCTTTTCATGAAAATAAAAACTGAGCAGGTTGGCAAAAATAAGCATGTGGTAGAGCTGTTTACCAGCAAGACGTCACAGGATCTGTACACAATAAAGGTTTTTCAATCACCTATAACATGAAGAATGTAATTCTGCCAAATTTGCTTTTCTTTGATTATCAATTGCACGGATCATTTGTTCACTGGATGATTTTGTCCATAACTGCGGAAAATAAGTTACTATTACATTTCATGAGTATTTCAAGATGCACTGAGCATGATCACTGATCAGTAGACCTGTAAGGATTAGTCGATTAGTCAAAGACAATTAAATCAAACACATGCTGGTTCCAGCTTCTTAAATGTAAAATGTTCTCTTCTTCATCTTTTATAATGATGATTTTATGATGAACTGAATTATTTTTTTTACATTTTATAGACTTGATGATTGATTAATTGTACAAATAATCAACAGATTAATCAATAATAGAAATAATCATAATCAGGCCTCTAAACTTTCTCATCACGACTCTCCAGGATTGTTTAGTACCTTGATGAGACCACCAAAGGAGCGGGAACGGGGATGCTTCTTGCTGGGAGCTGGGGGGGCCTGATGGTGCTCATTAGTAGGTGTCCCTGATGTTGTCTGTTTGACTAACTGTGTTCAGGAAAAGAGAACACTGCTTTTTATATTTAACATTTAACACACAAACTCAAAAACAAAGTGACGTGCATTTGACAAGTTGAACAGCAGAAGCAGCTCAGTGTCTACACTTATGTTTTCACTTCAGCCTGCTGAACTGTGGGACAGAAAAAAAGATCCAGAAGCGAACCTGTCGGACAAGTTTCTTCTTCTTGGCAGAGTCCGGCATGTTGTGGTGGACGTGTCTGAAGAGCTCCTTCAGAGCCTCTTCTGTGTACTGTTGAGCTGGTGATTGGCACTGCTCCTGAGAACCGGGCCCCAGAACAGCCGTCCTCTTCAGGGGCAACACTCTCCTCTGAGCAGGAGAGCTGCTCGATGCCAGCAGCTCCAGATCATCCTGAGTGAGGAGAGGTGTACTTTAAATGGAAACAATCTGATGATAAAAAGAAATGCCACTAAGAATGTTGTGGTGTGTTTATGTTGGATGTTTGGAAAAATGGTGCTCTAATGCAGACTCTCTCCACAAACCTTGGTCTGCAAAGCCTTGGTCCCACTGAAATGCACTCTGGCATAATCCCGCAGGTAGACTGGAGCCTGAACAACACAGAGCAGACACATCCACAGTTTGTCCATCACTGAGTCAATGATGCGATGCCAACATGTACTGACTATAGTTTTTGAGTTAAAAAATGTTTAAATGCATATCTTCAAGTTATTTGTAATTTTTCTGTCATTTAAAGTGCAAAATACCATGTGGTGCGAGAGTCTGGCCATGACAGCATTTGTGAAAACTTCTTTGAAATTACTCTAAATCTTTTCAAATGTATTTTCTATCCTATTTGGCATGATTGCCTAAGCGTCTTGTAGTTCTGTACAAAACTGTAAAGCATTTCTATGTATTATATGCATCATGATATACAAACAAACTTTGTCCAATGATGTATATTTTCTGAAATATCAAGTGGTATGAATATCAAGAAACAGCCACCTTGAGATTTTTATATTGAAATCCATGACAGGACAGGAGGTTGCATTAAATACCAGTTTACCAAGGACCCATGGAAGCAGCAAGTAGCTGTCATATTTTGATGTGATGTGGTAAGACTGCTGTTCAGTCACCCAACGCTTGTTTCCAGTCTTTTCAGTCTGTATACTGACTACCTAACCTAACTGTGATTTAGTGTGTGTGGTCAATAATCACCCTGAAGAGTTTCTGTGAGTATTTGATGAGGAAGGCCATGCTGTTGTTCAGTTTCTTCAGATTGTCTTTCAGGTCACCGGCTGTCATCTGGAGTAGTACAGAAGTCAGAAAAACACTTACTGCTGCATTCAGAGATTTTTGAGACAAAAAAAATCCCACTTAAACTATCTATACTTCTTTAGTGGCAAGTATGTATGTGTCAGTTTTCAGGCAATTTTCTTAAAGGTGGATGAATATTTATGGTAAACAACTGTGCTCCCAAAAATCTTGCCCCTGGTTCTTGAACCCTTATTATGTAGTTATAATACAAGTCTTACATGTCTCGGCCAGAGGACGTGCGGGGCAAACATGATGGCCAGGTTGAAGGCAGACATCTTGTTCTTGTCCTGCTGCTTGGCGGTATGGTAGAGCAGGTCCAGCAGCAGCTTGAGCAGTGAGCGATTGGCCTGAGGTAACAGCAGGAAGAGAAGCTGCAGGGCCTCGATTTGACGCTCTTTGTTGGGTATCGCAGTCTTGTTGCCATGTTCGTCAAACAGAGTCATATCTGGAAGAGGGACAAGGGTGGAGGAAGTAAAGTCATGAATAGTCTTTTCCCCCGTTAAACAACTCTAAATGACATAAAGATTTTAAATCTTCATTCTTGCACTTCTTTTGAAAAAAAGGCTTTTAAGAATGGAATTATTGGCATTTTTGACATCTTGACTGATGAATTTCAAGGGACAGGGTTTCGGAGTGTGCTTTTAGAATATGCAACATTTTATAACAAAATGTTTAGCAAACATTGACTTAAACATGAAAAATATACTGAAGTATTTGTGTATTTGTCCAAAATTATATAAAATGTACGTACAACAAAATGTACAATAAAATTTTTTAAAATGTGTGTGTGTGTGTGTGTGTTCACACCTGCTATCTTAAGGTGTGCGTGGAAGTGTCTGTGTGTGAGCAGGGGCTCAGGCAGCTCTCCCAGGAAAGTCTTGAGTAACGTGGCCACATCATTGGGGTGAAAGTCTCCTGACTCCAGGTCGACATCGGCCCCACTGTTGAGGAGCTCCTTCAGGGCCTGCTGCCGAAGACTGTTTCCTGGCACCCGAAAAAGACCCTCCACGTGCAGATCTGAGTGCGTAAGTGCAGGCGGGCATCAGCATGTATCAGCATGTAAGATCAGTTCAAACCAGTTTGGTCTATTTCTTTGTGTTCTCACTCGCTATGTGTTCAAATCAAATTCTTTTTCCAGATGATTTTTTTTCTTTCTCTGAACACCAGCAAGCAGTTACTGCTGTTAGCTTCTGGAAGTTACAGCAGTGAGGACATAAAAACAACTATGATAAGAATCCATGGGTTGTATTAACATGACTCACTTTTGGTGAGGTACTCAATGAGCTGGTAAATCTGGGCAATGCAGCTCTCTGTGAGTGGGGTTCCAAACACAACGCCTTTATCTGTGGAAGTATTAGGAGATGAGAGCGAGGGATAATATTGAAAGTTACAAACGAGCAGGGAAATAAAAAGCTGACATTAACACTAAATAGGAAGTCTGATGACGTCTCATCCACCACATAAAAGAAACCTTTAGTACATGAGATAAACAGGCTACAAAAAAGAAAATATTGAACAAGTAGCCATGTGAAGTGAACCAGAAGGGATAATACACAAAAACAAAGAGGGGCATTCACTGTGGCCATTGCTAGTGGTAAGTTCTAGATATCACCCAATTTGACCTCTGACCTTTGCGCTTGAGGAAGTTGAAGGAGCGAAAGAAGCCTCCATTTCCACCTGTTGGCGTCTTCGGGCCCTCCTCACCGAGGAGCTGTGCAAACTCTGTCCCAGGAAGATCAATAAGGCGAGTGATGTTACTCAGCACCAGCTCCAGGAAAACATCAGGGGACTCATGACGGAGTTTCTCCACAAAAAAGTCCGGGTTAAAGATGACTGGTGGTCGGCCAGCTCGAGAGCCCCCCGGTGATTCCTCATGATTGATCACCATACTGCACGCTGTTCCTCTGAAGGGGACACACAGGAAAATTGTAAACACAGTTTTCTCATAGCCGGGTTTCTGCCAGTGGACTGCAAGTCCAGCAACCCACTGGGACGAAGTTCACCCCCGTGACCAGCCTACACATCGGGGCATTTTATTCTTATGTATTTTTAAGATACCTTCCAAATTAAAGTTGCAGTGTGGCAAAAAATGTGGACAGTCAGTTAGGATCTCTTGGCTGATCAGGCAAAGTAGCCAATCAGAACTGAACACAAGTTTTTTGTAGAGTGCAAAAACTTTGATGGCATTTATTTTATTTTGTTGTTGTTGAAATGTGCCCAGCGTTCCAAGGCTGTAGCCAATCAGGACCTTTTTAAAAGATTTTTTTGTAGAGTGCTTAAACTCTGATAATTTCTTTTGTCAGTGTTGAAAACACAGCATTCCAAGACATTGTCAGATTCTTTGTGAGACTCTGTTATAGTTGTTGATGTCCTTAAATGTGTGTTGAATAAATGACTTATTTATAATGACACATTACGTAGTCATATATTCAAATCTCCAGTCAGCTTTTAGCACTGACTTAATGTAGGGCCCTGTGTAATTTGTGTTCTATCTTTTTCAAATGTTCAATTCTGTGATTCTGTCACAGAAACTATAGATAAGGTATATATGTTATACCTTAACAATGCCATCACCAGGTTGCTGTCAAAAAAGATACTTGGCCCTAACAACTTCTCTGGGGAAACCCTGAATAGTACGGGAGAGGATTGATTGAGAGGGAGAGAAATGATTAAGTCAACTTTTAAGATGTAGCTTGTGGTTAATAGTCCCTATATGTGTCTGTGTGAACAAATTTCATGTCCACATGGAACTGTAACAGCCCAATAACACTTAATATAACTCTGAAGACAGTGTAATGTTCTCAGACTTTGCTCCTTCCACAGTCACAGAGGACATATACACCTGCTTTAACAAGCTGCAGGACTCCTCATTAACAGTTAATTGAACATAATGTGCAAAATCGTTGTAGTGCCCCTTTAACCCCACATTCACCTCTTTCTATGAAGCATGAACGAGTGAATGAATGAATGAATGAATCTACAACCTCACAAATCACCACTAAGTTGAACCTACATGTCTGACACTTTCAACAAAGCTTCAACATTATATAACACCTATATAAAGTACATGCACTGATGTTACTTTCACTGAACTGCACCACAAACCTGATGCTAGCTAAAATAATGTCTAGCTAGCTAGCAGTGCTATCGTTAGCCGAGGCGAGCAGGTAATTCACTAACGTAGCTTTACTCATTTTTGAAATAATTTAAATTGCTAGCAACGATGTCAGATCACCAGGTTGTGGCAAATAGGCCAACGTTTTTTTTTTATACATATTTGAATAAACTTTTATAATGTACCTTTAAAGTTTGTAGTCATCGCTAGCTTCCGTTAGCTAAATGACTTGAACTGACAGTCCCTGTCAATCAGTCTCACTAACGCATGTTTACTTGCTTCAAATCTCTCAAGTTCAGCTTTAGTCGTGAGTAAAACTAACTCTGAGTCCATGTCAATACCATTAAACTCTATGAATGTGAGTCTCGGTTCGCTCTTACCTTCTATTTTGTGTGTTTTCATCGACATCTTTCCCCGCAGCCATGTTCACTTTGAATCCTCCGCTGTTGTCCTCCAGGCCCCGCCCACACCCGCTGCCATTGGACGTTTATCAAATATGGGGCGTGGTAAACATGCTCTGATTTACATGTGATTGGCCTGTTTGAATTTAGTAGGCGTGTCAAGAGGAAAAACAACATCTGTGTACAAACTCCAGCTGAAGGACTCAAAACTGAATAAACCAGCAAGCAAACAAAAAACAAAAGACTCATTTTTCATCACAATGTTTCTGATTTTTGTTCACACACATCTAAATTTTACACTCTTTCCTGTCCAGCCTCCTTTTTCATTTTCTCTTTAATTGGAAATAAAGGGAAGAGAATAACATAATTAAATTAATATATGCACAAAAGGTACAACATATGCAATTAAAATCAATTCTAATTTTTATAAGGGCAAGAGTTTCAAAAAAATTGTGCGATACAGAAGTTGCTGACAATGATTAAAGTCAGCACTTCCTATGTGTCTATCTCATATATTTACACTTTCACCATTAAAGAGGATGGAAACTTGGCCTGAGATTAACAGTAAGATAGTTATATTTGTATTTATTATACCATTTTGCCTCAGATTTGATTCATTGATTTTTTGCCAGATTTTTGCTGGATGATTATTTCAATAGATTTAGAATTTAGTTTGTAAGTACAGCCGAGTGGACAGAGACAGAGACACAGATAAGAGGTCAGTTGTAGCTTTTTTGGTGTGTTGAACTGGCTGATTGAAATAGTTTTTCCAACAATTGTAGTTTGACTCATTTCACTTCCTTCTCATTGCTTCAGAGGGCATCAACTTCATTTCTCATAAAAGATTTTTTGAATAAGCAAAAATTAATGAAGGCAAATACAATTGAAATCTGTCTTTCGTTTGGTTTAATTTTTATTCTTTGTACTGGACAAGGCCTGACCTGTAAATACTCTCAATCTTAATTCTTTGGTGTCGCTCAGAATAAATTTGATTGTTTTGTGTTTTGGTGACTGACAGCAGTTTGATTTGTCATTGCTGGTAAAGGTCATTTATTGATCACAATAAATGATGATGAATTGAAATGGAGTTACAGGTAAGTTCTTTCACATCTGAACTGATGTTATACAGATTGTTGTCTTAATATTGTAGTTTACTATCTGCTCATCTGCCAAATAACCAATAAACTGTAAACTTTAAACCACAATTCAACATATTTTGGATTTAAGAAACACAAAAAAATGCTCTTTTTTGTTTTACAATTACAGCTGCCCTGTCTCTTCACGTGTATTAGTAAGATAAAGAGGAAGGAAGCCGGGCTGTCTTCTGCTGCTTCGATGACACGACTGTACCAACCAGAGTCAAACACCGCCTCCTCCTTTTCCGTGTAGAAGTCTTAATTGTGATGAAGTGACACATTTCTCATGTATGGGATCAACCTGCTGGTTTAACTGAGGAGAAGCCATGAGTTTCACAGCAGCAGCGAGTGGATTTGTCGTCTTCTTTCTCTCTGTGCAAGGTACCGTACATGTACATTCGTGTTGTGAGGCCGGTGGCAGAGTTCAGAGATTCAGAGGAAGGTGTGTTTTAGAGTAAATACAAAGACTTGATGTGCAGTGTTATTCTGCGAGGTTTGATCCCTGCAACATTCACTTCACTTTTTCTTTAAAATGAAGTCTTCACGGGACGACCAACAGAGATCTGCGTCTGTTTTTAACAGCAGCTGTGTGGATGGATGCACCGACACATAACAAAGAGCAAATCCTCTAAATTCTGTGTTGTATAAAATGTTGCTCTGTGGAACTTCCTGCGTCGTTGTGCAGTCCGTCAGACTCAACTTCAGCCAGCATTTGTGTGCATCAGTACATTTAGAGGTTCTCTGATAGCAGAATTAACAGGAAATATACAACATGAGTTGTCCGTCAGCTCATTGTGTCGGTGTCGCTCTTTAGTCCACTCTGATCTCATCAGCCTCCTTTCCAGCAGCAGCAGGCAGCTGTTTTTAGAGCTTTAAGTTCCCAACGAGCTGCTAGAGCCAGATACTGAAACAGAGCAGATCTGTTTTAGTAGCTGAAGCGAACTCTGAAAAGAGAATGTTGCCTCAGTCGGTACATTTCTTTTGCAGAAGCTGATGATGAGATGAGGAGAGATGTTGTGGCTGTTTCTCTCCAGAATAAGTCTGTTTGTTTTCTCTTCATGTCTCAGTGTTCTGCGTTTCTTTAGTTTCCATTCACACTCTGCCGCAGTCCGACCACAGAAAGGAGAACAAGCGATCAAAGCAGATTCATTTACCATGTGTCTAACGTTTCTAATTTTTAACCTTCAGCTTTTTTTATCCTGTTCAGTTCGTACTGTGTTAAAGTGCACAGTTTCAGTACGTTGCGGATCCTTCACTGCATCGTCTGTATGAAGTCCTGCCTCCGTGCTCTGAGAGATTAACTGCACAGATCATGTTCATCTTTGTAGATTTCTCCATCCCTCTGTTCACTTTGTCATAAACCAGAAATAAGATTAAAGCTCATTTTTAAGTAGATGTTAGAAAGTTGAAAAAAGTGTGATAAAGAATAAGTCTGAAGTTCATATCAGATCATCGATGGCTCCTTAAGTCAGTTTGAGACAAAGCAGTTTTGTGAAATGTAGCTTCTTCACACACTGAAACACCTTCACTGCAAATGAGAGTCCGTCTGCTGATGTTGTTCTGAGTCTGACTGTGGTTCCTGCTCTGTGTTACAGTGATTCAGGGTTGGTATGACTGGGATGTGACCTACACTGCTCCTCGCATCTGTGCCTTGAAAGGATCAACGGTGGAAATACACTGCACATACACATACCCATCCAGAATAAATGGACGTGATACTAGAGTGGAGGAAACACTGTGGTTTACTAAAGAGCGTGATACTGCACCTGTGGATCTGAGAACAGACTCTCAGTATTCAGGTCGTGTTCAGAATCACTGTGAGAACAACATCTGCACTCTGAGAATCTCTAACCTGACAGAGAGCGACTCAGCTGAGTACAAGTTCAGGTTCACGACAAACCAAGCAAATGGGAAATACACTGGTTCACCTGGAGTCACTTTGTCTGTCACAGGTAACATTTTCCTTCATGTGTTGTTTCCAAAAGTTCAACATCTAGAAAACAATGATATAAATGTGTGTGTGTGTTAACAGTTTTGTCTAAAATAACATTCCTGTTTCTTCTTCACAAATCCAGATCTCGAGGTGCACGTGAGCACATATACTTATAATAGCAAACGATGGCTGACGTGTCAGAGCAGTTGTCATCAACCCTATGATCCTTCCTACATCTGGTACAAGAACGGACAGATCATTCAGGGACAAGCATCTTATTATTATTCAGCCTCCGTTGATCATGCAGACAGTTATTCCTGTGCTGTCACAGGATATGAAGGTTTCCCCTCTCCTGCAGTGTGTGAGTTTGCTCCACACCATCTGGTGGAGCCATAGAACTACATGTACATGTATTTAACCAACTCTGTTTTAAAAACGATTAAATCATTGTTTTATCTTTCAGGCGTCATTGGCCAAACCTGCAACAGAGTGACGTACACTGACAGAAGCATCTGTGTTTCCAAAGGCTCCTCAGTGGACATTTCTTGCCTGTACAACAGTTATCAATATATCACATCAAAATTCTGGTTCCGTCCTGAACGAAGTCCTCAGTGGAAGAATCCTTCACAGCCTGAGGACCTGAGTGAAGACTCCCAGTTTGCAGGTCGTGTTCAGGTCTTTGAATCAGAGGGAGGACGCTCCACTCTGAGAATCAGTGACCTGAGAGAGAGCGACTCAGCTGAGTATCAGTTCAAATTCAAAACAAGAAGCTTTGAATGGAGGAGCAGTTTACCTGGAACAACTCTGACTGTCACAGGTACTGAGGAGCACAAGCTGATGTACATACAACAACAGTCAGTTGTTGTACTGCAGTAGTTGTAGTTACTACTGCTCGATACTACTTCTTAGAATTGTAACTGTAGCATTGATGTGTTTGTACATCAATCATCTTTCTCTTGGACCTGCTGATAATAATACTGTTTCTTGTTGTCATATCCAGCTCTGCAGGTTCAGGTGATCATAGTATCAGTCCAATCCTCTTATACTCAGGTAGAGCTGAGGTGTCACAGCAGCTGCAGTCCAGCTGATCGTTTTTCCTACATCTGGTTCAGAAATGAAAGAACACTGACGTGGCTCACAACATCTTCTTATAAAGGCCGGTTTTCTCCTGGAGACGCCATCTCTTGTGCTTTGAAAGGACACGAGACTTATCGCTCTCCCTCAGTGTGTGAGTTTGCTTCTTTCTTTTCTTTGACATCAGGGCTTTTCAAAGTCTGAGAGTTAAACTAAGGTATCTCTGAACTCTCTCTTTAACCAAATCACACACATTCAGGCTCTTCTGTGAGATCTCCTTTTGATGACTAATGTAAATAGTGTAATTTGGAAATATTGAAGCAAAGTAAAAGTACCACAGAACTGTACTTAAGTACAGTACTTAAGTAAATGTGCTTCGTTACTTTCCACCACTGCAACAGGTGTGATTATAAAGAAATAACAGGTGTGTTGTATGTTTCTAATTTATGGGGACGACCGAATGGAAATAAGAGCCTGGACTTTTTTTTTTCAAAATGAAATTGGTTCACTTCCCTCCTCAAATAATTTTGCAATCTATTATGTAAACTCAGCAGTATTATATACGAAACATAACAAGGATGTAATCTGGCAGCCGGCAATAATTCCTTGCAACCATAATTTAACGGAGACTGTCAGACTGGACAGACTCTGTAAACTGGAGCTGAACACAAACGGCATGTAAAGAGCAGAACGTGGTGAAAATGAGAAACTATGAACAACTCAGTTTCCACCAGCAGGAGTCAGACATGAGACAGGATCAGCTCTGTGGACAGGAGATACAAAGATACTAACAAAGATTCCCTTTCATTAAAATAGTCAATATCTTCTAATCTTTAAGTGATGCCTCTCTGTTTCCTCCAGATGCTCCAAAGCTTCCCTCTGTGTCAGTGAGTCCCTCTGATCAGATCGTGGAGGGACGTTTAGTGACTCTGAACTGCAGCAGTGATGCAAACCCAGCAGCTCATTACACCTGGTACAAGGAGAACAAGAACTTCAAACCTCCCAGTAAAGATCCACAGCTGGTCTTCAGCTCCATCCAGTCCTCCGACTCTGGAGATTATTCCTGTGCAGCAGAGAATGAGCTGGGGAGGAGAACATCTGGATACATCTCTGTTGATGTGAAATGTGAGTCAAATACAAACATGTCACAGCCTTTGCTCTTCATTAAAGGGTCACTCCACCAATTCTACACATGAAGTTTGGTGTACTAATCATGAGGAGTGCTACTCAGTCTGTGAAAACAGTTGTATAAAATCTGTGGCTCCAAATTCTGTGAAAACCATCTTAATCATATTGTCAGGTTTATCTCAGTTTGTAGTTAAAATGTTCAGACTTCAGAAAAAATAACTTATATTTAGGAGGAGGCGGGGTGTGCCAACAAAGATGCTATTGAATTGCATTATGGGAAATGTGGGATACAGTGTTTTTTGGAGTTTGACCCATATCATGGAGTCGAGGTCAGAATGTCTCGGCCTCTGCAGCTTCAGTTTGGATCCTTCTTTAAATCTGTGTCTCAGTTCCCAAACTTTCTGGAGGATCCATTTAACATCACAAGAGTTCACTGAGCAGCTGCAGTAGATTTAAACCACCTTCAACTTTCCACATCCTGCCATATCAAGGTATTTAGATACAGTATGAGCCACTATAGTTACGCACTGTCAACTTATAATCATCTATATTCATCTATACAGATGCTCCAAAGCTTCCCTCTGTGTCAGTGAGTCCCTCTGGTCAGATCGTGGAGGGATGTTCAGTGACTCTGAACTGCAGCAGTGATGCAAACCCAGCAGCTAATTACATCTGGTACAAGGAGGATGAAGACTCACCAAAAGCATCAGGACAGATCTTCACCATCACTGACATCAGAGCTGAACACAGTGGGAAATATTACTGTGAAGCCCAGAACAGGAGAGGACGACTCAGGTCCATCTATCATCAGATTGTTGTGGCAGGTGAGTTTCTCCATTTGCCATCAGCTGATTTATGAATCAAACCCTACTTGTGCAGTATATCAAATAACGGTTTATCTCCATTTCTAGAGAAATCAATAATGATAATAAACATCGTCAGGTTGACTCTGGTGGTTGTGATGCTGATTCCTCTGCTTCTGATTTATCTGTGGATGAGGTGAAAATACAAAAATAATCAGTTCCTTCACAAACTTTTTTACTTTGAATATTTACTTTCATAGTTTGGCAGGTTTCGTTAAACTTTTGTGTCTTTGTTCTTGGATTCAATTCAGGAAGAAGACGACTCAGAGCTCCACCGCGGAACCAGATGAGCCCGTAGAGACTTTGGAGATGAGACAGATACTGGAACACAGTGACACAAAGGGTTAGAATTTGTTGGCTTTTAAATTCAGAGGAACTCATTTTGTTGCTAATATATGGGAGCTTCAAATATTTCTGAGTGCATTTTAAAATCAAATGTAATTGTGATTCCATTTATGAGGCCGTTGACTCTCGTCTTGTCTCCTTCCGTCAGTTGGAGTCTGGTGCTGATCGTACGTCCGTCTGAGCCTTGAACAGCGTCACTGCAGCATGTAGCAGAAGATTTGAGTCGAATGCAAACGTTATTTTGACCTGCGCAGGTACTTGTCATATGTTCAGGATTCAACTTGCAAAATGTTTTGGATTTTTATGTAATACATTGCTTTTTAAAAATACTGACTGCCCTGTCACATCACACCTGTCCTGGCAGAGAGAGTCAATGAAGTCAGAACGGACTCAGAAGCACAATATTTCACAGCATGTACAGTATGTTTTTAAATACAGTGAATCCGACACAAGCTCAGCTCTGTCACACTTTTTCACGTCTTGCAGTGGTTGACTGAAAAAAGCATCCAGCCTCCACCACAACTCTGAACATCATTTCAGTTCCCTCTCGCTGCTGCAGAGGGCGACAACGTGCAGAAGGTTTTCTTTTTGTGTTTATTATTCAGAATAAAGTTTGTATTCATCAGTAAGGAAAATGTTTGTCTGTTTGTTTGTTCTAACTTTCCCATTATTTCTCCTTTGATGAAACTCAATGTTATAAACTTTTACACTGGTAACGCACGTCTTAAATCAACAAGTGACTGCAACCCTGAATCCAAAAAAGAGGGAAAACAGGGAATTTCCCTAAAAACTCGTACAGTACGTATGCAGGCGATGTTCGGCCTCTCACAGTTTGTTCAGGCAGAAGGACCTTGACCTTCTATCAGAATTGTGTGTGTTTTCACTTCCATAATGCAAAACCCTTTATGGTTTTCCTCCACTTTGCTCCGACACAGATTCTTTGGTTTAAAAACAGGTCATTTCCTCTGGAGTTCTAAGAAAGCGATTCAGTATAATATTACATGTTGGATTATTAAAAACCCTGATTTGCATCGACCGCCCCCAACCCATTCAAATACAGGCGTTTATACACACAAGTAAAAGTACTGAGCGTGATTTAGACGTCCAACGTGGTTCAGTCAAGGGTTTTAAGGATGGGCATCACATCACAGGTCAAATCTTAGAACCTGGTGATCTGACAATGACTGAATGAATGAAGTAAAAGTACTAGATTGCTCTGACTGAAGTGTAAATACCCTGCAACATAAATGCAGATGTACAGTACCCGGCACGGTGAGGAGAAGGACGACGAATCCACTCGCTGCTGCAGTTAAACTCATCGCTGCTCCTCTCATCATCACCTCTTTGGCCTCAGAGTCGATTAAACATGTCTACAGGTTAATAACATACAAGAGTAGTAGTATTAGTGGTACAAGTATCTGATGTGGACGGAGGTTGTCCTGACAACATGAGCTCTCTATGTAGTCTGAAAGCAGCAGACAGAAGTCAAGCTAAAAATACATCCAACTCCCTTCCTCTTAAGATAATTTACATGCATAATAAGAAACGCCAGGGATTTAACTTATAACAGAGAAGTAACTTCATTTGGTTTTACAAACTATGAACTTCTTAATCTACTAAAACTGCAAAGATCATTTAAAGAGACCCTTTTTTAAATGTGGGCACAGTTTCGTTCTCAACTAAACGGGGAACTAATGAATGAATTCAATGAACATAAGATGAGATTTTATTGATCTCTAGGGGAAAATTCACATGTTGCAGCAGCACAATAGACGAGCTAAAAGCTCAGGAAAACAGATGAAGAACTACTTACAAGAACTAAATACAAATAAAATAGAGTGGCAGAAATAATTCCAGAAAGTTATACTTGAACTCTGGCACCATGAATCATATTTGATGTCCATTACGACAGACACTGGGTCTGGTTCATGGTTTTTGCCATGATGACAGCGGGACTGGAACTAACTGTGGTTCGAGGGACAGAACCATCCAGATTTCAAAGTTGCAAAGCCAGCATTTGAGATGGTACGGGGATGTGTAAGTGCCCACGGCATGGGTAACTTGCACATCTGAAGCCACCATTAACACTTAAAAAGCTACATACGGTTTCATTCAAAACATTCAAGAATTTCCCAGTTTGGGACAAATAAAGTCCGTCCAGGTTTTGGAGCAACATATGCTGCCATGCAGATCTTGTTCAGGGACACTCTGCTTATTCCAATGAGACTACACCAAGGTAGATTCTGCATGTGTTACAACAGCGTGGCTTCGGAGTAAAAGAGCCCAGGTACTGGACGGACCTGCAGTCCAGACCTTTCTCCCTTTGAAAATGTGAGACACATTAAGAAGTAAAATACAACAACGTAGAATCTGGACTGTTGAGCAGCTGAAGTCATATCAAGCAAGGAAAAGCACCAACTTGTGTCCTCAGTTCCCAAACACTTACTGACCGTTGTTAAGAAACTTTCCAATGTTCCAACTTTTTTGCAATGTGTCAAAATATCTTTACAAAAAACAACCAAGTTTATCAGTTTGATCATCACATATTTTGTCTTTGTACTGTATTAAACTGAATATAGGTCAAAAGGATTTGCAAATTTGTACTTACACTGAACATCTGCGCAGACGATGAAATTTGGTCTGGTGGGTTTGTCTATGAACTGAAAAAGGTTTAGGGTTGGGGCACTGATCTTTTCAGTTGTTAGCTGCAGGAGAGTAACGTGTTGTTCAGAGGTAGCAAAGGGCTGATGAGTGGGCACAGTAGAAGGATAAATAATATGATATTACTGTAGTGGGATCATTTGCAGGGTTGATGAGGGTCCTGGTTCCTCATGAACCAGCTGCTTTTGGACATGTTCTTGTTAATATTCAGTTCGATTAGAGACTCTCTTTATTTGCGAGTTTGCTTCCTTTCTCAAGCAAGTCATGTTGAAAAGGGGAAGAAAATATTCACGTTAATCTGTCTGTGTCCTGAGGCAGGGCATCAGTCTGAAGGTGCAGAGGAAGAGCAGGAACGCAAAGAACGTGTGAATGTGAATTTATTTTCACTGAAGATTTTGTGTAACAGGAAACTGCAGAAAATGCAGAACAGGGAAGTTCACACAGTCAATATGCAGAAAATAAAAGTAACCCACTCTGCAGAGCATTGAAATATCAGACAGACTGAACTTCAGTTCAGATGTATGAACTGTTCAATCCTTCAGATCCACTACATTAAAAAGCTCTGGTAGTACAGCGCCACCTCCAGGGTTTCAAATGTTGAGGACGCCACCTCACACAAGACAGTAGAAATTCAACAAGAGAAAGAAACGTTTTGTCCAATGAGACTGCAACCTTCCTCCTATTGATACATCTTTCCATCCATCTCCTTTAGTCCCATCGTCTCCGGTGCCGTGCGGTGAGGGTCATGACTGGTGAGGCACTGACTCCTCTGGAGTCGGATGTAAAAATATATGAACCCAAAATAGAAGCTTATATTTCAATTTTGACCTTAATTGAAACATTTAGTTGTTTTAAAAGCTTTTAATTATGCTTTAATCAATTCCACACCGTTCAACAAAACGATAGCAAGAAAAACAAAAGAATATTTAATATAAGGTCAACTTCGATTCAACGTGCACCTGTTCCCCATTGTGCCTATGGTGCTCAACACTGCCCCCTATCAGTGCGGCACTGTACTTTCTGCCTCACCCTGTGCATTTTCACTGCGTATTTATGGCCGATCAGAAAGACTAAATATGTCACACACATTCATTAAATATATTAGACAGACTGCGGAACGTCAGCATGTGTAGTACATGTGTAATCAAACATGTATATTGGTGATATAAAGAGAGACAGCAACGGGCATGCGCCAACTGCCCGCGTCAGCCAGTGTGTGAGGCTCAGCTCACCTGCGTCACCTCTGACACTCTTCTCCCTGAATCTGAACAGCAAATGCGTCAATTTAGCGCTTTTGACCATAGAAGTGTTGAAATCATAACAGAAAACAAATTTATAGAGCAGTCAAGTTGACAATTAGATTTTCTCTTATCATTGTTAGTATTTGACTTGTCATGATAACCGGTGAGGGGCCATGTGGCGCAATGGTGGGTAAGTCTTCCGACGTTATTTACCCTTGTGGGTTCGATTCTAGACCCTAGCACTTTTTCTCAAGGGACAAAGTGTCACCATATGGTCTAGACACCCGTCTTAAAACAGAAGTCAAAGCACAGTAGTGTATGGCCGGGGGTTCCCAAAGCTGTTTTCTTTAAGGTTAGGGTTGAAAGGACATTGAAGTAAAATGACCTAATATGAAAAATAGCCCCCTTATCATGAACTTAGGTCAGAATGTCCTCCTCTTAATGAATAAATAAACCACAGCAAGTTTTTTTTTAACGTCTCCCCTGACTGCACATCACTGATCACTGATGGATATTTTATGATGGATATTCTATGTTTTTTCCCTCCTTTATCCTTTACACCCTTTATGTCAACATTTTGTCTTCTTGTCTCCACCAACGGTTCAACACTGATGGCGAATAATAGTGGACTCAAACAATCTCCTTACCTTACCTCCCTTTTGGGATGGAAAAAATCAGAACAGCATCCATTAATTCTAATTGGTGGTTTAGGAGCTTTATATACCATCTTTACCCAATCTACAAAAACTGAGTGGAATCTGAATCTCTCCAGCGAATGATACAGGAATCTCCATTTAACCCGGTCAAATGTCTTTTGGCTGAGAAGCATGCTGGGCCCCGTAGTGTTTTTAGTGCATGAAATAAGCTTTAATGTTCTTCTGATATTATTTGCACCCTGTCTCCCGGGAATAAAACCTGTTTGATCAGAGTTGATTAGCTTTGTTATTTGCTTTTCATTCTTTGTGCCAAAATGTGTGTTAACATTTTTAAATCATTACATAACAAACTTCTGAAATCAGGGTAATGAGGACGAGGAACACTTTGTCTCTCTCCAAATTGTCTCTGAGGAGCAGCGGGAGGGGCGCGCCCTTACTGACCCCCCCACAGCAACCACAGCCAGCACAAAGGTTCCGCCCTAACTATATTCATATTCAACAACTATTAACTTAAATTGCAGTATAATTACCGAACATGTGGATTTTATCAGAATTTTTATCTATTTAAACACAAACATAAATATGTAAATAAGCCAAAATTATTATCACAATAATCTGATTTTGCGACCTCTGCTGCCACAATAAAACTGGCCTTTACAGCACCCTCGCTTTGTGATTTGACATTTCTGAACATGGCCTGCTGTGACATCTGACTTCTTTTCAACTCTTCTACCTTCTGGAGCCTTTGTTTCATGTTCAAATCCTTGTACCTGTCACGGTGTTTCGTTTCGTAGTGTCTTCTTACTTTATATTCTTTCGTTACAGCCACACTGTCTCCGCACAGAAGACAAACAGCTTTGCCCTTCATATCCATGAACATATACTCTGCCTCCCACCTTGTCTGAAAACCCCTGTTTTCAAAGTCCACCTTCCGTTTAGCCATTTTTCAGGGAGAGGGGTATTGCTAGCTGAAAGGTGACCACAAGTAAGCTTACTCACTCCATCAGGCTGCTGATAAACAAGCGGGACAGGGACTCGCGCTCGTGGGCCTTTGATTGACGTGCTGTCGCACTGGCAGTGCATTGTGGGACTTACAGTTCTAATAGCGTGGGCAATATACCAGCGGGCCAGATCTAATAATAATTAGAAATTATCATGCAGGCCAAAGATAATTCCATCCTTCAGTTCATCCTTGAGTTTGACACATGTGGTTCAAAGTTTTGGTGCAAAATTGGTGCAGAATTGGAAAACAAACCACAATTTAAGATTTAAATTGAATATTTGTCGGTGCCTTCTTAGAACTTGATGTTGTTTATCAGACAGTAGATAAATCATAATGTAGTTTTAAATCCACTGTTGATTTGTACTCACACTGGACATCAATAGGAAGAGGTGAAGACTCAATCTCTCCATGTTGGTTCTCAGTAGGTCCCTCTGTCCTCAGAGCTGATGGAGGTGAAATGAAAACGTCCTCCTGGTCCTTGAATCAGTGTTTGGTTCTCCTTGTACCAGGTGTAATTAGCTGCTAACAACAAATTATTATTAGTTGCATTTCAGTAGTTTGAAGTTAATGGTATGTGGCAGCATCTGAAACTCGGTGTCTGATGGCTTTTGGGGCAAATCTGGTGACCGATAGTGAATAAAAGTGCCGTTTTAGTCTGTTGAAAGTGACAATATTCAAAGCATTGCACGACTGTGTGATTCTCCGTGCATCACCAGTATTTAATCAAACCAGTTTTTCGATGATCATCAGCAAAACCTTTTCTTGTCGAATGCTGTGCAGAGCAGTTACGTATTAATGTGTTTAAATGGGCTGTGTTTCACTCCCAATTCACATCAATAGAGATTTAATCTCCAGATTAACTCCGAATAATCTCCAGAGTCGGAGGACTGGATGGAGCTGAAGACCAGCTGTGGCTCTTCACTGCGAGGTTTGATGGTTATATACTTCTTGTTCCAGGTGTACTGAGCAGCTATGTTAGCGTCACTGGAACAGGTCAGAGTCACTGAATGTCCCTCCATGATTTCAACAGAAGGTCTCACCAACACAGTTTTAAACATTTTTAACATGGGACTCATTGTCTGATACCCCTTTGCCACCAACATGGAACAGAAAGTCGGTTCCCGGCTGTAACCAAAAAACAGCAGCTGTTCCTGGACCTGAAGTGCAAACTGTGACATCATCAGTTGCCAAGAGAGTTTTAACTTTTCTGGTGCACTTAAAAAGTTTAGCCGTAGTATTTCTGTTTGGCTCTTTACATAATCATGCTGAATGTGGAAAGAAATCCACCAAACTTCAGCACTGAACAGCAGTTACTCATCATTACACGAGTAGAGTGAAGAAATTATTTACCTTTTCGCTTTTCAATTTTCTTTCAGGGTAGAAAAATGATCACACCTCACAGCACAGTGGAAGCAAACCGTTTCTAAATAGCAGGCTTGTGAGTGAGTTTTCATTTTGGTCAGAATCAATTAAGTTAATAAACAGCCAAGGTTGTAAAAGGTTGTAAACTTGGTGGGTGTCTATGTCTTAGACACCACACCCAACATCATATCAATGGTGGTAAACTCACACACTGAGGGAGAGCCGTGAGTCTCGTGTCCTTTGAAAGCACAGGAGATGTTGTCTCCAGGATAAAAGTTGTCCGTATAATGTCGGGTCCATCTCCTCTGTCCAGTAGATCTAAAAAGACACGACAAACCAAATACTATGTGAAATCCACATTATAATATTGTCTGTCCTCAGTGTTTACATTGAGATACCACATCAATACATTACAGTATTGCCAGCCCTACCTGAATTAAAAAATATATGATTAATGTGTATATAAGCATAATGGTAGGTTAGCTGATGAGTTTATGTGTTTGTACTGATGACTTATTTATTCATCCAGATTCATTTATTTTTTTTATGTGGATTTCTCATCCTAACACATTGTATCTTAAATTTCCAACACCTCCAACAAGCCATGGTTTGGTGAGCAGTTATCTGCATATTCACAGATCATGAAATCAGTAAGGCTGTTTTCCTTCAATAGCTTTTTCAGACATGTCTTCTGTTGTGACACCTTGTTAGAATAAACATCAAATGAAACGAGGAGTCAAGTTCTTATTTGGCTCAGCATCAATGTCCAGATCATTGTCCAGATCATTGTCTGGAACAATGTGGGGTCCGTCTCCTGCGTCCATTGTAACTGTAGCGACGTTGCAGATCAGCTCGCAATTGTTGTGCTCAATATCGAAATGATATTCAGGAGTAACTTGAGGTTATATTTAAAAGTTCTGCAATCGGTCATGTCATGCATCAAAGTCACAGGAGTTCTGCTCCATTTTTCTTTAGGTCAAAATTTAAAAAACAAACAACAAAACATAAACGTGAAATAAAAATAAACTCTAAACTGTGAAAAGAAACTGTATGAAATTATATTTCATAATAGCGAGGAGAGCGTTCAGATTATTTTGCAATTTCATGCTTATGTTACACTTTTTGTCTGAGTCATTCATGAGACTGTTGATTTAATGACGTCACATTTATGATCTTTTAAATACTTTGGGTCTCCAGCAGTCAAAATTTCACCAAAGTGAATGCAGATAAGTATCACAGTTCTGATCTGTTAATGTGATCGCAGTATTATGTTTAAAGTCAAAATACCTCATTTGTAATCCATGGAAATCTATACTAATATATCACAATTCAGCAGTGGTGGGTAAACAACAACGGCACTCAAGTAAAAGTACTGTTACTTTATAATGTAATGACTCAAGTAGCAGTAAAAGTACTCATAAAAATAAGTACTTGAGTAAGAGTAAAAAAGTACCTCGAAAAAAAACTACTCAAGTAGTGAGTAACTTCAGATGCAATTCATTACTTCAAAAACAAAAACTGCTTCCACTGTCATCAGCTGAGACATTGACCTGTTGGTCAAAGCAGATTAGCTTGAAGCTAAACAGTAACATCAATGTATGATCTCAAACGTTATTATTTATATTTATATTATTGCTGAAACAGAAATTTTAACTGGCTGACTGTGATCGGCTGGAGGCTGAAATGTTCACATATAACATTACACCGGCTAATTAAAGTACCATAACCAGCACGGTACCAGCGGGTTAGCCGGCTAGCTCGGTGAGACATCTTCATCTTCCGCCATGTTGTTGAGCTACAGTGAGGTGGAGGAGGGCCGTGGAGGGGCGGGGCACACCGCCGTCCACCCGCGGTGCTGCTGCTGTGATTGGTTAAGGATGTGTCCCTCAGCCGAGAGCTGCGTCTGAGCTCGTCTCTATTTATTTATTGATAAATTAATGTAACGACAAGCATGTAGCCCAAAGTAACGGAGTAAAAGTACATTTATTTTCTCACAAATTTACTGGAGTAAAAATATTCTGCGAAATAGCTACTCTTAAAAGTACAATTTATCAAAGAAAATAGTCAAGTACATATAAATATATACATACACACATATACAGTAAATGAAACGCGTTACTACCCACCACTGCAATTCAGTAGGTTATCATGTGTTTGATACTCACAACCTGCAATGGAATTACTATTTGTTGCTGTTAAATAAATGTAGCGGAAAATAAAGAAACTATAAAGTACTAAAATACTATACTACAATATAAAGTCAGTCACATGAATGTAATGTAAATTTAATGAGTTTGTTAATCAAACATACATGGAAGTGGGGAGACACACAGAAACACAGACACACACAGACAGACAGACACTCACAGAATTTGTTTACATTTGATTGGTTGTTTGGTTGTGGGCGGGGCCTAACTTCAAAGGAAGCACACAGACAGACACTCACAGAATTTGTTTACATTTGATTGGTTGTTTGGTTGTGGGCGGGGCCTAACTTCAAAGGAAACACACACAAACACAGACAGACAGACGCACACAGAATTTGTTTACATCTGATTGGTTGTTTGGTTGTGGGCGGGGCCTAACTTCAAAGGCCACAGTACATCAAAGGCATCAATGGAATTGCCATGACCAAAGTTTATAAATATGGGTCACAAAATTGAATTCATTCTACTTCATTCCCTTGATTTCACAAAACTTGTGATATACAGCGTGAAGTACCGGTGTTCCCTTGATTTCACAAAACTTGTGATATACAGCGGTGATTTCCAAAACTTGATTTCTGGTGTTCCCTTGATTTCACAAAACTTGTGATATACAGTGCGAAGTATTGGTGAAAGACTATTTTGTCAAAAATGGAGAAAGCAACTGGATCAACCTTTGCGACCTACCATGACATTGACGAGCTCCTGAAGCAGATAGAGATGCTGAAGGAGCTCAATGAGAAGGGTGACCAGTACTGGCATGGAGTCTGCTACTCTTACATGACTAAAATACCCTGTCTCCAGGCTAAGGTTGACGCTTTCAGTGCAGAGCTGGAAACCAGCAGTAAAAGACATGACGAGATTCAGGCAAACCTCCAACTTAGGCTGAGAAACTGTGAGTGTGAGAAATTTGCACAAAGAAATGCAGAACTCACAGCTCAGCTTCATTCAGTTTCTGAAAGCCATAAAGCAGAGTTGAAGAAGAGGCAGGAGCTGGAGCAGGAACTGGCTGAGGCAAGACAGGACAAAGAGAAGACAGTTCGAGAGCTGACCACAAAACATCTGCAAACAGTGGAGAAATTAAACAAACTCTCCCGTGACGCAGAGAAGAAAAACATCAAGGCGCGGGATGATTTATGGCGTCTCGTGGTGAGGAAAGAAACAGCTCGTGAGCAAGAAGAAGCAAAAGGGCAGGAAATACTCGAGAAGTTCCGCAGCCTAGAGAAAGATCATAGAGAGCGCCAGGATGTCGTGAGTTCTCTGCAGAAGGAGGTAAAGGGTCTTGAGACTAAGACCTCCAAATTAGAGGACGTTGTCGATGAAAAGAACAAAGACCTTCGCTACAAAACCCTGGAGCTAGCTCATGTAAAGGAGACCCAGAAAGCAACAGAAGAGGACCGGCTTAGGGACCAGAAAAAAATCACTGTTTTAAGTGCTGTCGTAAGTGACGCAAGTGACAAGGAAGCGGTTCTGATCAATGAACGTGACAAGGAACTGGCTGCGTACAGAGACAGAACACAGCAGCTGGTAAAGGCCGAAAAACGGATTGTCAGCCTCGAAGAAAACATCACACATCTGCAAAGGACACTCAGGACCACAAAGTCTGAAAATGTCAAGCTGAGGGATAAGGCCAAAAACCTGGAGACCTATCAGCTGCGCTTCCAGAGCGATCTGAACGATTGCATGCCTGTTATCACGGAGCCCAAGCAGTTGAAAAGCAAAGTCATCGCTCTCAAAAGACGCTACTTGGACGATAAAGATGGTGTCCAGACAGTGGATCCAGAGCCTGAGATGCATCAGTTTTATCTCGGGTGTCTCAAGAAAGAGGCGGACTGTCGTAAAACGGTCCAGCAGAATCAGGCTAAGGAGATAAAAAGCTTGCGGGAGCAGCTACATCGTGATGCTGTGCATTACATGACAAAACTGGAGGCAAGTCAAACAGAGGCGATCAAGGCGCAAAAACAACTCGCCAAAGTTACCGAACAACTTGACGAGGCAAGAAAGCCGTCACAGACGGTAAGAAGATCTTGGATAAAGAGAAAATTCCTGCGATCCAACAAAGTTGCCCCACTGGTTGTGGAGTAATGACCATCCCTCTACCTGGATGACTGGCAGCCACAATCTCCTCATCTCCTCATCTTTGTGGGTTTTCTCCGAGTGCTTCGGTTTCCCCACATTGATGATATTTGGGCTAACTGCCCAGGATTAAAAAAACCCCCAATAAAATCAGCTCATAAAGTTGTAGATTTTTGGTGATTCATATATCAGTGCTAAATTGTGAATGATTGGAACGACTGACTTCATTTGTAAAGGAATTTAAAGTCAGGGCTTAGTCGTCTTAGTGACTAAACATTTCAACATTTTACGTAACGGTCGTAGCAGGTACTGAACAAGTACAACAGTGAACGGTACAACTGACAAAGGACTAGACATCAACCTAGAAATTCACAAGCTGATTCAATCTAAGTCATCATTACTTCACTATGAGAAGCAGAGTGGCGCAGTGGAAGCGTGCTGGGCCCATAACCCAGAGGTCGATGGATCGAAACCATCCTCTGCTAACAGGAAGTTTCCACCTCTCACAGGGACAACGCCATCCTGAAATGTACTGATGACTCTACGGTTACTGGACTTATTACTGATGGTGACCAAACGGTGTACAGGAGAGAGGTGGCGAGTCATATCACACAAGCAAATATTTGCACTACTGTTCATGCAGTATTATTACATTCATCTAAATTCATATTTACATTCATCCATCGTCTCAGTCTGTCTCTACTGTATACTGTACATTGTATTATACTGATCACTGATCTGATATTTTGCACATTCATGTTGTTGTTGCTACTGTATTTGAAATATCCTGTATATATCTTTTTATATTTTTATTCTTGATTTTTTGTACTTGTCTGTTTTTGACTCAAACGGTGTTCATAGAGGAAGGCAAAGGAAGAATTTCACTGTAAAGGGAAACTGTTTTAACTGTGCATATGACAATAAAAGCTTTGACCTGGCTTGAGAAGGCATTAGCTGTTTTTGTGAGCGTAGGCACTCTAACACACATCATCATCAAGTTTGTCATTATCATGGTCATGACGACTGCCTGGGTAGAGAGAGGTCCAATTGGGAACAGAGAACACATGCTGGACCCATGCGTTATCTATGCATTTGTTCCAGAGGTCGTTGTCGTCTCCCACGATGCACACGTGTAAGTCAGTTCCTCACACCTTGCTGCCTGTTGCCCTAAAGTTGATCAGTTGATGAACTGCCGGAGCTTAAAAATGGTCTAATGAATAGACGATACTCCTCCACGCACTGGGCCAGAGGAGGGCGCTGCCACTGACTCTTCTTCTTCACTGTTGGCGTCACTGTCGGAGATGGCGTCAGACGATTCATAGCAGTATCTGAATCGCTTCCTGCTCATCTCCTCACCTTCATCACCTTCCTCTCTGGACCTCCTCCTGGATCCTCCAGGCAGGGGCGCCACCAGGGATTTTGGGCCCCACGAAAAGAATTGTTACTGGGCCCCCCCTCATAGCCGGGCGCCAGACGGGCGGAAAATTTTGATTCTGTTTTACATAAAACTGCATTTCAATGATATTTCTGACGATCATTCCCGTATTTGTGACAAAAAAAACATGACAGTTACTTAGTCGGGAAGCACTGAAAATACAATGAAATTCATTTAGATTCAGTTATTTGCTGCAAGACTGATTCCAAAACCCATCTCTGTCTTTAAATACTTCAAATTCTCTTAAGATGAATTACCTGAAAATACAAAACTTAAATACAAAATAACCTCTTCCATTAAAATGAAATGCAATTATAATCTGTGGAGAAACAAATAAAATCTCAGCAAAAAACACCATCAACAACAAACTGACACTCGGCTGCTGCTGCTCATGTTTGCGTCTTTGTTTGAGCAGAGCAGCTGCTAAACGTTTGCCTGCATTGATTATTTAAGTAAAACAGTGAAATGTATAAATCCAGAGTTTTCTTCAGAAATATGAGCTAATATGGGGAGAAAAGTGAGCTAGCTTATAAACTCTGGACAAAGTTAGGAACAGACAACAGGCTCATGTTCCAGAGCTTTCCATCACATGAACCACTAACAGAGCCACCTCGCCTGTGAAAGAACTGGGGGACAGACTGTCCAGCCTTCGCTTCTTTCTCCTGTCGGAGCTTGTTTCCTTTTCTGTTTTTGCTCCCTGACTTCTGAGACATCCTGCCGCCTCGGCCTCCACCCGCTGTCTGTGAAAAGTTGGGCTCTGCAGCTGTCAATCATGGGCCCCGAGTTTTCCCGGTGGGTCGGTGGGGCAGCGGGCCGGTACGGCCGGAAGAGGAAAAAAAGACTTTCGACGCAGTTTGCCTGGCCTTTAATACGATAACCAATGTTCACAGTTTCTCCAGCGTCTGGCTAATCAACATTGGCCGTGGGGCTGCGGGCCAGTCGCAGCCGAAGGCAAGGGGCCTCGGTCCCCTCCTCCCTCTGCATCTGTCAATCAATCAATCATACGTCCAAAAATGGAGAGGAAACACGAGGGAGGAGCGGGAAAGCTACGAGGCGAGAAAAGACGAGCGGTACAGGCGGATGCGGCCGAGTGTCATAAGTTGACAAACATATTTTCTACTGCTCAAACTGCTGCGTCTGGAGGACGAGGCGAGCGGAGGGGAAGCTACACAGGCTGTGATGTGACGACAGTATTTAGCTAGCTGGCTAACTTTTTGCACAACGCGTGTCGCTAGTTTGGCTGTAAAAACGTCATCGTTGTGTCTGGACGAGGGCCAGACGGCGCTCAGTGGCACGAGCCAACAGCACCATGGCTCAGTAACTCAGAAACCAGCTGAGCATCTGATCCAACATTAGCTCTTGTGTATTTCCCTTAAAGCTGGTGAGCTCAATGCTGCTCTGCTGTCTGAAGTACTTTGCTAATTCATCACAATGAATGTCACTTCTTCTTTTCGTGTGAGTATTGTTGGATGATATAGAGTCTATAGACTGTCTGTAGACTGTCTCTGTGTCTATATTATAGACACTGAGACAGTCTACATGCAGAGGAAATGTGTATTAATGGCATTTCAAGTTCATGTACTATATGTGAACAGTCAGTAGAGCTACAGAATAATATGTTCACTCACATGCAGCCGACATAAAATCAACTTACTGGTGACTCAGATGATTTTGCTGTTGGTGTTTTACTTTTCAACATGTTCTCTTTTCACAATACTAAAAAGCTCCATCTTTTTGAAGCATTCAGACGAGACCATCACAGCCTTTTACTAACTTACTAAACCTGGTTTAGACACCGCTGTGTCCTTGAGAATAAAAGACATATAGTGCATTACATAGTACACTTTCTTCACCTGTGTTTACTTATCAGTTAAAGCACAATTTTCCATACCTATATTGTTTATTGGAATGCAGCTCTTTGTCACCTTTTCATCTGGGAATTCCTCAGAACTTCAAGCAAACGTCTCTCCTCATATCTCCTGCCAGGCTGAGCCACGATCCCCACAGAGGAAAAGTGTCAGGGAGGTAAAGGCATATACATACGTAGCATTTAAAAAAATATATCATCTAGAGTCATGAATAAAACAATCATTAAAATGTGTGCAATGCTTATCACTGTAATAGTGTACAACTATTAAATTCTAGTATCTTAATATTTCACTGATAGTGTTGTTTCAGTGCTTTAATAACATAAATAACACCACTCTCTTATCTAGAGTGGAGATGATCATAGCGAAGATGAGGGCAATACTGCTGCCAGAGCCCAGCACCACTGACACGATGGTAAAGTTGATAATGATAATGTTTCTTTGACTCGCTTTATTTTTTGCCAAATGAAAAATGTGAGTTGTATTTCTCAACCTTCTGTAGCTACTGTCTAGTTGTATTATACAATTAGTTGTACAATACTAACAATACCAATCTCTTATTTAGACTGAAGACGATCCAGCTAGTGATAGAGGAAGTCAGCGCCCTAGACCACTTCTTGAGTCATCACCCCCAGCAGAAGGCAGAGAAGGATATAGTGCAGAGAGCTTTTTTGGCAAAGATGGCACAAATAGGAAATGGCTTTTATACAGTGAAGACAGACAAGCACTCTTCTGCTCCCTTTGTATGGCATTTGCTAAATGGCGCATGGCCACTCAGCAAGATGTTCTTCACATGCTGGATAGTGAGGACATCGTAGATGGTGTTGCAGAGAAAAGTGAACTACTGCAGAAATGGCTACTTCAGTAAGGTGATGATATGTCAACTATTATGTTATGATCATTATTAGTGTGACTTCCCTGTTCACCACTCTTCATACTGTTGAGCAACTACTGCAGATTACTATTTTAACTAACATTAAAAATATGACATATTTGTTCTAATCAAGGCCTCAGGTTAAATGATGTGCCATTATCCCTTCAATAATGTTTACATGCATATTTTTTGTCTCCCACATATATGTAAACATACTACAACATATTACACCGCCATCATCATCATGCCAAACTGGTGGTAACAACAAGCTTTATCCACATCCAAACTGTGCAGCAGTTATGCAATGTGGCACAGCTGGGTGTGGTCAGAAGTCCAGAGCACATATGACCACAGGCAGCTGTGATCAGAGGTCCCACAGACTTTCAACCCATCGTGATACTGCCCTCTATGGGCTGAAATGAATGCAGCACTGTAAACTAACAGCTACATTTTGACATCTCGTCTTATTCTTCCCTGCTTATGTTGTTATATGAGCGTTGTTTCATTTCTTGCTGCATTACCACCACCTGTAGATTATTGTATTTGGCAGGACTGAGTATTGTGTCACCTGTGTGTGCAATAAACAAAACAGAAACCCACTCCTATCTTGAAGGACACAATACTTTCTCCACCACTACTTGCCCAATCACCTGATGTTTCTGTTCTATAACATTTGTGATTCAGCATATAATTATGTCAATAACGACAGCAACAGGGCCAATATCCTCCTCGTGTCCCTGTAAATCTGTGTGACCTGAATCACAGCAGCTCTTGGGCGTTGTCTACCTCCTGCCACCTCCACCGACTGCACCTGCAGACTGAACGTGATCATTCAAAATATTGAATGTTTTCGTTTTCTTCTATTTGAAGTTTCATAGGATTTGTTCTGAACTTGATAAACTGGATCAGTGGACAACCAATATTTGTGCTCTTTGGTCTCATGAAGAACAAACTATTGAAACAGAATATTTCTAAATATTTAAAAGCATGAAGGGATCACTTGAGTTGTGAAGTGTAATCTGTAGGGATCTAGGGCTTATGGTTCATTAAAGAAATGAAATTAAAAATTGAACAACAATATTAGAAAATTTTCAAAAAAAACTACCTTCCTTATGTTGACATGTAAAACAAGCCACACAAGATACTGTTGAGAAAGACTGTTCCAAGATGGATTTTTATTTTGTCGCACGAGCCGAGGCCAACCTGTGCGCCACAGCGCCGGCTCTCTCCCGTGCTCATTTCATTTCATCCAACAACTTACAAGCAACTTTACAAAGGTCAATGGAATTTTGGATGGAGTGTTTTTTCTCCTGGAACAGAAGCCATAAGTTGTGGTTTCTCTTCGACTCTCTGTTGAGTTACAGAAGTTAGTAGACCAGAGGTCTAGCCCAGATATGACGTGATGGCTTCAGCTCTCTGTTTCTGTACTTTTGGTGAAGGGCACAAAATGTCTTGTTTGAAACACAACACTTAGAATTTAACCAACCAAGTCTTGAAACGTATTTGTGACTTTGTCCCACTGTGTGAAATGGAAGCCAGATTTGAGTCCAAACATAGCAAATCTACTGAGCTTGGTTTGTGGCTCCGGTTTGCTTTTCATTTGCTTTGTTTTTATTATATTGTGTTTAGCTCAGCCTTAGTTACAGTCACAGTACAGCAACTAATTTGACTGATTACAGCCTCAACCCAGCAGCACGCACACATTGTCCTCTCTGCTCTCTACTGATGTTTTTGAACTCAGTTGTGAATTATGCCCAGTTTTATAACATCTACAGTTAATTTTTTTTTTAGGATTTGTGGTGCTATGATCAAATCTATGTACTGTACATTTAGATTTGTTAAAACGTGATTCGTTCACAGCGTTTCAGAGGAAATGAAACTCAGTCTTTGTCCTGGTCTTTGGCACAGTCCACTGTCAGTGAAGCCTGTAATATTGTACAACCAGCCATAAAACAGAATTGCTGGGAAGGAGGGAATGGTGAACTGCTGACATGTCTTAACGCCTTTGATTCAGGTGATCAGTTCAGTGTCGGTTTTTAGGTTTTGGGAAAACACAACCGAGCCGAGATGGACGCTGGTGGTTTGAATCGGCCTTGTCTCCTTCTCGTTATCTCCATTTGTGTGTGTGTTGTTTCTGGAAGTTCTATAGGTGAGTGGAACCAGAATGGATGGAGTTCTTTTGTGTCCAAACTTCAGTATTCAAGTTAAATGGTGTTTTAACTTGGCATTAGACCCTGCAGTGGGTATCAGACTGTGCAGACGTAAAGACTAAACTACATTGGCTTGAAATGGAAATTATGCTGTCAGTTTGATCACACCTTGTGTTTTGTGTTTAAAAGTCCAACATCAGTTTTGGTAGCATGCAAAAGACAAAACTGCACTACAGATGGTAAATTATAGTGGTTTGGTTATATGGTTTTTTAATGTAAGAAGTAGCTCGAAACTCCTGTTGTTAAATGTTGCTTTAGCCATGTTAGCGCTGTGGCTCGAGGGATGTCAGTGTCGGTCTGTCCATCCACCATTTTGGTCCGGACTGAAATATCTGAGCAACTACTGATTGTCATGAAGATTTTGCAGGCATTCGTGGTTTCCAGAGGATGAACCCCCTTGACTTTTCCTCTAGCACTACTGTGAGGTTAGCATTTGTGGTTTTGAGTGACATGATTTGACAGCTGTTGGGTGGATTGCCATAAAATCTGGTACATTCATGCTTCCACACAGGATGAACAAATCTTCAGTTAACAGTTAACGTGCTAAACTAAGACAGTGAACATCATAAACATTATACCAGCTTCACATCAGCATGTTTGCAACGTTCCTGTGAACAATTTATAATCCGCATTTTGACACCAAGTACAGCCTCACGGAGCCGTTAGAGTGACTGTAGACTTTTAAACTTGTTTTCATGTCAGCAGTTTTCTTAGATTTTTCACAGAGACTACTCTTTAGTAGAAAGTAGTCCCACTGTGATTAATATAACTGTACACAACAAGGTTTGATGGCTGACTGTTTGTATTAAATCAGACAATGTTTCAGGAAAGCTGTTGCTGTTGAGTTTGTTTAAATGTAATTGTTGAAAACTGTGAGTACCACAAATATCTGAGAGCCTGGCTCACAAAACCTAAACATTCTGCACTGTGAGGTGTGTGAGAAACTGTGTTTTTATGTACAGTAATTTATGTGAACCTGCTATAATCTGTCTTTTCTCTGTTTTCTGTTCCTGAAGGTACTTCGGTCATAAATTGTAACGGCGGTAGCAATCAAGTTATAGGTGAAGTGGAAGAAGGATATGCAGGTAAGTTGGATAACATTCAATTAATGAAAATAGAAAAAAAAATAGATTAAATTGAAGTCATCCGGGAAAAAGTGATTAGAAAAATTGTCTTATTAGTCTTTCTAGTCTATCTAGACTTTTTTTCTAATCAAATACCTTTTGATTAAGCATTAATAACAGATAAAATGTGTTTAAATTGAAAGTAGTTTCACGTTTCATCTGTTATTCATTGATTTACCTCATTTCTGGTGCTCACTCTAGCATATAGTAGAATAATGGTAATTACAAAAAAAAAAAAAAAAAAGTTTCTAAATTGGCTTTATATTGTTATTTTTGAAGTAGATTTCTGAAACATGCCAAAAAGTTTTTATGAAGCCCTGAAAGTTTCAGATTTCATTGGGAACCAAAAACTTTGTTGGAGGGTCAGATTTGGTTAAATGGTAGATGAAATGGCCCCGCGATGGACTGGCGACCCGTCCAGGGTGTCCCCTGCCTTCGCCCTAAGTCGGCTGGGATAGGCTCCAGCCCCCCCGCGACCCTGCAGAGGATTAAGCGGTGTACAGATGTACAGATAATGGATGGATGGATGGTAGATGAAATGTTTATCTAGGCCTTCTCACAATGTTCCCATGATGCTGCAGGGGACGTGGAGGTCGTGAGTGGGATCACAGCAGGAAGCCGTGTGAAGCTGGTGCCCTACATCTTCCCAACACACCTGGAGTTTCTGGAGTTGAGCTTCACACTTGGAGACACCAACGCAACTGTTCGCACCAAGAAGCCACTGGACGCAGACGAACTGGCAGATGTGAGTTACTGACAGCAACCCTTGACTTGAAATTAAGCTTATACACTGCTAATTTGTAACGGCAAATACTCTGGTTTTGCCACCTGAGTTAGCGAAAGTGTTAAGAAATGTATCTGTCAAGTGGCAAAATGTCTGCAAAACACTGACTGACAACATATTTCAATACATATTTGCAATACAATGTCTTGTCAGGGCAACTAAAGTATGAAGAAGTTGTTCTTTTGTTTTATGATGTTTTGGTGTTTCTTCAGGTTAGAGAAAGATTGTGGTCTCGGTCAAATATTGAAATAGTCAATATTGACTTGCAAGACAGGATGTGTTATTTTATCAATACTTAACAAAAGTGCTTTTGTTGCACTAAAAGGCAGGTTCACATTTTTTGAAATCTATCTTAAAACTCACATGTCTCTGAAAGTGTTGTTGGTCCCTGTAATCATTCCTCCTGTCCATGCTGGCCACAGAGATCCCTTTCATTAAAACGATGAAGGACAGAATCCACAGTTTCCTTTCTGTACAAAAATACCTTCTTCAGTTCAGCTGATGCTGTGAGGGCTCAGCAGTCCGGGTTAGCAGGTGTCTTCCACTGTCTTTTTAGTGCTAATTCCCTCTTTGTGTTTGTCTTTCATGAGCTGCTGTGGAAAGAGAATAACATAAAGAGGGATTTTTTAAAATTCAGTTCACTTTAATTTATTTAACACGTCTTCAGTTTCAGTTTTGTGTTGTGTCCTGTAAGTCGTTTCTACTGATCTAAAATCCGCTGTGTTCATGTTTTACAGAGCGATAGTGTCTTGTATTACTCTGTCATGTGTGACGACGAAATTAAGGTAGGTAAAATGTGAAAGTTGCTGTATTCACTAACATTACAATAGAAAATATTTCAAATGATGTTTTTACCTTTGCAGCACAACAACACACGGATGCTGAAAATCATTGACCTCAATGACAACGGCCCAGTATTTCAAACGAAGATCTATAGCAAAAATATCTCTGAAGTAAGTCACACAAATCTATTAGAAAAGCACGTTAGACTTGTTGTAATATACACTTCCACTGACATGCATGTTCAGTGGAGCAGAAGCCGTTTGAAAATGTCTGTTCTTTGTTCTGGTGTTTTACCTGTGATTGGCTGAGTGGACTAAAAACTAGTGTTGCTCAGAATGTCGTACTTCCGATTGGCTGAGCTGACGGCAGGGTGTGGACTAGAGTACAATAAGTTAGAGAAGCTTCAGACTAAATGTTTGACTTGTAAGAACAACAGAACATGCATAAGAACATGAACTGTATTTGTTTCTGTGGGTGTTCATCATTCAGCCTTTTCTTCTTTCAGACACAAGATGTGGGTGTGGAGGTTCTTCGAGTGACAGCTGTGGACGCAGACAGCACTTCAGAAAACAACAGACTGACATACTCCATTGTAATAAGATGAACCCATATTTGGAGAAACTATGATAAACACATTCACTTACAGCAATGCTAAAAGTAGTTACTGAGAGTACCTGAAATAGTTGTTAATGGCAGGTTTTAAAACTAGGAGGCATTTGTAGTAAACAGGTCGACATACATTCATGTTGCTTGCACTGTGAAGGCTGAGAGAAAAATCCTGTCAAATCCAAATCTGCATTCGTGCTGGTCAACAGAAATAGATTATTGCAAGGAATTGTTATTATTACAGGAAAAGAAAAATTGATTACACCGCCAACATCATCGTGTGTGTGTGGTTTTAAACAACAGATATTTTTAAATTGAGCCTAAAACCTCTTCATTCTCAGTCAAGATAATGGGACTTGAAAAATTTTAAAAGTACTATGATGAGTAACTGTATCCCCAATGGAAATATGATGGTAGCTTTCTTTCATAAGGAACCAGATTCAGAGGACTTTGCGGTGACCAACTCAGGAAGCTTTAGTTTGAAGAGACGTTTGAATTACAATGCAGTCCAAAAGTACAACTTCACCGTGACGGCCAAGGTAAGTGAAAATATTGACCCACGATATCTGCGCATACACAATTCAATAGGTTCAAAAAAGTCAAATAACTGGTGTTCTTAAAGAAGTGACCTGATGACCTGATTGTTCTGCGTTCTCTGTTCCATTGTTCACTACAGGATAACGGGGGGTTACAGGACACGGCCACTGTGCTGATTAACGTAGAGGACTACGACAACCTTAATCCTTATTTCAGCCACAGCTTGTACCAGGCCTTTATTCCAGAGAATCAGGTGAGTCTCTCAGATTAAATACTGTGACATTTCTCTCACAGGTAATGTCTGGACTTTCACAAAGCCACCAACATTTTTTAAGCACCTATGTGCAAAAAATGAACAAATCTATACAGTCAGTCAACAGTGTTTGTGGTGCAGTTCTCAGATTCCTGTTTGGCAGTATGTCTGCTCATGTGAAAGTTGTATTTTTATCTAAACCATCATGTTTTCTTTAATTTTGACTGACGAATTTTAGGTAAAAGTGTCCTTTTGAATTTTATCGACAGAATTTTAGCATTAAACCCATTTGTGTATTCTGTATTTCAGGATGGGTCTTTCCGCACTATTGAGCCAGAGGCAATAAAGGCTCAGGATGGAGACAGTGGGATCAACATGAATTTAACTTACAGCATCAGTGCAGGTAAACAAGAAGAAATAGAAGCTTTACATTCAGCTCAGAGTTTTGAGGCAGAATGGTAAAATATGGGGAAAACACTAAATAATGGACATTGTCTTGGTCAGTCTCTCCAGACAAGTATCGGAGAAACTTCAACATCGACTCCAGCACTGGAGTTCTGTCTGTGCTGACTGCCTTAGACAGAGAGGAGATGAGCACCAGCGTGATCTCTGTCAGCATCAAGGTACTGACATTTGAATATATGAGCATTAGTAGCATTAGTTGCCCCTACATTTCAAATTGTATATAGTCAGTGGAGAATGTATGGAACATAAAGAGCTATAAAGATAAGTCCGAGTCTTTCAGTGGACTCTGGTGTGCTATTGGTCAGTGATATAAAGTTCACAGAAGTGTAACTTTGTCAAATCGTCTGATTGCAAAAATATCTTTCAAATTAGTTGAATTTTGGGCAAAATTTCACTGCCATAGCTGCTAATGTAACTACCTCTTTATACTAGTTCCACATGTTGGATAATGTGAAATTAGATGCACATCAACAAACAGCCGTCATCTGGAATTTTACAGAATGAGTGAACAAGGGTGACTCTGAATCAGTCTCTCATATCTTCTCTCTGCAGGTGGCCCAGACAGATGACATTTTGAAGACGGCTGGTGCTGTGGTGTCTGTCACTGTTGAGGACGTGAATGATAATCCTCCAGAGTTTGACGAGCCCGACTACTCTGTAACACTTCTGGAAAATTCTCCTGTCAATGCTATTGTGTTCAAAGTCATTGTCACCGACCGCGACCAGGTAAATTTTACTTAGAACCACACTCAGGAATTAAGTAATAATCATTAAGTAATCTCTTCCGTGATCATCTGTCCCAGGGAGGATTTGTGGGAAGTTTGCGGATCCTTCCAGAATCTGCTCCTTTCTCCATCAGCTCTAATGGAGAGGTCAGAGTGAAGAACTCCACAGCTCTGGACAGAGAGACCAATGAAATCATCACATTTCAGGTAATCTAGATTTCAGAGTACTCATGAGCCCCAAGCTCTTTTGGTTCCTACTGAAGATATAAATCTTTTAAAAAAGGTCACAACAGTAGTTTCATTTAAAAAAAAATTAAACAAAACCCAAACAGGAGGAAATAGAGCATTTGTTTTTTTTCAGCAGCGGATGAATCCACATTTGTTCTCTAGTGAGTATTTGTGGCAGCAGATAATGTTGTTGAACAAGGAACAACAGTGAGACTCAGTGACGAGTTTTTAATACTTTCTGGACAAGAAGATCGATCAGACTGTGATACACCGACAATTCCTGTTAGGAGATACATTCATTCTTGGTTTTGGTCTTTTGATGGCATTTGTTGAGAAAATAATATTGACTTATCCTTTAATATACGGTATTTGGATCCTGTTGTGGGTAATAGACATTATTGTATCTGGACCTGTTTACATTGTGAGCTTTACGTAGATGCTGTTCTTTTGTTAATTAAAGATCGAAGCAGCGGAGACGAATCCACCGCACAATGTTACAATGGTGCAAGTGAGTGTAACTCTTCTGGATGACAACGACAACAGTCCTGCATTCACCAGTAGCGAGTACGAGGGAAAGGTGTTTGCAAATCAAACAGAGGAAATGTTGCTGGTACAGGTGAGTGATTAAAACAGTTCTGTTCAATAGAACTGATTCTATTGAACATGAATAATCTGACAAAATATTCCTGATTGCTATTTAAGTCATTTAATCAGTCGCCACATTTTTTCAGGTCCATTGTTTCATCTCCAATTCAGATATATCTCATCTCATAGCAAATTTTTATAAAATTGACATAATTTCCGTCTGTTTTTCAAATGCACAGCTTAAAGGGGCCTCTTTTGGTTGTTTATGATATTCTGGTTGAAATAGATTTACATGAAAAGGGAGTAATATTTTCTATTTCTATTTCTATTTTCAAATCATCATGTGGAGATAGAGCTGCCCTCCACTGCTATGTGTATGGCGCACCTCTACAACTAACCTGAACCCTGATTTTTACAACTTGCAACTCTTACAACTTGCATAAGATCCCACCTCCTTTACTCCAATATTGTTACAGTTAAAACATTGTTTGTTTTTTTCTGTTGTCATTTTTCATGTTGACAACTTGTTGCTTTGTCATTTTCATCTGGTGTTTTAAGATAAGATAAACCTTTATTCGTCCCGCAGTGGGGAAATTCACAATTTTCACAATTCACAATTTTAGAAATGCTATAAAGATGATGATGTGTATAATTCAAAGGTTAAGGCAGAAGATCCGGATGCTGACACAAACGGGCAGATCAAATACACTATTGACTTCGGGAACAATGACGGCTACTTCTCAATTGAAGAAAACACAGGAGAGATCAGGCTGGCTAAAATCATTCCGCTGAAGGAAAACAGGATTTTGGAGTTCCTTCTGTACATAACAGCCAGAGATGGTAAATCTGAACAGTATTTCTTAGTATCCAACCAGACCTACAGCTAGAAATTCAAGAATTACCTCTCATGATTGTGATAATTCAGCCAATCAATACTAAATCACAACTTTTTAAGCCACAAGAATGATTATTTGGCACGTTTGGCACAAAGCTTACATCTCGTCCTACAATAGATATCAATATCTTTCAAGTTAGGATCTGTCTCTGTACAGGTGCACAATATTTTTTTATTAAACTTCTCTCTGTGAGCTGAAACTTTCCACAGCTGCACCTCAGTCACAAGGGTCACATCAAACCCTTTGGAAGTATCAAATTCCTTGTGATCATAAAATTGTTATCACACCCTTGTACAGATTGGTGATCTCAGATAACTTTTTTTTTTTTTTTTTGTAGCTTTAATTAATTTAATCTTTCACTGAAACACTGAAGCATGGATGGCCCAGGGCTATCTTAACTTTGTTTCATACTTTTCATTACTCGGGCTTCACATGGAACCCTTGATTAACTTATTGAGAACATTCACTGCAAGACATTTTATGAGATTTGAATCAATGAAAACATCTGGTTTTTTGTAGAGTACAGTTTCACACAGCAGCAGTTAAAAGCTCATGACAGAGTGATAAAACATTTATATGGCTCATTCCATCGAGACTTACCAGACCCATAAAAGACAACAAGTTCTTACAATCAGATACAGCCTTGAAGAAGCTACGGCAGCAAGCTTATCGTGAGTGTGATCATTTGGAACAGGTCTAAACATTCTGACTTTAGATGTGGTTAGGCGAGATGCTGTACAACCTGGTTTGCTTGAGGCATGATGAGGAATTGCTGCAGTGTGAAAAACCTAATATACATACCAGCCTGAGAATGAAAATGGGGTAACTACAGCTACATAATTGTGATAAAGTAGTGGTATGTTGACAGTCCCAGGTGCTCATCCTGAATGCATGCAACCACCTGTAACTCTAAGAGACAGGAGGTAAAAAAAGATTTATCACACCCAATATTATGAGTCATTAGGATATTATTCTCCCTCTCTCTCTCTCTCCACTAGGGGGTGTTATACCTCGCTCCACCTCAGCACAAGTGAACATTCGTGCTCCTGGTGACTCAAAACCTCAGTTTTTACAAAAAGTCTACCGTGGCGCCGTAGAAGAAGAGCAGGACCCAGGAGTTTTTATTCTCAGGGTAAGTTTCACAGTAAGTTGCTATGAACGGTCGTGTCCATATCAAAATGTCAGAGATGTTTTTACCAACCACCTGTTCATCTAACATCCAAGAATCCATGAAAGTAGAATCATTTTACGTCCTGCTCATCATCTTTATGCGCTTAGGTTGACTTTCTCGGAATACCTGCTGTGACTCCTCTGACTTTTGAAGTTGAGACAGAAGCCGACAAGTTCACCATCTCCCCCAGTGGTGAATTCACCACGAAGGTGAAGCTCGACTACGATGAAGCTCCGCACAACTACTCTGTGGAGATCTCCATCTCTGACGGGGTCAGCAATGACAGCGCAGTGGTGGAGGTTCAAGTCACTGACGTCAACGATAACAGCCCTGTTTTCACCTCCGGTTCTGTCACGACATCAGTCCCAGAGGACACAGAGACAGGATCCAATGTTACTGTTGTTGCGGCTACAGACAAAGACAGCGGCTTCAACAAGGAGATCAGATACTCGCTGAGAGGAGGAGAGGGGAGGTTTGCTATTGATCCTGTATCTGCTGTGGTGAGCCTGGCTGGCGAAGTTGACAGGGAGACGAAGGCAGAGTACAATCTGCAGGTGGTGGCTGAAGACCAGGGTCGTCCAGCCAGGTCGTCCACAGCCTCCCTGCTGGTCCGAGTGTCTGACATCAACGATAACGTCCCCAAGTTCTCTCAGGCTGAGTATCAGGTTGAAGTGTTGGAAACAGAGTCAGCGGGTACAAGTTTGCTCAACGTATCAGCTGTGGACCCAGATGAAGGAGCAAATGGGAGAGTTACTTACAGTATTTTCCAGCAAAGTCCCGCCTCAGACCCTGCTGTGTTTGAGTTGGACTCTTCCAGCGGGACTCTGCGGCTGGTCTGGCCTCTGGACTATAGTGAGGTGAAGGTGTACCGTCTGATGGTGGAGGCCTCTGACGGGGGGACTCCCTCTCTGGTTGGGAACGGCTCTGTGGTGGTGAAGGTGACGGACGTGAACAACAACCCACCTGAGTTCAGCGAGGAAAGCTACAACGTGGCCGTCTCTGAGAACCTGGCCAGCGGTGCCTCCATCCTGACCCTGGAGGTCACTGACAGGGATGAGGTGAGGTTCATGCAGCCTGCAGATCACCTGCATCTACTCTGCTAAATTGTAGTACTAGTAAAACATGTTGAACATGATATCAGGAGGGGATCAGCCAGTGTTTCTTTAATAAAAACACAGTTTTGATCACCAGAAAAACAACAGCATTGTTGATTTGGTCCAACACTTTGTTCGTTTGGTTACGTTTTCCTAAGAAGCAACAACTTAAGGGCTTGCAAATGGTGATCTTTCCCTATCCAAGTAGTTTTAGTTGCCTAAATTTAACCAGATCTTAAACGTAGAAGTGGCAAATCAGGAAACACTCAGATTAGTTGACGAAAAATTATGGTTGACATGGAAGCTGTTTACGCTCCGTTAACATAGTTTACATTGTGTTACATTAACGTAGTTATACCCTCTATCCCTAACCTGATTGCTATAACACATGAGATTATTCTTCTCCATCATGTCATTAATCTTCCACAGGGAGGATTTGTGGGAAGTTTGCGAATCCTTCCAGAATCTGCTCCTTTCTCCATCAGCTCCGATGGGACGATAAAAGTGAAGAACTCTACAGCTCTGGACAGAGAGACCACTGAGAGGATCACGTTACAGGTAATGTAGAATCTGAGACACAGATTGATTTGTTTCAGAGGGGAAAGTCCATCTTAAAATAGGTTTAGAGGAAAGTTTTTCACCTACTGAGATGCTGCTGGTTTATATTTGAGTAAACAATTGTGCCTGTAACGAAGGCTTGAGCAGCATTTTTTTTAGACGGCAATAACATGCTTGCAAGCATCTAAACACTCAAAGCATGAGAAGACACAAATAACAACTGAGCCCTACAGTGTCATACACAAGCTCTTTCCAAATGTTTAAATGTCTTTGAACAGTCCTCATCAGAGAATGGATTTGACTCAGTTGTCATGTGATCTCAGCAGCTGTTTCAATTTTCTTTATAGATGTCTTGTCCATGTTTGCTTAAAAGTGCAGTCCAGACCTTGTAAACAGTTTTTGACTAAACAATACCAACTCAGGGTCTGCTTACTAGCGTTTCCTGGAGCTTTCAACCATCTTATATGTCTTCATCAGCAGACGGAGTTTGCTCAGTTGTCACAGAAATGGATATGTTGACATGTGCTAATGAAGACTGTGATACAGAAACAGCTAGTAAGTGAACCTTGAGTTGGCATTTATTTTTTGGTCAAACTAATGATGCCAGTGATGTGAGTCACATGACAAGGTTAAGGTTCAAAGCTGTGACATTTTAGTCACGTGACAATCCCGTTGGGCTCTAGCACAAGCTGGCACCTCACATTCTCACATGGGCAGGTTTTGGGACCACTGGTCTTATAAACAGACCTGAGACATTATTCTCTTGTCCTTAATACTGTAAAGGTTGAAGCGACGGAGACGGAGCCACCCAACCATGTTGCAACAGTAAATGTAAACATAACTCTTCTGGATGAGAACGACAACAGCCCTAAATTCACCAGCAGCAAGTATGCAAGCAAAGTTTTCAGCAACCAAACAGAGGGGATGTTGCTTGTGAAGGTAAGGAATCTGTGTAAGAGTTTATTGTCCCCACAAATATTATTCTGTTTTATCTTATTAGTCATTATTATTTCTTATTTAGTAGATTTATAGGTAAACAGCATCCAAAGCTTAAGTTTCACTTGGAAAGTAGAGAATTACAAACTGAGAGAAATGATTGGATTAAACAGGGGAGGAATTGCAGTTGAAAGAATGTCACAAAAAATGCTGAAATGTAACAGTAACATCCTCCAATCCAACAGTTTTTTAAAGACAATTTGCATGTAAATATTCTGCATCAGCTTCATTATGTGTGCGTTATAGCAAAAGTAATAGTCATGTTGCAGAATTAGATGAATGTTGGACAATTTACAGTTTTTAACAAGCAATAAGGGGACGATGAAACATGTCAATAACAACAGTTATTTGTAAAAATGTTGCTTTTAGGTGTTGATATTCTCCAACAATTGACCAACCTTGACCTTTGTCCCCTCACTCCCTCAGTTACTGTTTCTATGTCAAACAACTTTCGGGCAACAATATGGTGATGTTTAGTAATTTTGTGTATTTGACAATACAAGGACATTAAATCACATGTAACTACAAAAATGTTTCACTAAATGTCTACATCATAATCACTCCAATTCAAACATAACACAATGATGACAAGTTTCATAAAAATTATTGGATATAAAACCTACAATTCTAAGTTTCCCACTTGCCATGATTTGACCTTCTTTTTAAAATTGTGGTTGTTACCTGTTATTTTAATGTGCAAATGTAACCTATTCCAACTTTTGGCACCAGAAACCCTAAAGGAACAGGTACATATGTTGGTTTTGAACGTTGAAGGCACAAGTCAGCAATACCAGCTTCAGTTTGGCGATCATGAGATCCCCCAACCGTACAAAGGTAGACCTGGACATACTCAGGGGCTCTGTTCTTATATATATTCTGTTCCATAATGACTTGTTGTGCAGCTCTACCCTTCAAAGGATCTAAATTGTAGTTTGTCAACATGTTCCATTTTATTCAAACCCAACATAAACCTGACTAACAAGTTACATGAGATCTGTAGTTTGTCTGTAAAAGTTTTTCCCAGACCAAACCATGAACAGATTAAGTTGTCAAAGCACCTCAAGACAAGAAAGATCAACAACAGTCTTAGACATCTTTTATCTATTAGTTCTGTCATTGTTTCCGTTGCTCATTTTTCCAAGATTGCTGACTACCAGACATCCTAGATATAGAAAGACCTTCTCGTCTCTGAATCAACTCTCGATCTTACTGAATTCGTCACCTTTGTCTTGTCTTCTCTTTCTCGTCTGAAGCAAAATGGATTAGTCATCAGCATATAAAAAATACATTATTAGTTTCCAAGTCATTCACAACTAATAAAAACAGCAGGGAGCCACAATACTTCCCTGTGGGACTCCGTGTGTTATAGGTTGAATTCTAGATAAGTTACTTACTCCCTGAAATGTATGGGTTAAATGTGAAGCTGGTGCAGAGCTACGATTGGTGCACTGAGGGAAAGGGGCAGTGTTAGAATTGGTCACTTGTTTCCTGGAGGATGATGCTAAGCCTCTAAATTTTACTAATCCAGGAAATGCCCGTGCATAGACTCCTAACTGAAAACACTGGTTATATATTAATGATGTTTTTCATCTCTGTGGTGTAATTTAAAGGTTGAGGCAGAAGATCCAGATGCAGGTGTCAATGGACAGATCAAATACTCCATCGACTTTGGGAATCAAAAGGAGTACTTCTCTATTGATGAAAACACTGGAGCCATTACTCTGATGAAAACGATTCCACTGGAAGAACAAATCTTGGAGTTCTTATTGTTTATAACAGCCAGAGATGGTAGATGTGAACAGTTTTTTCCCACGTCTAGTTTTGATAAATCATTTCAGTTCAGCCAGTCACAGTGAAGCCATGATGTTATTCTCCTGTTCCAGGTGGCGTAGTGTCCCGCTCTGCCTCAGCGCAGGTGGAAATTGTTGCTGTTGGAGATTTAAAACCACAGTTCACACAAAGCACCTACAGCGGCACTATAGAAGAAGAGAGGGACCCAGGAACAGTAGTCATCAAGGTGAGCTTGGCACAGGCTGTCGCCAGAATATTACAGATCATCTCCAGACTGTAAAGTGCTGCTTAGTCCATGTCATATACGGTAAAATCCAAGGACACCTGATTGTTTTTATCAATCACCAGCACAGTCATAAAGTCATTTCTTGAATTGATTTATTCAGGTTGACTTCCATGCAACAGGAGTGACCCCTCTGACTCTGAAGGTTGAGACAGAAGCCGACAAGTTCGCCATCTCCCCCAGTGGTGAATTCACCACGAAGGTGAAGCTCGACTACGATGAAGCTCCGCACGACTACTCTGTGGAGATCTCCATCTCTGACGGGGTCAGCAATGACAGCGCAGTGGTGGAGGTTCAAGTCACTGACGTCAACGATAACAGCCCTGTTTTCACCTCCGGTTCTGTCACGACATCAGTCCCAGAGGACACAGAGACAGGATCCAATGTTACTGTTGTTGCGGCTACAGACAAAGACAGCGGCTTCAACAAGGAGATCAGATACTCGCTGAGAGGAGGAGAGGGGAGGTTTGCTATTGATCCTGTATCTGCTGTGGTGAGCCTGGCTGGCGAAGTTGACAGGGAGACGAAGGCAGAGTACAATCTGCAGGTGGTGGCTGAAGACCAGGGTCGTCCAGCCAGGTCGTCCACAGCCTCCCTGCTGGTCCGAGTGTCTGACATCAACGATAACGTCCCCAAGTTCTCTCAGGCTGAGTATCAGGTTGAAGTGTTGGAAACAGAGTCAGCGGGTACAAGTTTGCTCAACGTATCAGCTGTGGACCCAGATGAAGGAGCAAATGGGAGAGTTACTTACAGTATTTTCCAGCAAAGTCCCGCCTCAGACCCTGCTGTGTTTGAGTTGGACTCTTCCAGTGGGACTCTGCGGCTGGTCTGGCCTCTGGACTATAGTGAGGTGAAGGTGTACCGTCTGATGGTGGAGGCCTCTGACGGGGGGACTCCCTCTCTGGTTGGGAACGGCTCTGTGGTGGTGAAGGTGACGGACGTGAACAACAACCCACCTGAGTTCAGCGAGGAAAGCTACAACGTGGCCGTCTCTGAGAACCTGGCCAGCGGTGCCTCCATCCTGACCCTGGAGGTCACTGACAAGGATGAGGTGAGTTAAATGACCCAATTCTGCACAAAGGATTTGGTTCTTAGCTCTGTAAGATCTGATTATCTTTGCATAGCAGTTTTTCCACATGTGCTTCAAAATGGATATTTACATTTTGATTCCAGCTTTGTGATTTTCTAACCGTAGCAGCTGAGTCAACACTTGTATTAACTAAAAGGTTCAAGACTCTGATGCGGCACAATGCTCCATGTTTGTTATTCTATTTCAATTTACTTTTGATAGAACACTATTAGAAAATGTTAAAGTCTGCGCCTGGTTCCAGATCTGCATCATACTGTAGCGTGATACTGGAAAATGGTGGCTGTTATTTTTGGGGACGTGGTGGCACTGGTAAAAATGCTTTCACTGAAGTTGTGTCCTGTTTGAACTGGACTTGAATTACATGGTGACCTTTTGATACAAAGAAGTCGCCTCCCTCCCTCTGAGCCACACATTCAGAGGAGATGTATGTTTCCATCAAATAAACTCAATCTCATTAATGTTGACATACAAATACTGAGCCAGAGCACTCATTAATTATCTAAACTCTCAACCTTGGTGAGATGTTGTTTTTGATAAGTACCTGCTGCTGTTTCAATGCTGATGATTAACTCACCTTTATCTGGCCATAAAGTCAGCAGAGGCATCAAACACATTTTAATCTTATCTTCTGCTTCAGGGTGGATTTTCCAATGGTTCCTTCCTCTTCACCAGTGAAACCTTTGACATTAACAAACAAGGTGTGGTCTCACTGAGAAAGGACGTCACCTTGGACAGAGAGACAAACGACAGCTACATATTTCAGGTACAAACATCCTGATTAAGTTTCCCGTCCCCTGGTTTTTCCCTTTTCCAATGAAAAGCTTAGTGTACGTCCTGTAAAATCAAACATTATCTGATGCACTTATTTCTTGTTTAGATGTTGACGGCCTTTAACAGGACGGCTTAAAATGCAATAATGTGTTTATTGCTTGGTGTAAAAATGGTCTCTATTGTACAGACTAGAACTAAAATCTATGGTGTTATTTTTGTTTCATAAACACCATAAAATGTCTTCTTAATATTGGAAAACATCTCTTTGCAAAGTGAAAGAAAAAAGAAAAACTCTTGCTGTCTTAAGTTTTCATTTGTGAGACATACTTTGTCTTACAAAACAAAAATAATGGACAACAGGTAAATGTGCAAGATCTAACTTTTTGTTGAAACAAAAATAATCTAAAGATCCTGGAGGAGGATCGAAAGCAGGTTCTATCGTGTCTGTTTGCTCAGCTGACTTCATGTTGCTCTCTGCGCCTGTGTTCAGGTGGTGGCAGTGGATCAGGTCCCTGATGGTCTGAGAGCCACGGCTCAGGTCAACATCACTGTCCTGGACCACAACGACAACACCCCACAGTTCCCAGTTCTCCCAGACCCCCTACGGTTCCCTGAGGGCGACTACTCGGAGGAAAGTCCAGGAGAAGTTTCCACCGTCGTGGCCACAGACGCCGACCTCGGCCCCAACGGGGAGGTCACCCTCTCCCTCGCCTCCCCTCACCCACTCTTCAGATTCAGAGAGGTGAGTTGAGTGAATAGTTTCCGACCTGTGCTGCGTCAGTGCTCGGACTCTGAGATCATGTGTCGTGTTGCAGGATGGGACGTTGCTGGCTGTTGGCTCTCTGGATCGGGAGAGCAGGGAAACTTATGATCTGGTCATCAGGGCCTCAGACAAAGGCAGCCCACAGAGAGAGGTAAGAGACACCTGCGGAGAAGATGGCGGGAGACAACTGACTTAATTATGTGTCGCTGATACTGTTCTTGGGTTGTTTTTGGACAGTTACAGGTAAATGACAAAATAATGTTTTAATGAGAGAAACACCAGATTTAAATGTGCAACAAAGTCATTTACAGATCAAAATACTCTTAGTATGAAATGGAGCTTGATGTACTCTGTGTGTTCTGCAGTGTACAATGAGTTATCTCGTAGACGAGTAAAGGATATCCTGCAATTAAAAATCCAGTTGTGAAGGAAATACATTAAAAGACCCCATTATATTTCAAATTTAGAAACCTTTTGAGGATGTGACATAAAATGTTCTTAACTCATGAGTATAGAAAAGATGTAATCAGATCTCACTCACACTGAAGAGTTTCACTTTGTTATTTCTGAGCATAAACCTGAAAAAAAAAAACACATTTTGAAATGAAAAGAAGAGGCAGAATAATGTTGAGAGTAATGGAGCTGAATTTATTTATAAATCCTTAACCATAATAGGTGATAACAGCGTTAACCAGCATCATAAAGAAGCTGTAGGAGAAGATGGAAATAAATTGCTATTAAATATAGTAAAATAATCCAAACTGTTGTTACAATCGAAACCTCCTTTACTGAAAACCTCCTTTACTGAAAACGTTTACTGATCTGCCTCCTGCACCAGAACTTCATCTCCATCAGAGTGAATCTCACAGACATCAACGACAACAGACCTGAGTTCAGCTCCGGCAGCTACGGCAGCAGCGTCCTGCTGAGAGACGCAGAGGAGGGGCGGCTGCTGCTGACGCTGTCCGCCACCGACAGAGACGTGGGAAGCAACTCGCTCGTCACCTACAGGTCAGTTCGGCTCAGCTCAGGACGCCGGCAGCAGCTGATCCTTTACTCGGCCAGTTTCAGTTCCGAATTTTGTCTTTACTGTTGTATATTCTAGTCGTTTTAGAGCTGAGTTGTAAACGTTCCTTCCATTTTTTGCATCTACCATAACAAGATCTTTATTCCACTTGTTATATATGTTTTGCAGCACTTTGCTCTCAGCTTTATGATCCACTTTTTCAATTGCAAATATTTAAAATGATCTGTCTCTTAGTTTATATTTATTCTTGAGTTCCTGAAATTAAAGTCCTAAGTTATGGTTTATAAAAACCAACATGACCAGTTTATCCAGGTCTCCCAGTGTATTTGGGCGTTTTGAAGCAGAGCATCACTCTCTGATCTACAGAGTTCAGAAGTGTTGGTTGACGAGTTAAGTTCCAGTAGTTTGTCCAGTTTCGATTCTGTGTCATTAAATCTGCCGTTGCAGCTGGATCTTCAGCTGTGGTTCCCATTTTTGTTTTGTTTGCCTCATAATCATCCACGACACGTAGTTACACCAGTTATCAGCGGAAAGTTCTGATGTTCTTTCGCTCTCTGCTGTTGCAGTTTCTGTGAAGAAAGTTCTCCATACTTGGCCTTAAACAGTGAGACTGGGGCAGTGACCTTGACCTCTAACCTTGCTGATGTCACAGAGGACACCACATTAAAGCTGACAGCCATGGCCAAAGACCAGGGTCGGCCTCCTCTGAACTCCACAGGTCAGCCGTTTGGGTTCAAGTCTCCTGTTTACTCATCAGTGAATTAGACTTAAAGTATCAAAAGTAAAAGTACTCCACATACAGAAAGTGTTATATTATTTACAGTAGTATATGTAGTAGGATACAGTAGTATGCGGTGTTGTACTTTATTTACCGTTTCAGTAGTTTAATCTATGATTCATCCTGTTGCAGAAGCTGATCACATTTTGTAATAAAGTTTTATCTCACGTGTGAGCTGAGAGATAAATGTAGTGGAGGAAAAACTACTTCAGTGTATGACTTTATCTTTACCTGAGATTTTATTAATCACAACATGACTGTAATAAAACTGCTGTCAGATAAAAATGTGGTGAATGTTGAATTGGGTGGTCGATCACTCATGTCCTGTTGGGTGGAACCGGCCTTTCTGTCCTGCTCATGCCGCCCAGTTCTGTTTAAACTGAGAACAGAATATAGGTTGAGTATTTTCTGTGTGAACGGTGTTTGTGTCCCTTGCAGCCCTCGTCATGATCAGTCTGAGGGTTGTCAGTCTGGTGGAGGGCGTGGCCTTCTGGAGCTCCTCCTACAACTTCAGCCTGCCCGAGAACCAGCCGGCGGAGGTGATGGTGGGGAGGGTCCTGGCCTCCTCGGGAAATGACCTTTACGACGTCACCTACACGCTGAAAACACACACTGACCTGTTCTCCGTCAACGCCAGCGGAGCCATCGTGACCAGAACTCAGCTGGACAAAGAGCAGCAGGAGTGGTACATCCTGAACGTGGAGGCAGCGGACACAAGGACCCCCCCTACTTCAGCTGTAGCACTGGTACGATCTGTTTTCACAGCTTTTTCCTACAGACGTGTTTAGGAGCTGAATATTCCAGGTGACGCTGAGTAAAAGAAGCAACTAGAAAAGCTCTAATCCTCTCATTTAATGAATCAGTGTGAGGATCCAGATCTTCATCCAGAGACACATCGTGACAGTAACGCTGGTCGGCTGAAGGTGGCCAGGATTCAAACAAAAGATGAGCTTGACCTTTAGAGAGCTGAAGTCTTCACAACGTCACTTCAGCTTCTGTGACTCAATCTGTCTCTGACAAGGAGAAACATGTTCCTGCAGTTTATTCTCCTTCTTCTAACATCTAACATCTAACCACACTGTTGGAATCATAATAGTAAAAGTCCTGCAATGAAGATGTTACTGAAGTAAAAGTCTCTGAGTTTCATCAGTCAAATGTTTTAAAGTGTTCAGAGTATCAAACTGTCTCTGTTTGACTGTTCGATCTCATTTCGCACTAATGATTCTTTTCATTCTGGATTCATCTGATGATTATTTTCTCCAATTTCTCTAATCAATCAATCGATCGATTGATTGTTTGGTTTGTAAAGATTCTGAAAACAGTGAGAAATGTGGTCACAATGATCCAAAGTGACACCTTCGCAATGTTGGTTTGCTCCAACAGAACAAACCTGCAAACTATTACAGACACATTCAGATCAGTCAAATCTGTCAAATCTGTGAATCTTCACATTTGTGAAACCATGAAATGTTTTACAGGAAAAATGACTTGAAATGATTTTCTATTAATCAACCATCAAATCATTTCAACTGTACTTAAACATTTTTGCAGAAATCTTAGTTTGGAAAGAAAATGGTAACTTAAGTCAAATAATTGTAATGGAGTAGTTGTACAACATTAGCGGTGGAGTAGAAGTAAAGTAGTATAAAATTAAAATACTCAAGTAAAGTATCAGTTTTGTACTCGAATAAATTTACTACAGCACTTGATATTTCAATTGGAAGCGTTTGTTCAGCAAAGTTAAATGTCGCTGTGTGATCACAGCTCTGATGAAGCCGTCAGCACCTCTCACCTGTCGAGGTCTTGGGCTTGTGGGAAATGCTGTTCAAGTGTTTTTTGGAACGTCCCTGTCTGAACCTGGCAGTTCCTGTTTTACTTTAGCTCTTCATGCTGGTACATGTTCAAGTCTGACTGTGTGTTTTGTGGAAGAAACAAAGAAAAAGCAGGACTGTGAACGTGACCTCTTTTAAAAGAGTCTACCTGTTTTTTTCTCTCCCTCAGGTCACAGTTCACGTGGAGGATGTAAACGAGTCTCCGCAGTTTCCCCTTGAGGTCTCTCAAGCCTCCGTGTTCAGCATCGCCCCGTATAAAGCCCCCGTCACCCAAGTCAAGGTAAACGCAGCCAGCTCGTCCGTTTCCATTTGCTGGAAAATATCCTCTTCAGAAACACTGACTGTAAAACAAGTAGAAGAGCAGAGTGTCAGACAGAGACAGCGGCTCCTTTTATCTCCTCTGTGTGTGATGGTGCAATAACTGTCGCAGTGATTCTGTGTTGGGTGTGAATTCTGAAGTGAAGCACTGAGCAGGCTGCACTTTACTCTGAGAGACCCGGTTAATGTGTCACTGAGCAGCAGTAAAACAAGTCACATCATCAGGAGTCGTCACAGTCACAGACAATGTTATCTGAAGGCTCGCTGGAACATTTCCATACTTTCCATGACACAGACTCTCCCAGCAGAGAGCAACCCCCCCCCCTCCCCTCCAGCTCTGATAGATAACGGATAAAATGTACAGAAATCTGAAACTGTGGCTGTAATGAACTCACAGTCTTTTCTTCCCCCCACAGGCGTCAGACCCTGATGTCGGTGAAGAGGCTCAGCTGGTCTACAGTCTGTCAGCAGACAACCCGGCCTTTGACGTGGAGCCGTCCTCAGGTCTGGTGTACGTGGTGTCAGCGGAGGGACTGGCTGGAACGGTGGCTGACGTGTGGGTGAAGGCCACAGACCCCAGAGGACTTTATGCTACGACCAAGGTGGAGGTGAGTGCGGACGACTGGGTGAAGCTGTCGACAGTGGAGGAGAAACACGAATCAACATTTTAAGAAAGGTTAGAAGAACAGAAAGTGGGCTGCCGACCCTCTGAGACCCCGACTGTCAACTCGCTCCCACATCACAAAATAAAACATAAGAGAAAGGACGTGTCCATAAAACCTGACAAAATAAGAGAGAGACTTTGTCCCGTCATGTTTGTTCCTGTCAGTTCAGTGACTGAGATGATGTTTCCAGGTTTGTTACTGATGTACATCAATGATCAGTCTTTCACCAGTCATATAAATTACACATACTGTAAAAGATTTCAGAAAGAATTTCCAATATCCTTCCAATATCTCCAAATAATCTGACGGCATTGAGTTTGTAAAATGAGTTTGACCATGAATAACAAAGTGCATAAAGACATAAAGAGTCTTCTGCCTCCAGGTGACGGTCGAGGGAAAAGCAAGCAGCAGTGACATCGTGGTCATCTCCCTCAACCAGTTTGCAAACACTGTGGAGAAGAAAGTCCCCGAGATGGAGAAGTAAGACGAGTTTAGCACACGATGAATTTATCCTTTCTGGATTCTAGCGTTCTAACGACTTCCTCTCAGGTCTTTAGGTCTAGTTTTGGGCTGGACTGTGAAGATCACCGACGTGTCCGCCGCCAACAGAGGAGCCTCTGAGTCCAGAACGCTGAGGGCAGCTGCGAGGACTTTGGTCAGCTTCATCGCTCTGGACGGAGAGGAGGTGGTTTCCTCTGAAGAGGTCACAGAGTAAGACTTGATTTGGTTTTTGTTAAATCACTGGATGTTTTCGGGTAAGATTTTTTTCTCACCTGTCATTTCGCCTGTGTCACAGTCATGTGACCAATCTGTAAACATCCTGATCTCTTCTGTCTGATCCATCAGGAAGCTGCAGAGCCACACGACTTCTGTGCAGGAGGAACTCGCCAAACTGTTCGAGGAAGATCTTCATTTTGATGTAGAGACTGAGCCTGAAAGTCCGCCCTCCAACCAGGCTGCGGTCATCGCTCTGGCCGTCCTGTTGGCCCTGAGCATGCTGGGATTGATCGCTGCTGGTGCCTTCATCATCTGGTGAGACTGCAGACCCTCAGTATGAGCCATCACAATAAGACTTTTTTGTCAAATGTTTGGTGACGATCCGAACAAGACAAAAACACTTTGACATCAATTTTGATTTTATGGGAACTTTCAGTGTCAGTATTGTCTTTACAGCTTCTTACTGCTGCCCCCGAGTGGACAAACCCGATAATGCAGGTTTAATTTGAATTTCAACACCACGTGGCTTTAATTCTGAATTCATTCTGCCATTTTAATATAAAGTCACTTGTGTACAATGAGAAATGTTTCTGCCCCCCAGCAGTCGTCTCCCCCAGAACTGTCACATTTCTCTAACGTGAACAAAGTTTACATTAATGACAAGTTGACCAAAAGAAAGTCTGACTGACGTTTTCTGAACCCTTCTTCATTTTTAATTTCAGTGGAAATTTTAAATTACATCAGAATAAAAGGAGTCTCAGGCATTTTTGGAATATTTTTGTGCATCTAACACATGAAGCCTCTTGATTTCTGATGCAAGTTAAAGTGTCAAAACTTCAACATGTGTTTCATGTGTCTCAGGTTCAAGAAGAAGGAACACAAGGATTGTGACAAAAAGAGTTTAAGCAGCCAAAATAGTATCATGTAAGTCGTCTGAAGATCATGTTCAAATGTCGTCACAGCTCTTCATGTGAAGCCTGTTTTTAATGGACGCCTCTTCTTTATGTTTCAGTAACCTGACATATGAGATTTCTGAAACATTCAAACAGGTAAAAAAAAAAGTCAGATGTCATTCAAAGTGTTAAAATATGGTGTGTGAACAAGCTGAGGATCAGGGATTTGTGTTACAGGAACAGACAAAGTCAGAAGAGGAGAGACCAGAGGAGGAGCAGCAGGCGACGGACAGACAGACAGACGACAATGAGTCAGACAGTGACAGTGTGAGGACGGACGAAGGGACGGATGGACAGACACGGTGTTGACTCTTCTGACGTCTGAACACAGCAGCTCTCAGTCCGACTGCACAGATTCTGCCGAGCGCCACTAAAACAATTGGAGACTTTCATTGTCTTTCATTATATCCAGTTAACACATTTAAGACCTGACAGGTTTGTTTGTAGCTGAGTGACACGAACAGCTGCTGCTTCCCAGATATTTATATCCTGTTCAGTGATTCAAGTAGAATCAGCACTTTTAAAAGCCAGTGGAAAGACTGAAGGACAGGATGAGTTTCTCCAAATCCTCAAATCCATCCTGTTTCTTTTAGATGATAAAATGCTGGTTTATTTATTGCCTTAAAGTAAAGTGGCTTCTGAAACTCAGATGAGTCTTTTATGAAACATTTTACATCCAATTTAAAATGGCTGCTCAAACTTGCTCTTAAAAGATCTGAAAAAGTAATAATGATATTAATATAACAATAATATAGATTGTACAAAGATCATTAGCTCTGATTGGCCCGTCCAACACAGCTGACCAATCAGAGCTCCTGTTGCTGCTCTGTGGTTTGGAAACACATCTTTAAAATAAATCCATCACAAAGTGGAAACTGTGAGGAGGATTAAAATAAATTCCACGTTGAAATGGAATTATTGATTCATCATTTAGAAGCAGAGCGAAGGATTAACTGGTCAATTTCATCTTTATTTTATTGTAACTGTTTAATTCAGTTTTTTTTCTTTTTATTTTTAACAAATTATTTAAGCAAATGTTCAGCCTGAGAGACAGAATGAGACAAATCATGAACAAAATGGCACTTTAAAAAATTCCTGAAACAAACATTTGAGTAAAATGCTGCGACTGTCTTTCAGCGTCAGATTTGTTTGGTTGTTTCTCAGAAAGAAAGATTTGATACTGGCCAAAATGTTTTGTGTCTGTAAAGTTCAGAGGATCTGAAGTCGCTGCTATTAAGTTTAATATATGAATATATTGAGTTTTATTTTGAATTTCCTCGGTTCTTTGTAAATGATCTTTGTCTGATCTTTCATGTTTAGAATTTAACAAATCAAATGTGCAAATGTCACGAAAACCCTTTTGTTTTATTCTTTCCTTTAATGTACTTTATTAGCAAAAATGTAAATATGAATTCTGCTGTAACAGAGCTACATTAAACTGTCTAAAACTCTGTGTGCAGATTCATCTGTAAAAAAGACTGACTTTATGCTGTTTGTTTTTTTTTAATAATACTACTTTGAAAGAACAAAACATCTAAAAAATGTTGGAGCTCAAACTTTATTGAAAAAATATCTTTGACAATATTTATATTTAGTTTTTGAATTCCACCTGCCTCAGATCTTCATGTTTTTCTAGTTTCTAGTTCTGAGCAGCTGCAGTAATTGTGGTAACAAGCATCCTCTCGTGGTGTGATATAAAAAACGATGCTGTACTTACACACTTCATCAGGCTCTGTGATCCTCGCAGCTTCTCCTCTGCAGAAACCCTGAAGCTGATGTGAGCGTCGCTCTGCAGCCGCTCTGCAGCCACTCTGCAGCCGCTCGCAGGCTGGAAACATTTAAACCTTCTGTTTCTCTGAAATGATGAAAACTGAGCAGAGAAGAAAAAAAAAACCCTCACAGCTCCACATGGGTTTCAGTTCATTACTCTTCATATTAAAACTGTTTTTATTAATTTATTCTCTATTAAAATAAATTCAGAAGAAAATCAGAACACAGCAGAAGAAGCAAAAATAAACAATAGATTATGGAATGTACTTCACTAAAGAAAATAAAAGCTCCAGCTGGTCCAACATGGGGGCTTTATTTCAACCACAGTCAAATAAAGCACCGCTTTTTATATATTCATATATATATAAAGATATTTATATATATATTTATATAGTTTTCATATACACCTTCAGGCAATGACTAGAGAGGATTCTTTACAGAATCAAGTTTCTTGTGGTTCTCTTAATTTACAGGTAAACTTAATTTCTGGATAGTTAAACCACAGAAAAAGTCAAGGCAACTTTCTTTTGCCTCGTTCATAAAGTACAAAACTGGCACAGAGGACGACCATTTTTATACACAGTAAAAATGCAATAAAATTAAATTACATACAGAGGAGACGAAAGTTCTGTAAACCTTTCCCCGTTACAGCAAATAAAATCACTTTCCAAAACAAATTCAAATCAGTATAAAACACACAAAAAAAAAAAAACCCAAAAATTTTTTTTTGCCCTTTGAACAAAATGTGCTATAGCTTGTACGACTTTTTCTGTTTTTCTTCTTTATTTGTCAAATGGGGGTCGGCTGTGCGCAAGTTTTATAGAGCGAGACGACACGGCGGAGCCACTGAAGCTGGAAAAACCGACCGACTGAACATCAGCTGAAGGCAACGAACAGCAGCACACAAAGAGCAGAAGAAGAAAAAAATGAAAAACAGGAAAAAGTTTTTCCTCTGAGCAGAATTTAAAAAAAAGAACAAAAGTGTCTG
>JAFREQ010000093.1:900000-1385000 GCA_025331565.1 Holacanthus passer | reverse complement strand
TGTGTGTCGGACCTGATGAGCGTGGTCCAGCAGGAGCGTCCGTCCAGGCAGCGCAGGTAGCAGCTGATTGTGGTTTTCTTGAACTGTTTGACGTCCTCCAGTTCTTCTTCTCTCATGTCTGCTCGCTGCGCCACAAACAGCTGCATCAGGTTGAACAGCTCCTCCACCGCCTGCAGGGGGCAGCACGCACACACACACACACACACATATATCATTGATCATATGTGTCTTATCTTATGATGACACTTATCTACATTCATGTCTATGTTGGATTTTGAAAACTGAATCACAAACTCAGAAGTAAAAATTCAGACATTAACACATCATCAACATGGACAAACTACTGTGTCCTGAGTCTGTTCTAACCTCTGGTACTCTGTACTCTGGTACAAGATAAATATCACTTGGAAACACTTTGTTTCAGGCATTCAAACACCAAATCCAGAACATGTTTCATGAAAAAGATTTTGGTCACAATTCATTCTGCACGTGGTTAAAACCTCTCCGGCGCCGGTGTGAACTGAGAGATCATCTTTCTCAAGAGACTTTCTGGTTAAATGAAGGTTAAGCAAATATTTTATTGTCTCCGTCCTTTTTTGTAATGAGATTCTTTGTTGTATCTGTTCTTGTTTAACGTGTTCTGTCCTGTTCTCGGTTTGTGGACCTGCCTTGGACACAAGAGGACACATTTCCAGGGCTTTATCCTGTGAATGAATCTAAATCTGAAACATGAAAACAACTGACATGGTCACTATTTCAGTAGGAACAGAACCAAGGATTAACAGCGTGTGTCGACAACACATCTGCTGATCCTGATCTGAGCTCAGACTCTGAACCCACCCCGGGGTACTGGCTGGCGTGTGGCGTCAGGTTCTTGAAGGCCCACTGGATGTTCTGGTGCGAGGCCAGCTGGCGGGTGAAGGCGGGCGACTGCTCGCAGCACATGCGCAGGATGCCGTAGTAGGCGGGCAGCATGCCGCGGTTGAACAGCACCACCTCCTGGTCGTCGTGGTCGGCCAGGATGTAGTTGAAGGCGATGTTCTTGGTCACCACGGGGTTCTGCACCACCAGCCGCACGTTCTCCGGACAGTCCACGCACATGTTGTACCAGAAGGACAGCAGCGCCTGCTTGTTGTGGTTGGTGGCGATGGCCGGCTCTGACAGTTTGGGCTGAAGTCAGAGATATGATTGTTGAAGAACACATTCATTTAAACTCTTAAAAATGTCATTTTGAAAAAAATGGAAAAGTGATTCTACAATCCCACGAAAGGTCATGTGACACGACCGAAAGCTCCAGAACAGCTACAAGATGGAGCCGGGGATAGTTTCCACAGCTGTTGTTTCCAAGGTCATAAAAAACTCAAGACTTAATTTCTTGTCACATTTAGAAAATCTTTGGATGAAACTTTAAGCTATGTAAATAAATAACACACATTACTTTATCTCACAATCAGAGATGTTGGAAAACAACTACTAAACTGTTTTAGTAATTAATTGTAATTTGGAATTTGAGGTCAGTTGGTGACGCAGCATCACAAATAATCAGCTGTTGAAGACATATTTCGGCAGAAGGAATTTATTTAACTGATCCTTGGTAAGAAAATTTAGCAGCAAAGCTGAGGATAATTGAAAAAATAAATAAATAATAAGACAATGTTATACTTCAGAAGCCTCTTTGTCAATGTAAAAATGAAACAATGGACGAACCTGAAAAAGGTTCCAGAGGTCCATGAAGTATCCGGAGAACATGAGTTTCTCCGTCTTGGAGATGAGGCAGTAGGTCATGAAGCTGAAGTACTGAACCAGCTTGGTGGTGCCATGAACGCTGGCGTCCACGTACAGTTTGGCGCATCCCAGCAGCCCCAGCAGCAGGTTGTAGACCTGGTGGAGGACCACGGTGGTGTCGGGCGACAGCGGCAGCTCGCGGGTCGGCAGGTGGAGGGAGCGCGTGGAGCGAAACATCTGGCGGAAGGAGTTGCTGGGGATGAGGGAGACGAGGAGGTACGCCGCCGCTGGAGGGAGGAGAGACAGCTGCTGTCAGGATCAGGAAGGAACTGCAGCAACGTGACAGCTAATTTGATCTTTAGTATGTAAACATTGATTCATCCTCTTCACTCCTATGTTTGTGTCAGCTGAACTACAGGTGGAAAACAAAGGAAACTGACTGAATTCAATCTAAAGGAAAAAGAAAAAAGCCTCAGAATTGACATAAACTGGTGACCTGACAGAAACAGACATTGAGTACGAGCAGTCTGTTACTTTCTAGATCAGAAAAACCTCTGAGTGCATGTTGGGTCTTAAACCACGGCCGGTTACCGAAGGAAAACATTTATAAAACTTTATTCAGGTTTGTGATTTCTAACATCCACTGTAGTGGCTGGAATCAGTTCTTTTACGCTTCACCCTAAACATTCACGTCCACTCAGGTTAAGTGCTGCGAGCTAACTGCTCAAAACGGATCTGTTCAAATCGAGTCTGACGGAAACACTTGATTTTGCAGAACACTGAGGTGATTACATGTGCGGACTCGGGGGTAGTTGTGGGCCAGCAGAAAGCGCTCCACCCAGTTCTCCATGTTCTGCAGGACCCAGCTGTGGGCCAGCTTGTTCCTGGGAGTCTGGACAGCCAGCCAGTCCAGACACTGGGACGGGTTGTACTCGATCACCTGACAGGAAGAACGCAAACATGAAGACACAGAAGAAAACAAAGACACCAAAGACTGTCTGTGTGGGACTGAAGGGTTTTACCTCCCAGATCCTCTGGAGGATGTAGGAGGCGAAGGAGGGCATCCCCGGGGGTCCGCCTGCAAACTCCATCAACATGGTCAGCAGCTTGAAGAAAGGATTGGCAGCCTGATGGAGTGAGATGAAGAAGTGTTCAGGTGTGTTGTTGCAGATTATCTTAAGCATGACTGCCACAGTAATAACAGAGAGGAAGCTTAAAACGGCATCGTTTGTTTTCAGTTTTTATGGTTTTCATGAATGACCTCATACCTCAGGAGTCAGCTTGGCGATGGAGGTGAAGAGCATCGACACAATCTGTCAGGAGGAGAATTAAACATTCAACACCAGAACGATTATTTGTCCTTTGTCTTTTTGCCAAACCAGAAGTCTAATATATTAGCACGATTAACAGCCCCTTCCTCTAAACGTGCGTGTGTGTGGTGAACTCACGTGCTCAGCCAGGCGGTTATTATAGCGGCAGAGGCTGAAGATGAGGTTGCAGGTCTGTCTGATGTTGATGCCGTCTCTGATGTGCTGGAAGAGGAAGGGGAAGCCTTTCCCTCCGGTCAGTGCTGCCATGTCGCTCTGGGACAGAGTCAGATGCCTGGAGGGCAGAAAAAGGGGAAAAAAAGCAATCTGTCTGAATCTTTAATCTCCTGCACTCGAGAGAACAGTTGTTCCATCAGATCCTGTGCTCGTACCTCTCAGAGCGAGACTGCTCCACCAGCAGAGCGATGAGGGCGATCATCTTCTCCAGAGCTGCAGGACGATACTTCTCCTCCGCCAGAGACAGGATGTCTTCCTCCTCGTCCTCCTCTTCCCCCTCCTCCTCCGACAGCACCTCCACCTGAGGCTGAGGGAGGACACTCGTCGTTCACTCTCTTCATTCTTATAATCATGTCACCTACATGTCATCTATCACCATATCATGGATCTATCAGAGGGCTACAGGCTCACTTAGGACACTTCACAAGAAAGAAAGCTAATAAATAAAAGATTCAGATTCCATTTCGATGATAAAAAAATACAGTGAGCTGTGAAACAGAGGTGACGAGTGAGGAAACTTACATTCTCAGGGCCTTTGGTTCCCATGTAGAAATGCACCATGATGGAAATGGCTTGGAGCGACAATAAGAACTGACTCTGGAGACACAAAAAAGACAAATGACTTTACTTAGAAAAGGTTTGTTAGGTTAAACTGTGAGGTTTTACTGATAGTAATCCACTGGCTCTGTTACCATACTCATAGAACCTCTGATTAGTGAACCGTAAACTGCCTTCAATTTTCTCAGCAGTCAGACTATTATATATTATATTTTCTGCCTGTGTCTTTGAGATTATTAAAAAGATTGGGGTTTGGGAATCGTTCATGTTGCTGTTCCTTTTTTTCCTTTTCAGCACTTGCGAATGAAATGAAACGCCCCCTAAGGGAAGCTTTTGCGCAATCCAACAGGATAAGTGGTGATATCTCTGGAGAGGCATTGGTGTCTAAATAAAACTTAAGTTCTGTTGTAACACAGGTGATGAACTCTTTGTCATTGAGGAGAGATGTGTTTAATCTCCATTGTTTACCTGGTTTATGGCCTATATGTCCCATGACAGTTCAATAGGTGAATGCTCAGTGATCCTCGTTGCCAGTACTTTCAAATCATCTTTTCTGTGGAGTTCGGCCTCAGGAGTAAAAAAGTAGTCAATCCTAGAATATGTTCCATGTAACATGTAAAGTCTCTGCCTTTGGGATATTTAGTCCTCCAGGCATCTACAAGACCCAGCTCAGCAACTGGATATTTTAACACTGTGCTCGTCTGGGAGAGCGGACCAGCGGAGGTTGGCTAACCTTAACAGGATCCCAGAGCCATGCTGTGTTATCACATTAAAGACTTCTTGAATAAAATCTGGCTCGTCCTCATTTGGTGCGTACACATTCATTACAGATACTTCAGTACCATCTATAGTCTCCTTTACCAGAACAGACCTCCCTCTGTGTCTTTACGAGTTGTTTTAATGCTAAGTTCACTTGTTTGGATCAAAATGGATACTCCTTTCTCTTTCCCAGACGGATGAGAGGAGAAATAAACTTTATCCGCCCACGATTTATCTTTAACTTCTCGTGTTCCACATCAGACAAATGTGTTTCCTGTAAAAAGGCTATCTGACAATTACATTGCTTCGGCTGGCGTAGAATCTTTTTTCTTTTTAGAGGGCTGCGAAGTCCTTTAACATTATAACTGATAGTCTTTAGCGACCCCATACTTTGTTACATAGAGAGGGAGATAAATCACACATCTGCCGAACAATTGCATGACTATAAGGCATGGAGATGGATTAATTGGATTAATTTTTGAGAGGAGAAAAAGAGAAGAGACAAGTAATAGAGAAGAGAAAGAAGGAAGGGGGAAAAGAAAAGGGAAAAACCAGCAGCTGTGTGTCCAGGACTACGATACCTACGCTTGACGTTGGAATGCTTGCAGGTTTATGCACCAAAATGGAGCATGTAACTTTTCCAACACTCTTATGCACATGTCAAAATCCCAAGGGAACAGTGGGATCAGAACAAACCAAACCAAGGGGAACCCTCTTGGAACTTGAGGATGTAAGAACCATGTTGGTTCTTTGGGACCTAGTCCCAGGCAGCACATACAGAACGGGCAGTTGTTGTGCCAGTAACTGCCTGTGCTTTTAGATCAAGATATGGGTAGAGGTTGTCAGGAACTCACAATATGGGCTCCTACAAAAACACAACTTAACAGAAAAGTAGGATATAACAACAGCACCACAAGTACAGACCGTCACCTACCTTATTCTTAATTAAACCAACAACAATATGGGTGTGCTATTTTCTCAAAACTAAAAGTTGGGCAGGATAAAACAAATTTGACAGAGAGAACAATATAAAGCTGATTCGGTCAGGGGTGTTAAGTAATTCAGATCATCTCATTTGGCACAATGTGACGGTGTGATGTATAAGGGCTGGTGTACTCTCTCCTTTAAATCTATCAACACTCTGCCACACAAATAACCAGGAGCACACCCATATAATATAGCTACATTCACAATCACTGAAACAGTGTTATCATCTCCACTCTTGGATAAAGTTCTGGTAAACACAAGGACACGAGACAGGATCAGGGTTCTTCAGAAAAAGGAACAGTCTTACTCTTTATGAGGTTTCAGCCACAAAGACATTCCCTTCTTCCTATGAAAGTGTTTGTAAAGTCTCAGTCTCTGGTATGATTTTCCTCTTCACATAGTCCATGGCATCAGCTGCGTCCCGAAATTCCTGCTCTTCGCCATAGTGTGAGACTCGGAATCTGGCTGGGAAAAGCAGGCCGTAACGTACTACTGCCCTCAAAGAATTTTCCTGACATTGGTGAAGGCCGCTCTTGCTCTCTTGCCGCTCTTCAATTCCTGCCTTATCACCACCAATATGTCGGTCCTCAGGGATGATAGAATGTCAGCCTTTATTACCTCGAGGTCCATGTTTGTACCTTCTGGCTTTGACTGGTTGGCCGATCGGGCGGGGTGACCTGTAGTACTCTGTGCCGGGGCTTCGGGCCTTGTGCTGGAGGAGCCGCTGTACTTGTATTTACGGAGATTTGCTGCCGCGCATAACGGTGATTCTCGACCAGTATCGGAGTTTAGTAATTATTGGTGACAAACTTACTTAGTCAACAAAGGATTGTCAGTAGTGGATGCTGTTAGAATATTTTAATATTAGCGGTTCTGCAGGAGCCCTGAGAAACACGTCTTACTCCATGTCTTGCTCAGCAGCGCCCCCCATTTGTTGTACTTTTGACGATAACCACTCACTTTTCTTACTTAACTAAATTCACTTGTCTGTTATCTGTGTGCGTTGGCAACAGGACTCAGTCAAGTGTCTGGCTTAAGACAGTTAGTGAAAGTGACGAAGCCTTTGAATGAGCGAACAAACGTGGTTCAGACTCACCTCCTCCTCTCCCATCTTGGCGAACTCGTAGAGGAAGGCGAAGTACTCGGTCAGGTGTTTGCTGTGGGGCTTGACGCCGTGCTCCATGATGGACAGGAGGGTCTTAACGAAGCGAGTGACGCAGGATCGGCTGCCGATGTCTTCCACCGGACCGTCCATGTCGTCAGAACTGAAACCCAGAAAAGAGAAAAAGTTTTTATGGCAGGTTCAAACCGAAGATGATACAGGCGTTATTTTGAGGATCGCTGATCCAGTCTGACACATTTTAACTGTAAACTGTTGCTGAAAGCATCTCTTTGTGTCTGTCAGTGATGTGGAGCCACAGATCTTTCTCAAAGTCCAGACTGAGAGACACTGAGTGACACTCGGCTCCCGTTTGGATCTCTGTCACCATCTGATGACACAGACACAACACTGTCTGTTTGTGCTGCACACATCTAATGGCACGATTCAACTGACCTTCAGTTTATCATTGATATCCAAAGATCAAGCAGCTTTCATGCTCTTCAGGATTAACAACTAAAACGAGAGAAAACATTGAACTTCCAGAGCTGCCAGTCCGACCAATCAGGTGTGACATACCCGTCTTCCATGCCAGGCTGCAGGTAGAGGTGAGCGTGAACCGGACGCAGCCTCTGGATGACATGAATACATAACCTCTGGAACATCTGGAAGACAGAGGCAGAAGTGTGAGTGAGTGAGTGTTTGTCACATGAGACAGTGTTAAAATTTAACACTTTAAATCATTAAAACTTTAATCATTAAATACCTGTTGGGAAAAACTGGGTCAAGAGAAACAGGATAGAGGAGTGAAAATGGAAAGAGGAAAAACAGGGAGCATTAGGCTACAATGATGTTATTTCAGATAAATGACTCACCTGTCTGACGATCTGATTGGGGCATTTTATGAGGATCTGCATCGGCCACCAGTTGTCATCAGCCATCCGATCCAAAAACCACTGAAACAGGGCACAACATGTAAATGAACTCAAACAGAAATTTAATGCAGTACATATGAGGTGGACCAAGAGAAACAGCTACGACACTGAGGTAAAAGAATAGTTTAAGCTGTGACCAGACCTCGCAGGCAGCCTGACTGTTGTTGAACTGTTTGGTCAAGAGTTCAATCCACTGCAGCATGGTGGGCTGGAGGCAACAGAGCAGGAAGGACACACGTCAGTCAGTTTGTCTGTACAGACACCGTCCAGCAGTCACACACGAAATGTTGGACAAGGTGAGCGTGCATTACCTTCTCCTTCGAGTGAATAAAGGTCTCAAGAACAAATGAGGTGCTGAGCTGCAAAGACAAGAAAATTCACAGTAAAGAAATGAACTTTGATGTCTTTCATTTAATCTTTGGCTGTCTGCAGTCAAAACAGCTGCAATACTCCCAACACAGTCTGTTCACCCAGGAGCAGGAACAGAACACTATAACCAGGCGGACAGAGCTCCACTAGAGGGCAGCACGGTCCAAAAGATTTATTAGCACGGACAGAGAGTCTAAAAGACAACTAGAAAAAGAGGCTGAGCTGAACTGGAATTACAACAGTAGACTTAAATTATCTGACCTAGAACCTGAAAACAGAGCACGCATGCAGGTAGTGGGTGTTAAATCTGAGCATCATCCTAACAGGAACACTGTGTGAGCCCAAGGAGGTACAGCCGGACTCACTACAGGTCAGTCAGTCAGGCAGTATAGAAGTAAAAGCCAAGGTGCCAGTACACAAACAGCAACAAACGTTGGTCTGTGATGAGAATGAAACTGTTTACAAGGACATAAAACAGAGAAAAGCTGCAAAACGTCTTAGCAAAACAACTTAGAGACGATCAAAACTGTTGTTAGTTAATTTGCTCGAATTCTAGCAACCCAGGTTCTTACTGTAACTAAAAAGTACTAGAACTCAAATTAAAATTTCAATTTTAATTTCCTCTCAAAGTGAAACAGCCAATAAATGTAGCTTGATGCTGTGATATTTCTCACCTTGGCCGTCATGAGGGAGACGGCCTTAGGGTCTGGTAGAGTGCTGGGGATGCTGCTGCAGAGCTGCCACATGAAACTGAAAAACAGCAAATACAAACCAACATTGAAGGTGAGCAGGGATTTTAAAGACTGACTGAAGGTTCGTTGGTTTATTCTGTCAAAATAACTCAGCGACAGGTTTGATACCCACCCAAAGTAAGTGTGTTCAAATATATTTTTATCCTGGAGAAACTGCATGTTGTCGTGCCAAATCCACTGAAAGAGACACGGACACGGAAATTTAGGATTTAAATGTAAATCTAAATGCTTTTACATTGAAGCTTCACTAAGTAGAGCCACAGTACCTCCAGCAGATCAGGAGAGACGTCAAAACTGAAGTCCTTCCCGTTCTCCTCCTCCAGCTCCACTCTCTTATAGAAGAGCATGTAGGCACTGTGTGTCTGCAGGTCCAATCAATATTTCATTATTACTATATGTGGCTACATGTGGGGATGAAAAGCAGAACGAGATAAAGAAAAAACATAATCTTCACCTTCTCAAAAGAGAAATCCATGAACTTGTCTGTGACAGAGTCGTAGGTTTTAGTCTGAAAGATAAAACGAATGTCAGTGAAATCCACAGACGAATTCATGTCGTGTTCTCCTCTGACTGCAGCTCGTACCGTCATTTCTCCACCGAAGCACTCGGAGGCCAGCTGGGCCGAGTCGAACGACTTCACCTCGGCGTCGTTGAACAGGTACCTGCAAGAAGCCTCGTTTGTAAATCCAACCATGTTTGAGCAACCTGAATCTGAACTTCGTGTTACACTCACTGATTTCTGGGTGACAAAGTCCTTCAAACTAATAATCACATCCACTTAAACAAACTCTGTCCTCACCACTTGTTGTTCTTGTAGGCATGTGGGTTGACAATGTCTCTGATGAAGCTGTAGTAATGGCCGCCGTCCGCTGTGCCCGTGTGCACCGTGACGCCGATGAGGTCGTACTCGTAGCTCTCTGTGACTTTTGCTTCGCCCTCTTCCCGAAAACCTGCAGCAGGTGACAAACACTCAGACGTCAAATTCTATCCACATCAGAACTTTAGTGAAAATGTTCCACTGTATTTTCTCCTCGTGACGTAACCAAACACAGACATTTCAGTAACTATTCGTTCTTGATAATCTCTGAGTTTTGTGACATCTGGACGAACCCTCTTTGCGCTCTCCTTTGCTCATGAGGAAGTCCTCGGTGTAGGGCGTCATGTCGAGGCGCAGGGGGAAGGAGAAGTGGGTGTTGACCTTCTCCTTCATCATCGTCACCATGTTGAAGGTGTATCTCATGGTGTTGAAACTCAGGATCCGTGGCAGCTTTTTGAAACACGCTCTGTGGGAGGAGAGACGGACGGCGGAGTGAGACCGTGTGATGGAGGGAGATGAAAGGCTTCATCACACACGTCTAAATACTGAAAATGTATCCAACCCTGTTCAGAGGGTTTCAGGAGAAAACAGATCCACGTATTCAGATTTATTCCGACCTTTTCTCTGCGCGGACCTTCTTGCCACACTGGGAGCAGGTGTACATGTTGTCGCCCTCCAGAGTGTCCTTGATGGTCACCTCATCCAGAGATTCCTGAAGAAAGACAACAGAAAGAAACAGTTAAAAACCTTTTGGCTGATTATTAAGTGTGAAAAGGTTTTACTAAATATATAAAAGATACTGATACCAGTGGTGGAAGAAGTATTCTAAGTACTGATACAACACTGTGAAAATACTCAACTGCATTCAAAACCTTTCTCAACTAAAAGTATCCAAGTATTATCAGGAAAATGTACTTGAAGTACGTAAAGTCAAACTCTTCATGTGTCAGTAAACTGCTTCCTGTCAGTGTTGTCTAAAACAGACGTTCTCGCTCCACCACTGGCTGATACTGATTTTGTATCCTCACGTAGATGTTCTTCATGTCTGCCACTTGACATCTGACGGTGTAAAACTCCTCTGCAGTCTGACTGACGTGGTCACAGTCCTGCAGGACAGACAGCACAAAGCGTCACACAAACTATCAGGAAGTGAAATTCAAAACGAAACAATAGATGAACTTTATAATCTACTTTAACCTAAGTTATAAAGTACTGCATGTACAATCAAGCCCGTTATGATTTATGATCAAGTTCTTAAAAAACATTACCAATTATAAACCTCAAGTTTAACATGAGAGCAGAAGCAGTTCTTTATTTTCACTGATTTAAGATATAAATGACAAAATCATTAGAATTTTTGTTTTTATTTTTAAAAAGAGGAATTATTTAATTATAAATAATGATAAGTGTCAGAAATACTTTAAAGGGTCAATAAAATGGAGCAAAGGTGAAATTTTGTATATAAAGAACAATATTATCAAAATAAACTAATTTTGGAAAAAAAAATCTTGATGTTTCAGTTCAATGTTGCTCATTCTGAATCAAATTCATCTCCAACTCACCAGAGAAACCACGTTGTTGGTGATGACGCCTCCAAACAAAGTCTTCACTGTGTTTTTCTGTGAGAACAGACAAATATGACACATTCATTGAGACGCTTGTTCACATTTTCATTCAAACTTTGACTCTGTCAAGATGATGTTAATATGCAAGCAAATATTTCATTTCTAAGTTTTTGGTTTGCTATCATTTGCACAGATCTGCTGCTTCTCTTAATCGTCCTTCTGTGTGTGCATCCAAATTGTATATGTGCTTTTGTTTTTCCTTTAACTCAAACGTCTGAATTATTTTTTTAGAAACAAAGATTATGAATACAAAATTTAAAACCATTTCAAATCATCAGTTCTTTACATATTAAATCTCTAAAAATGTGTCTGTGTCTTTATGCAGAGTTATTGCTCCGACTTCCGTAAAGGTGTGTGTGTGTGTGTGTGTTTACCAGCTCCTGGGACATCTCCTCTATCTTGGTAATGAGGTCTGTGAAGAACTCGGTCATGTCCTTCTGCTCCCCAGTGTTAAGAGGCTGTTTGTCCATAGTGTAGGTTTTACAGAACGGCCGGGGGTTGTACGCTTTCCTCTCACTCTCCTGAACAGACAGACACAGACACGGAGGATGTTCAGATGAGTGAAAAGTGAAAGTGCAAAGTGAAAGAAAGAAACAATTTGGTTTTGTTCTTTTACTCTGTTCTCTGTGGTGTTTTAATCAAAAGGACAAAAAAGGACAGTTGGGGGTTTAAATGTAAAACTCACCATAAGATATGTGAACATCTTCTGCAGTTCCAGCAGTGTAGTCTTGTGTTTGATATCCTCAGCATACTACACAGACAGACACACACACACACAGAGAGACACACACAGACACAGAGGATGAGAATCGACTCTCAGTTTTGAATGATGTGTCCTGACGTGGTCCGCCCTCAGTTTGTCTTGCAGGTACTGACCTTGGCAGTGAAGACGGCCTGGCGGGCCTCAGGGATCATGTAGAGCTGCTGGATGGTGGAGGCCAGGTAACAGGTTGCTCCCAGGTTTGTCAGACCCACGAAGCGGCACTCGGCCCGGACGTCGTCGTGGGGCCAGTAGTCCCACTTGTACGGGGCGTGAGAGGCTGGAGGAAGAAGAACAGGAGGAATGCTTTGTTAATGTCCATGTTCTTTTTTTGTACACGCTGTCCCAGTCTCTCCAGCATTAATCCCACCACAGGGACCATGTCTCTCAGAAACAGACTGAATTCACTGTAGCAAAGCTCAAATTGAGTCAGATCATCATCTTCTGACACAGAGTGTAGCCTGCAGACTAGTTTCCTAACATCAAGTGAATATTGGACTCGCATTCATCAGGTGGACAGAAACACCAGTGAAAAGGAATTATAATGTTGCTTTGTGTTGTTTGCATTGTGTTGAAGTCATTATCCCACCCAGTGGACAAAAAACAATCGATGCAGCTTTTAAGCTCATTTATTCTGAAGTAAAAAAGAAGGTAGAAGTTAACTGAGGTGTCAAAACATGTTGGAAATAAGTAATATACCCAAATGAGTTTATGTGCGCTGCTTGTGTTGAGTTGTCTCAGGGCTGGGGAAGGTCTGTTCTACCTAGTAACAAACTGACCAAGTAGCCAGCTTCCTCACCCTGCATGTGCTGTGACATGACCCAGTTGTGGAGCAGCCGGTAGTTCTCCACTGAGCCCTTCACCGTCTCCACAAGTAGGTCGTAGGCGGCGGCCCGGGCGGCGTGGGACTTGCATTTGGGCTGAGCCCGGTCTGCCAGGCTGGGCAGAAGGAACAGGAGGTTGTGGACGTCCCGCAGGAACTCCTGACCCTCGCGGGAAAACTTGAAGGGAGGCTTGTGTTTGAGGACGCTGGTGGCGAGACGCAGGAGGCCGGTCAGCCCATCGTCCTCGATCGTCCCATCCTGCTGGTCCAGGATCTCACGGCTGGAGGAGAGAAGAACACTGAGGTCATGACGTGTCGGTGTTAACGCGCTCTACAGTTCACCAGAGCCGATCACAAAGCTTGTTGGTTGAGAAGAGTTGGCCACAGCTCATCACATCAGAAACAGAAGTTAAACAGAAGTTTCAAAGGAAAATGTAAAAATATTCAAGACTTCACAGCCAAAAATCAAAAGAGTCCTCTGCATGGTTTATGTGAAAGGCTGCAGGGAAACGTTATGTTTAGTAGAGACTTAAGCTGTTAACTGATTGGTGCTGAACACTATTACATGGTGACATCACCACAACAAGTCTGACACGTCAGAAAACACATCGTTGTTCACATCGGAAACGTTATTATTACCAACAGGAAGCAAACTACAAAAGCAAGACTCAAGTTGTAATAAACCATCATAAACATTTAAATCAAAACATTTTTAACATTTGGATCAGTTGATTTATCTTTTCCAGAAACAGTTTGTCCACAAAAGTCCCCAATGTAAAAATAGAAATAAACATAGAATAAAAAAGGTTCCTTGAAAGTTGAAGAAACACGTGCAGGTGGTCATTTCACTAAAATATCAACCCAGTCACAATGAACTGTACATAAAACTCCTGTATTGAGTTTCTGACCTCCTGATGCAGTCGGCGAGGTGTCGGGCGAGAGCGTCCAGGTCCAGCAGGGTGGTCTGCATCGAGCCGGCCAGCGACAGAGAGGGAGAGACCTTCTGTGAGTTCAAACAGACCAACACTAGCAACAGTTCAATGAAACACCACAACAACACTAATGTGACTCCGTCGACAGCCTACAGATCAACATGATCATCAGAACTGTGGTGTAAGGTTCCCACCTGGCTGGCATCTTTAACGTGGATGTTGTCGATGAGTTTACAGAGCAGCCAGAAATATTCCTTACAGCCCGTCCTCAACAGAGGCTCCTCTTCATAGTCCTCCACCTAAGAAGATACACGTTACCATCAAACGCCCTTGTTAATAGGAAAAGTGCACACATTCCTCATGAATTGTTTACTAGTTTGGATTGAAAATCTGGGCAAATGTTTTATGAGAAAGACAAAAACAGTTTTGTTTTACCTCAAGGATTCACACTATCAGTTTTTGTTTGTTTGTTTCCAAGAAAACTCCACAGGGCAGCTTTAAAAGCAACTGAGGTTCAGAGTGTGTCCCAGTCTCTCTGCATTAATCCCACCAGAGGAAAAATGTCCAACAGAAACAAACTGGTTTCACTGTAGCAAAGCTCAAATTGAGTCAGATCAATGTCCCTGAGGACGACTGACACAGAGTGTAGCCTGCAGATGACTTTACTGCGTACGTGTACTTTCTTCTTCTCAGCCACAGTGTGTGTGTGTGTGTGTGTGTGAGACCCACCCTCAGTGGTTTGAGCGCCTGTGCGTCAGGCAGGAACTTCAGGAGCGTGGAGGCGGCGAGCAGCAGAAAGGATCTGTTGATGGACTCTCCTCCCTCCAAACCAGAGAGAGAGAGTTTGTAGAGGCCGTTACAGGCCTCGTGTCTCACAGCCGGCTGAAAACGACAACAACATGTCAGACAACAACAACATGTCAGACAACAACAACTTCTAGTAAACTTTTTTACTAAAACTTCCTTTGATTTCTAAAAACGAACCCAGGCTTCTCTTTGTTAGGTTGGACATTGACATTGGCAGCTTGCATGCAGAGCCCCTTCTCTTGTGCATCAAGTGCATGTTTCAAACGTTTGATTTACAGGAAGCCATTTTTCTTATTTGATTTTTTGCAATGCCACTCACTCTCATGTCTGTCTAATCTTGATTAAACTGAGGCCAGCAGCGCTCAAAGACTGGAAACAGCTGGTTCTGTCCAAAGATAAGAAAACCCCTGAACTGGTCGTTTGTCAGCTTTTGTTGAGAATAAACCAATGTGTGAGCTTCAGAGGTGCTGGTAGGTGGATCTGGTTACTTTTACTTTGGTTAGTTCTTTTTTTTAAATTTGGGGACTGTAAACGTGTGAGGGACCTGTGGATGTTTGGACCGGCTCACCTCGGGCACCAGCAGGGTGAGTTTCTTCAGCCAGTCGTGAAGGTGGTCGCTGTCGGCCAGACTGGACTTCACTGTGGACGAGCAGTGAGCCCAGCTCACCAGCAGCCACATAGAATAGTGAGTCACTTGTGAAAAAAAGAAACATCACAGTCAGACTGTTTTCTTTCTCTGCATCAGGCTAATCTGTTGTTTTTACTGACGTCTGAGGCATCACTTGTTTCAGGGTGAAAGATGTTGAGACTTCTTAATGAAGAGAATTTTTAAAGTTCTCACCTTCGTGACGAGACCTGTGGTCAGACTGAGCCTTAAGAACTCTGTTGAATGAAAAGACAAAATGTAAATGATACTTGATATATTTGAAATACCAGAAGAAAACGTTTTGTACTCATGTTCTGTCACCTGTGTGCGAGGTTGTCGTAGGTGTAGGCCACGTTGATCAAACGCTGAATGAGGTTGGTGCCCTGCACGAGGCTGAGGAACACCTGGAAACCAACAGACAGATCAGCTGATGGTCAAATCCCAGACTGAATAGAGTCGCTGCCACTTCGACGATCGGCTGTTTGCTTTCCGAGCAGAAGGAACATTTACCTCAGTTAGCCGAGGGATGTGCAGGCCTTTCCCGTGCTCTACGGTGGACTTGCGGGACTTTCCCGGCCACGCCCGTTTGCGCTGGCTGTCAGCAAGGCCAGACCAGGAGAAGACGTCGTGGTAGGCCAGGTCCAGGTCTGCGGGGTCCACTGCGAACTGGCAGATCAACTTCAGCAGGCAGGCCAGGCAGTCCAGCAGCCACTGCAGAGGAGATGGATGGAGGAGAAAAGAAATGAGTGGCTGCCAGACTTTGAATCATGCATCTTTATTCAGACAGATCAAACCACTCATTCCATTTACACTCAGGCTATGAAAATGTGTTTTCACTGAAAAGTTCACTCAAAGGGATCTAGTCTCTCGCACCACAGTCCAGGACTCCTGGTCTTTGGGCTCCAGGATGCCTGAGTTGAAGATCTCCAGGAGCAGCTGTAGACCTCCGGACGAAACAAACTGGAGGAGAGAAAGAAAAAGACTGAGTCCAACTCTAACTGAATTTACTGTCAGTGTTTATACTTCTTTTAACATTATATATGTTGTTACTGTTCATTTAACAACTACTTACCTTTAAAAACTGTTATAGGAAGAAAGACAATAAAGGGGACAAAAAGTCGAACCACATCGAATTTATCGATGTGATGTTCTGTGTTGTACCTTGCAGCTCCAGGTGTTCTTGCTGTTTTCTATCTGATCCTCACTGGAGTCGTCAGAGTCTGGATACAGATCACTGTAGCTGCCCTGGAAACACACAGACACATGGAGATACAAGTTTACGAAAACAGTTCATGTATTGTGGTCGTGTGTACGTTTGTGTGTTGGAGTGATAGATTGATTATCAGATTATCTACATTTATTTTTATCCTATATTAAACATCACTGATGAATCGAATCAATGATTGACTTGTGTGTGTTTTAGTATCAGTGTGTCTTTCTCACAGTGGACTCCCGGTGGATGCGTCGGTTGGGTTTGCCCAGAGCCTCGATGATCTCCAGAGCGTACAGCAGCTTGTGGGGACTTTTAATTCTCAGCAGCTCCTTCCAGCACAGACCCTCCCCATTCTACACACACACACACACACACACACACACACACACACACACACACACACTTATTAAACCTTTGCTCTTTGATAGAAAGGAATCAACAGCAGAATTTATTGTTCCGTCACTCTGTCATGAACTCATGAAAGTTGAGGCGAGTGTTGCTGACTGACCGTGTCGTCTGAGATGTTCTGGAAGGCCTGCAGCATCTTGGGACATGTAGGAAGCAGCATCAGCAGCTCCCACACACGACGAGACAGATTCTCTGCATGGAGGTGAAGCTCCTCACACCGCGCACTCTGCTTGGACACACACATACACTCATTAGAGGTTACTCTGCATACGGCAATACTTCTCATTTGACATGCCAAGGTGAGAACACCCACCTCAGGGTTTTCGTGGACCTTCTCGGTGTTGGGGCTGGGCGGCTTGAAGCAGGCCAGCATCTCCAGCAGGTCGAACAGCGTGGTGAGGTGCGGCTCCTGGAGGAGCAGCAGCATGGGGATGTGCTCCTTCTGGGGAGGAGGCAGACAGGAGGCCGGCAGCTGGATGCCCTCCCCCTTCCTCTCCCTCCGTGGAGCTCCCAGAGACACAAACACCATCTGAGATCAGACAAACGTGAGGGTTTATCAGTGTTGTACATTTCACTCCAGACTTGGATTTTTGGACAATTACATATGAAGCATCTTTTCTTTAGACCAGAGTATCAAACAAAACTTTGTTTATCTGTTAGTTGCTTTACAGGTATCGGCAAAGATAAGGAAAGAAAGCGGGCAGTCAACCTGCATGTCTTTGAAGCCCAGCTCGTGCAGAGTCTTCTCGTCGTAGTCTGTGGTCAGCTCGTGGCCAGAAGAGATCATCCTGACTGGTCCCATCAAACCACCTGCCGGAGCCAGACAGAATTTACACACCTGCTCACAAAGACTTTTAAAGCAGCTTCAAACAAGAGGACCGACTGACATTCTGACACACTTTTAAGTCTGTCTGTAAGTAAACAGTTTGTTTGTAAGTAAACAATAAGGGAAGGACGTGTGGGAGCCCACCTGGAAAGTCTCCCGGCTGCCGGCCGCTCTGGCCGAACTCCTGCAGCTGAGCCTGCTGGTTCATCTGCTCCTTCTGCAGGTTCTCGTACCAGTGGGTCACCTCAGCTCGCAGGTCTGCTACCTGGTCGCTGGGATACATCTCGATCGTCATCTGCAAAAACACACAGTGTGCGTAAACATTTAATCTACTGATGTAACAGGTTGATATTTAGTTCAGAATTTCAATAAACTTTGGGCTGAAAGACTGAATTTCCAATGAAAAATCACAGCCAGAATAATATTCATCGTCTACCTCTGAGTCGACGCCGTTTAAAGTCACTTTGTGGAGTAAACAGTAACTGTTCCTAAGTGGAGTTTGGGGGTTCTGTTGTGTCAGATGTGAATTTGTCACCTTGTCAGGAAGGCCAGCAGGCTGACAGACGATCCTGAGCGGCAGAGACTGTTTGTCGCTAAGAGCCTTCAGGTGGCTGCTGATTCCCGTCCCCTCGATCTGCCACTGCCGCAGGTGGTACGCAAACCTGACAGGGACAGGAAGGGAAACAAAGCGTGGTTGAGGTGTTTTTATACACAGTCTGCATTTACATTCATGTTGGACATATTGACCGTGTGTCTGACTCCATATGTATGCACCTGCGTCGAAAGGCCTCCAGGTGTGTTTTGAGCATGAGCAGCCCCCTCTCGATGCTGGTCAGGCTGGAGTGGGCGTCCTTCTCCAGGTTGGCTGAAGCCATCAGCAGACTCTCCATACACTTCCTGATGAACTCCTGCTCCTTCTCCAGACCCGTCTTACCAGCTGGAGATGTCAACATACACACGACAAGACATGATGCAGGACAAAAAAACAACTTTAAAAACTCCACGGTCACATGGTAAAACTTCACATTAATCTTATTTCATTGACATTGAAAGTAGTTTCTCATTGAAAAGTGAAAAAAGTCAAAGAAATGAACGTTCAAGATAGAAAACATTAAAAAACCAAAGGTAAGTTTGTACAGACACTGAATATATGAAAGTCAATATATTTGCATTAGGGTCAGTAAGCTAACCGTTGATGTAGTAGGAGTTGATGTACTGGATGGCGGCGCGGCTGATGTCAGCAGACTGAGCTCTCAGGGCGATCCCCCACAGCTGGTCCATCCCACACAGCTGGAGACAGGCACACAGGTCTGTGAGTTCACCGTCTGTCTACTCGGGTTTAACTCAGGCTAAGATGAGTACTTGAGTCTCGGGACTGTTTACATACCGTATTGAGAAAAACATTTTTTTCTACACATGCAAAGTTATTAAAGGTCTGCCAGTTAAATTACATATGTATTTTTTTTAAGTACTGTTTTCAATATGAAGGAATGAAGTTCAGAGGAGTTTGTTTACCTCACAGCTGGAGGCGTTGTCCAGTGCACTGGTGGCGAGGCGAGCCAAGTTACAGAGGTGTTGAAAGAGGTTGAGGCCTGTCATGCTGATGGTCTCTGGCTTCAGCTGGGGCATCTGGACACACACACATATAGTTACATTAACACACACACACACACACACACTGCCGTTCAGGGCTGGTGTGTCCACTACACCTGAGCCTCCACTGGAATAAATGTGTGAACTAAGTTGTGAATTTATTCTGCTGATGACTGACAGCTCCACTTCTGACATTTCATTTGTTTAACACTAGGTTCTCATTAATATTTGCTTCGTTAAAGAAAAACATGAATTATCCATCAATACATGCCAGGAAAGGTTCCAGCCTGACGAAGAGGAGAGGTTTAGGAAACTGCTGGAAGAAGAAACTATTCGTCAAAATCAGTTTCTAAATACGTTTGTTGGTGGGTCATGAAAATCATGATTCAATTCATATTATAATGTTTTAAACTTCTAGAGGCTGTAAGTCATCGCAGAGTTTTCTGTTCAGGCCGACATTCATCCAAAGAGGCTCAATCAATTCTCAGTGGAAGATTTCCAGGTAAAAAGTGAGTGAGTTTATTCATAGGGCTGGAAACATGATTCTAAGAGTGTCCAGGTCTCTGATCATCGCTGTGTTAATGTGTCACCATCTCAGCCACTATGTTCTGTTTTGGTTTCTATCAGAGTACTCCAAGGAGCATATCCAGCTTTCTGACACCACGATACGGTGTTTACACACGCAACACATGACCAGGACGCTCATGTGCATCGATGCTATTTGCCGAGAACACAACTTCTCAGTCCTGTATATTGTAGAGTGTTTGTGCTGCCGTACTTGTCCCTACCTTCTCCAGGAACAGGTGTTTGTAGGTCTCCATGCCCATAGCATGCTGGTCCTTGCTGCGGACCTGATTGAGGAACCAGTGCAGCGCGTCATCGTAGCACTCGGCGTCCTCCACCAGGCAGTGCCACAGGATGTCCACCTGCTCCAGACTCAGTCCTGACAGACGGAAACACACTCACACGATTATACACAGGAGTTCGATCCAACGTGAAGACAGACTCAACCCTTCTGGACCTAATGAAAAACAGAACCTGTGAAAAACTCCTCTTTTTCTCTCATTTGTTTTCTTAGCATGCCTCAAGCTGTCATCATCAGCCTCCTGTGGCAGTTCCCAACATGCGGTTGAGACCTCAAGAGGGTTCCCAAAAAATGTATTGATGACAACAACAGAAAAAAATCTTTCGAGTTAAAAGTTCTCAAAGTTTGATTTTCTTGTGAAATACTGGATACTTTTACCTCTTAAGCCTCTAAAATTCCTTAAAATAAATAATAACCTCTTTAATACAAGAGGCCATTAGAGCTCAGTCAAGATGAAAATGTCTTCTGTTGTCTGTGCTGTCACACATGTATGAACTTCACCGATATTCCAACTTTCAAGAATAATTCATATCACAGACTTTTCTGGTCTGGACTAAATGACACCAAGTTCCACAATGAAATATTGTCTACGGTTCAGACTCTTTACCATCTGTCTTTTGGCTTCTTGCAGTTAGTGTTATAAAACTTGAATGATGGCCTTGGGAAACCAAACCAGGCTAAATCTGGTAAAATACTGGTGGAAACGCATTTATTTTCTCCTCATCAGTGTTACATCATTCTGTCTCAAACTCACAGACAGACAGCTGAAGCATTGTTCTCGGTGGGGCTGCTCAGGTTGCATAATGAGGTCTATTTTAGCATCGTTCCCCAAAGACTCCAAGAGAAAACCAAACACTCGTTCAGAGTTCGTTTCACAACTACTGTTTAAAAAATACACCAGTGCTGCAAGATCAAGCAAGACAACTGTATCACATTCGCTTTAAACTTCTCTTTAATTTTGTCAAAGCAAATCAAACCATCTTGAGTGGTCAGTGTGATTTTCCAACTCTCTGAGCAGTCGATGCTTCCCACTCATTTCACTACAGCATGAAGTGTTTTTTCTCAAACTTGTGGCACATAAACCTGATACCACCTGTATAACTAGATATAACAAGGGATAGGGGAGAAAATTTAATTTTGCCTGCCTCAACAACCATTACAACTCCAGTGCTCACAAGTATCGTTAGCCTTGTAACCCAATGTGTGCAATATCTTTTAATCAGGACTCTTGTTTGCTTAAATATTCTATAAATCCTTTCTTAATCCAGACTAAGCTGACTCTTACTGAAGTGGTCTGGAGATCCCAGCGTGGAGAAGACACAGGTGAGGAACTGCAGTCGGACCTGGACCTCTGCACTGTGGCTGTACCTGCAACCACACATCAAGGGGAGACGTGTCAGGATGAGCGGCGACATTTCGAAACAATCCAGAAGCTACAATGTTGATTTATTGATCAGTCTGCAACACAGGGTTGTACAATGAAAGGCAAGCCGTCCGTCCCTTCTCCCTACTCACAAAACAAAAATTATATAAATGGATGAATAAATAATAAATCATGAAAAATAAAGTAGTGCTTATGATGGAGTGCAGAGGATGTTGTCACACAGATTAATGTTTATGTTGCTTTTCTCTGTGTGATTTCAAATGAGCTGGCAAAGGAAGCAGCTCTTTAACCAGCTGACATTATGAGATGGTGAAGTGTTTTTCTTTTAAGTCGTATTTGTATCTCAAGCACTTTGTGGTGGACCAAACTGTGTGACTGAGCCAAAGGGCCGACAGACTTACAGCGCAAACTTGTGCCGGTGTTCACGGACTTCCTGGATGTAGTGCTGCAGGTTGTCGAAGAACAGCTTCATCATGTGCAGCTCCTTCTCCGCCCACCTGACAGAAGCAACAAGCAATCAGTACCACAGTCAAGAAACCACACGGTTCCCTCTTCATTTCATTTTAAAATTGTATTTAGGAGCCATTTCACATCTTAAGACCAGTAGAAGTTTGATAGTTTGATACAGGAAAAACTGTCCAACACTTTAATCTGAACTCAGGGTTTTTGGTTACTAACAGCTGCTCCGATACTCAAGCAAGGAAATGTTACTCACATGGTGATCCAGTGAGTGTCGTAGCTGGAGCCAAACTGCTGAAAAGTGCCAAAAAGTTTGGGGAGTAGACGCAAGGAAACCACAACAGACCTGAGGGGAGAGGAAAAGAGGAGGGTCAGAAACAAGGATAAAAGAAAAGAAACAAATCAAACAATGAAAGTGTTTTGAATAAATTTTGTTGCTGTGCGAGCATCTTTTAATCTGCTTTACTATATATCTGCAGACTGGGTCATAAAAGAAGTGATTTATGTTCTTTGACTGTAAAGCCAGATCAGCCGAGCCGAGAATGATCCTTTGCCAGAGGGTTTAAGACTATAAAATATTATAATATATAAAAAAGGTCACAGTTCCATTCAGCTTCCATACATTCATTTTTAAATTAAAAAGTGTTTATACTGAACAACTTGTTTGCAGAAAGGATTAAACCCTGGACAGAATAAGACCAGTGTCTCCGGTTTGGGTCACTCTTACCTGTGGTGGGCTAAATTGTCAAGGCAACCTTCGATGAAGCGCATTCGGATCTGTCTGTCAGTGAACCAACAGACGAGTGAACACAACAGTTTCTCGGCTTCATTAATCAGACCTTCAGACAGATGAATCTAAAAACACACAGAGACAAATTAAATATTAGATCACACTGAGGCTGTTGATAACAAAGAAAACTGAATGATGCAGCATTTCTGGCCTCCATTTGTGCTTATTAACTTCTGATGGACTCAACAGCTCCACATTTGATTTTGATGAATCTTTTAATAAGAAAAGTTATTATCACCTCTGGTCAGTGGCAGTAAAAAAACTAAGACTAATTATTAAAACTGTTTGCTAACATATGTAAAGTTATCATCTCAGGTTATTGAACAAAAGCAGCTGTGTGAAGCACTGTGACAAACAGATTCCAGGAAGCAGATACGTCTATAAAGAGAAGTTGGAAAGCTGAGTGTGAAGACCTACCGCGTCCTCGTCCTGCACCAGGTCCCACAGCAGAGTGTTGCCCTTCTTACAAACGTTGTCTAGGTTGATGTCAGTCACAGCATGGCTGCTGGAGTACTGGTGCTTATGGACGGCAGGACCTGTGGAGATTAGAGCGCTCACAAAATTAGCTTCTCTAGTTCTTCAGCAGGTCGACCTTTATTTAGTATTGGTTGATTTAACAACCTATTGTATTGCTCAAAATAATCTGATGCCTCGAGTGTGGCTCACCTTGTACCAGGTGCTCATGGTAGATGGAGGCCAGGTTGGGGAGGTGCTGCTGGAGGTGGGAGCTGAGCTCAGCGTGGGAGTTGATCTGGACCAGCTCCTCCTCACAGCCCGACTCCTCGCCGTCAAAGTCGGCCATGTTCTTCTCCGATTTGGCGCTGACCTGGGAGCTGCTGCAGCTCACGTCATCAGCGCTCAGCATGTCCTCCACCATGGGACTGAGGGAGGAAGGAGGGAGGGTCCATTAAGGTCAATCATCCAGCTCTATCACAATGTAAAACTGCAGAATGGTGTTTGTTCGGATTCAATTAAAAAAGGCAACATTATTAAAGCAGCCAAAAAAACCCTTTCATCTAGCAGCACCATGAGGACAATTGTTTCCTTACTGCACACATAAAATACAGAAATGCTACAGACTGAACAAACACATTTTTCTGAGCACTTCTTGTTCTAAGGGCTTTTCTGTAAAACTACCTAAAAGACAAATGTCAAGTCTCCACACAATATATCCCTCAATCTAACTCCCTCCTGAGCACGTCTGAGCTCCCCTGAGGATGAACGATTTTAATTTCAATGATCCTAAGAGTTTCTCTCCAGCGCCACCTTCAGATGAAAGCTTTGTGATGGTTTACTGCTGCACCCAAAGTTGAATCATTTTATCTCTGACCTTGTTTGTTGGTGACCTTCAAAACCAGTGAAATGATAAATTGTCCTGAATGTAACCTGAGAGCGACCTGTGATGAACAAAAAGGTCAGAAAAGGTTTCATGCAAACAAACCTGACTGATCTTCTGCTTCTTTGCTCCTCGGAAAGAGAATAACTGCCAGTGACTTCTTTTGTGTGCACTGGGCTCGTTGTTTTGTTTGTGCATTTTTGAACTAAAACTTCTCTACAGTTTGCGTCAGTCTAATGGTAAAAAAAAACCAATCAGTATATTGTTCATTTTGTTTAACATTTGCCATAAGTGCCACAGCCTCTAACGGCCTCTGGTGATTTCCACGCAGGTGAACACGTGAACTGAGTTAGTGACAAAGCTGTGGAATGGTGGCCTTACCCTTCGTGATGGTGGTGGTGATGATGGTGGTGGTGGTGGTGGTGCTGGGGGCCAATGAAGCGCCGACAGTTAAAGAGTTCACTGCCCATGGCCTCTCCAAGAAAGTCCCCAGGTCGGGGCAAGCACGGAGGCTCCTGAGGCCCCTGAACCATCTGTGAGGGGCCGATGTCCGGCTGCTGCTGCTGGGGCTCCGTCCCATCGGGTCGAGCGGACGACGAGGCAGAACAGGCGTCCAACATCCTCATGCGGCCCTCCAGCGATGTTGACGCCGCTGTAACCATGACAGCAGAAGTGTCAGGGTTGAAGGGGAGAACTTTGGGTTTGGCTCCGCCCCCTGAACCACTGGGCCCTGCCCCCTGGCTCGGCCCTTCACCAAGCGCCTCCCCCGCCTTCCTCTTCCTCGACTCCGTCTGTTCCCTGGGCTCCTTCTGCTGCCCGCCTTCAGCAGCCGACCGGTTTCCCTCGTCTTCGTCCTCTTCATCGTCATCATCATCCTCCTCATCGTCCTCCTCTTCATCATCCTCCTCCTCCTCCTTTAAGGCCTCGCTGTCCGCCATGTCGTCAGAGTGCATCTCACTGCCAGGACTCCCGGCTGATTGGCTGGCTCGGCTGGAGGCGGCTTCGTTGCTGGAAGCCTCGCTGCGGCCGCTGCTGCTGCCCGGCCCGCTGCTGCCTTCCTCCACGCTGTTGGCCGTCTCATCTGAGCTGCCCTGCATCGACTCCTGGGGAAACAACAGAGAGAGACAGACAGTCAGTCAGTCAGTCAGAAGTGAGAGCACTGGTTCAAAATATTATATGTTAAAAATATAGGGGTGGAACAAAATCAAGTATTTAAAGTTAAGACTTATGGCTGTAAAGTTCCAGTAAATGGGAATATTCCAGATGTCATACGCATCATTTTAATTCCTGCAAAATTCAGTCCGAAATATTTGGTATGTTCAGAAACTTTGCAAACTAAAAATGAATGAATGAATGAATTCTTTGGGTTGGGTGTGTGTACCTCTGTGTCAGACAGCCTCTGCTGGCTCCTCTTGCTGCCAGTCATCATCTGGTCGTCCATCTCCATGTCGCTGCCTCCACTGTGTTGAGTGTCGCTGTTGTCACTGCTGTCCGGACTGGCAGCTGGGGAACCTTCAGTAAAAACAATACAATAACATACAGTATAATACAGAGTTGATATGTTGATATTATTCAGAAACGGGTGATTCTGCATGATGAGCAGTTTTCATACTTAACGTATACTTTGATGGTAATAATTTTTTACTTTTACTGAAGTGAAATCTTGAATGCAGAACGTTAACTTGTAACAAAGTATTTCTACTCTGTGGTGTTCCTACTTCTACTTGAGTAAAAGATCTGACTACTTCTTCCAGCTTAGTCGTTGCTGAGACATTTTGTGGCTCTTCCATTTCGATTCATCAGTCTTAATGAATGCAGACTGACCTTTCTTGTTGCCCATGGGGATGTTGGTGTTGAGCAGGGAGGCGAAGGAGCTCTGTTTGGAGAGCTGGGCTTTGGCTGCCAGGGCGTTGTTCCACAGAGCCTTGATCAGCATGGAGGCCAGATATAATGTCTGAGGGGGGGGACATGAGCATTTATCAAAGAAAGTCAACGCTTCAAAATGAAGTTGTGTGTGTGTGTGTGTGTGTGTGTGTGTGTGTGTGTGTGTGTGTGTGCCTGCTCAGTGTGGGCACTGGGGTGCAGGCCCGACACCAGGTTGAGGACGTGGCGTAGAGGCACTGGGTCCAGGTTTTTGATGAGTGAGGGGAAAAGGTCGTGGATGTAACGACTACAGTGTTTCAACTAAAACACCAAACAAAGGGCAGAGTTAATTATTTCAAAACACGCTGACTGGTACAGAGATGCTTGTGTACTGAAATATACAATATTCTAGCATGTGTGGTTGGATGATAATAGTGCTATAATGATAAATATCGTAGTCTCCCTCATGCTGTAATAAACAGGTTTGTGAAGTGGAACACAGCTGCGTACAGTCGGGTGTGAATCTGTCCCGTCTTACCTGAGCTGCAGCCCAAATACAGTCCACATGCTGCGTGCTGAGTCGGCCCTCTGCAGCCAAGAAGTTCAGGATCACTTGGCACTGTTTAATGATCTGGGAAACACACACACACACACACACACACACACACACACACACACACACACACACACACACACACACACACACACACACACACACACACACACACACACACACACACACACACACACACACACACACACACACTTCAGATTAGTCGTAATAAATTAACCTCCACTCTCTGGTGTTGCACTGTTTAAGTGAAGAAACTGGCAGATTGGAGAAAAGGTTGCTTTGCATTTTTCACACAATATAACAAAAACAATGAGGTTCGATTTAGGTAAAAAATTAACATTTGTGTACTTTTGTTGTCACTGGATCAAAGGTCTCACCTCAATGTGCAAATTTGGTCCGAATATGTGCTCCACCACATTGTTGTGGATCAGCCAGTCAGCTAGTTCCTTTGCTATGGACCTGGAGGGACAAAGCAGAATGAGGCGTTCACAGACATTCAGTGAAGTAGCACACAGGTGAACCACAGCTCAACATGCAGAACAGAAAACTCGGACTTTTCATTTTGAAGGGTGTGTGTGCTGCTGCATGGTGCATATAGGCTGTACATCTGCCTTTTTTAAGCCAACAGGTGGAAAAAGAGGCGACATGAAAGTGTCTTTTCCTTCCTCTTTGATTTATCACACTCCAGTAATATGGTTAATATGTGTAATATGTTTATTCACAAGTGGGAAACTAGGATTAGAAAAAAATGTATATGCACCATCTGAGAAAACTAACACAATCTTCTATTTGTGACTGACCTCATGGATGCCTTTGCACAGGCATCTGATCCCTTTAAACTAACTTACGTTTCTGTGTCGGACACCAGCGACTCATTGTTGCAGACGTCATTGAAGGTGTGGAGTTGGTTCTGAGGAAACACAGACAGGCGTATTTCACGAGGAGTGAAGAAACAGTACATCATACACCTTTGCACAAGGTTATTTCCCATCAGTGCCATAGCAAAACCTTCAAATTAAAAGAAAGCTGTTGGCAGACAAACAGGCTCTTGGCTGTAATTAGCACCGTTTCCTGGGAAATACAGACAGAGCCAAACTTCAAATTGTGTCTGGGGTCTTTATTGGCGTCTATAAACACAATCTAATTAATGAAACAGAACACCAGCCTTGGTAAGATGCAGGTGCTATTGTTTCACCAGGTGCACAGTCCATTTTCACTTTTTCATAGTCAGCCTTCATCAGTGTGTATTCTGGTGACTTCACAATCAATATACACAGGTGGGGTTAACTAAAGGTGACCTCAACCAGCACAAGTACATCCCAACAAGGGGAACCACAACCTTTCCAGGCAGAGTCTCATGTAGAAATTAAAAAATAGAAAATGTTTTAATATTCTACATTATGAGAACAGTGTCTTGCCTGAAACGTCCATGTGGCAAATGGGAGCTCTGTCCTAGTTTTTCTTTTTATTATTAACTACATTAAGGATCCAGTCCTGTCTTCAAGGTCTAATTGTGAGTTGAGTGTGTTTTGTGCTTTTCAACATTTAAAAAGAAATATGGTGTTAATTCATGTTGTAACCCTTGAATTGTTGACTTCGCTGTGGATATTTAGATGACATACTAATCACCAGCAGGTTTACTTATAATGACATCAGTGCTACTACAACTACTACAGCACAACATACTGCATGTTCACGTTACCGCCTGTAAAGTGTCAAACTGTGACTGTATGTGTGTTCACAGTAAAATGAGGAACCTTTTATAAAACTTGAGGTCCCATGAATGTGTAGTCAGTGCAGATGCTATGTGAGAGAAAGAAGGACTGACAATGAAACTCAAATGAAGGACACAGAACCAGAATCAATCACAGCGGTCTCTCATAGGACAGTTGGTTTGGTGCTGCTGTGATGAGCTTCGTGTGGACCCATGATCCAAAGCTCCCGTCAGCCTAGTGCCACTGACGCTGCACGAGTCCATGCTTGGAGCGTGACTCACTGTGATTTGGCTGAGTCCTGCCAGCCTCATGGTGAGCGTGGGGGACATGAAGTATTTGAAGGCCAGGTCCAGGCTCTCCTTGTCGAAGCACAGCGCGCTGTCCAGCGGCTCCTTCACCGTGCTCCACATCAGGTCGGCCATGTTGCGTGCTGCGCTCTGCCGCAGCTCCTGGTCTGACAGCTTACACAGATACCTGCAGACAGCATCCACAACTTCATGAGCACACTCGAATTTATCAAACATTTTGAAGTTCATGTATAAAATTCATTGAAATAACTTTCGTAATGTAATAACTAATGTTCAGACAGAATGAAGTATTGTGTTAAAGTCAGATTCGGAAGTTTAATTTTTTTCCTCTCCAAACGTCCAAATTGGCGATAACATCTCTGTGGAAACTGACAGTTCTGCTCTCCTAAATATATGGATCTCCTTCCAATCTTTTCACTAAATTCATTTCAGCAGAAAAAAAAAATCAAAATTCACCACCAGCACTTCTGACAAGAGAAAATTCACCAGGAAGAATTTAAGCAACTGGTGTGCAGCATGCCAAACCACATCAGCGCTGTGACAACAAGGACACAATTCATAAGATTTGGTCCCTGATGGTAAAACATCCTGACAGCACCGAGCTCGAAATGTTCTTTCGCTCTCACATCTTTGTCTATGAATCCAACTTATCAAACAGTTGAAAGACTTTGTTAGTTCCTTTGAGATTCATTTTAATCACATTCCCTTTGCAGCCCTGTGTAGGCGTACTTTGAGGCATCAGATCAACGGCACATTGCTGCTGACTTGTGCAGTCTTCGGTCCGAGCTGGGACAGTTGGGTCCGTGGTTTTCAGATGTTTTCTGATGAGCTGGAGGCTACAGTTGCTGCTCAAGGGGTTTGAGTTTTGCTGATCAAACCGTTTTAAAAGGGATTTTAAGGACAAACAACTACAAAGACCTAAACCGGCTCTTAAGTATAGGCTCAACAAGAAAACATTTTTGCATAGTTTGTATGGGCTCCTTTGATTAGGACTCCAGAAGTTGAAATTGATCTGTCATATTGCTTTACATCATAACACAAACGTAACAACAACAGTGCAATGAATCTCATTTTTGGTATCAATGAAATGTTTAAGGAGGTAGCAGTAAATATCGAACAAGACTAAGAGGTAACAGCCACGCTGGCAGCTCTGTGAGCTTGGACTTTAAGCTAAATGCTAACATGCTCACAGTGATGGGAAGCACGAATGTCTGAACCTAATCTCATGGCAATTCATCCAACAGCTGTTGAGACATGTCGGACTGACGGACACTGCCACCTCCAGAACCGTCCAGTGCTTCACATTCTCTTCACTTCTTTCATCAGGCCGTTTCTGATTTAAACCATAATTGTGTTCAGTTCAGTTCAGACTGTGTTTTATCTGGACAAAGTTCTTGTGTGGCTGCTTGTGTTTAGACCACATTTAACCAGTTCATTAAGTTTCAAAGTTTCCGTGGACTATTAGCTTTTGAGTGAGTGTCGCAGCCTCGCTGAGTCTGTACATTTCTTGAGGCTTTCATACGTACGCACTTTTAACCATTTTTTAAAAGAACATTATTTTGCGTTTCATGTCCCCTTCTACAGCTTAACTAGGTTATGAATCCACGTCGATATACCTAAATCCCTAATCTTGTGTGCTGTGCATTTTTGTTGTGCCTCACATGTCGCAGGTGTGTGCTGCACTTCAGAGTCCCGTCCACCTGGAATCGTCTCCTCCTCTATGTAGATAGAACTGAAGCTAATCTACGAGCTTAACACACAAAGGTTGTTCCTTGACAATGACACATTTTTAAAAACTGAACTGTGAGCTGGATGGATATTTTCAGTGGGCGTGAGGAACCCTTTAATCAGTATTCTTATTACACTTCATTGTATTCAAGCACCGAGTCTCTGCTCAGTGCGACAGACGAGTCGGCGAAGCAGCAGAGCATCAGTCTGCCTGCGTCATGTGACCGGGCCTGTCGGCGCTCTGCCTCCTCTCGGGTCATGTGAGGAGAGGTTCGCTGGAAGCCTGGCAACTGTTGCCGTGGTGACAGAAGCTCTTCCTAGCAACACATGTGTGGCACTTTGGTATTTGGAGGGAGCACGAATGAGCGAGACGCACTGACTGACTGACTGGGCGAGAGACAGACGGAGACAGAGAGGGAAAAAGCTCCGAGACTAAGTCGACCACGTCTGGCTTCGTCAAAATCTCTGTGGAGATGCAACCAGACACTGACACCGACACAATTTTCTGACACATTTAAAAGGTGCAATAAAAACAATTTTAACATTTAACCAAAACACATAATAACACAGGATTCAGAGTTTGACTGATTAAGACCAAGAAGTCATATTGAGATTTTTGGTGATTTGAATCAAACAGTGAGCATCAATCCTCTGCATTTCTTCCAGCCTGATCTGGGCGGAGGAGCTGTCGGCTGCTGCTCTGACAGGGAAGCAAGGTGTTCAACAAAATGGCAGCCACTCAGTCATATTCACTCAGACAGGCCTGCGGCGGACTGCAGAAGCTCAGAGTTAAACCGGAGAAATTGGCCTCCTCAGTTTTACTTTTGTCACAAGGTTCTGTAACTGGAGAGGCTGCTGAATTTATGAGTTCAGTTTCTTTACCAACAAACACAAGCAGAAAAGGTTGTCTTTACACACCTGTGTACAGACAAGTGTGTAGAAGATATATTTCATATGACTGACTGATAATTATTTTTAAATTGTATTGTGTAGTTGAGGGGAATTTGCCTGACTGTGTCTTGATATATTTTCTCTCCCCCTCTCCCGTCTGTTCGATGAGAGGAATGAGGATGCAAAAGTTTGGAAATGTATGAAGGTTACGGTCATCTGTCGTATGAAGTGCCTGATTTGAAGGTTGCTTGAAATGCACAGCAAACAAATTCATCAGAAACAAATGAAACTCAGCAACATGTGGCTGTGAAATCAGTTTTGGGGCAAACTCACCGTATTACATAGGTGCGGAACGGTATGATGTGCTGCATGACCGCAGGAATGTGCAACCATATTCGGATCTGTGGGCAGGACCAAAAACATGAAGCAAAGTAGTGAACATCAAACTCACATCAAGTATCTCTGCTGCAGGTTATGAGGCACATCGAGCTAAAACTAAAGCAGTCTAATATTTTGTCCACCCTGTTTTTATCAATGAAGATTAGAGAGAGATTAAAGATCGGAAACATCTGTCAGCATAATGCAAAGCAATTCAACAGCACAACAAACTCAAACTACATGTAAAGTTTTAACTCCTGAATTTTTCTATTTTTCTGTTCTGATTCATTGATGTTAGAATATTATTCTGAGTTGACTTTTAGGTTTAAACCCTGGAGAGAAAGCAAACTGTGGCTTTTAAACTGGCAGTGAGCAGACTCACGTTGGAGACGATGGTGATGAAGGCGTGGGCGATGGGGAAGGGGAGGCTCTCTGGAGTGCCCGACTCGAAGCACTCCTTCATCAGGGAGAGGCCGTGCTTCCCACAGAACAGACAGACGTAACGCAGCAGGTGCAGAGGCACCTCCACGTCCTGGACGAGAAGGGAGACCACAGACACGTGTCATAAAGTCATGACGAATTATCAGAAGCGCATTCACATTTTTCTACCAATTTTTTTGGTTTGCTTTCCAGAAGTGGAAACTCCTTGTCCTCTTTTACAATCAACCGTCACAAGCACAAACACATTTGGGTGAATAGAGACAAAATCCAGGTGCTAATTAGTTTAAACTGACCTTCTTTAAAAATGTATCTGTGAAAATACAATTATACTGCCAGAATGGTTTCTATCAATATTTTGACCATAAAACTTGAGGTACATTATAACTGATCTCAATTCATGAAATTGTCAAACACCTGCTGTGAACTCTGCTGCAAAATACAGTAATCTTTTTTAAAAACCCAAAACATTTACTTCCATTTAGCAGTTTAGTTTCTACACTGAAATTTCTTTCTCACGTGTGGCAACTTGATTGAAATTTAAAACAATCAGAAATGAGCATAAATCAACGTCCATCAAAAAGTAGAGTAATATTAGTCCAGCTGTCCCGTCTTATTTGTCCATTTTTCACACCGCCTGTCCTTCTATCCATCCCGGCCCCGAGCTTAATGAAAACTTTATTACAGTGCGAAGGCAAAAGCCAGCGAGCGAACAGATTATCCAGGGACACATTACTACTCTCTGGGGGACAGTGAACTCATCTGCAGGAAACCAAACCATATCCAATAAACGACAGCTCACCCAGCACAGCTCTTTTTCTATTTTCTCCAGCACACGAGCCCTGAGCTCCATCTACAAACTACAACGTACCGTCCACATGGGCTCATTTCACACAGTTTAGAAGCACTGCATTCCTGTCCAAAACACTGTTATTAAATTGATTCTAATCTCTGAAGATTTTCATCTCAGAACACAAAGAGCAGCGTCAGGAGCGCAGACCAATGAAAGCCTGTTACCATGGGCTCCTCGAGGCTCAGCACACTGTAATAATGTGGGCGTCGATTTGACAAAACAACCAAAGAGGGCAGGAAATGTAGACAATACTTATCTAAACAGAGAACTGTAATCAATTCAAAGAACTCCACAGAGTGTTGACAATAATCATCAAGTCCATGTACAGAACATGCGTCCATTAGATATTTCCGTTGTACTTTTTACAACATACAGAAATACATTTAGAAAAAAGTTTTTATTCAGGCTGCTTTTAATTTTCATATCTACATTTACTTTTCCACAAACGTGTGCAGATAACAGCCTACTTTTATCTGTTCAGCTGTGTTGTCCTTGTACTGTCAGAGATTTCTGCCACTGAGAGTCAAAACTGAACACATGAACTGTCTTCTTCTAAGCATTTAGCCTTTGTCAATAAGTCATGTTCTGCTTTTTATTTGCAGGCCTCCACTGATCAGGGAATTCATTGTCACACTTGGACTGAGCGAAAAGTTAATTCACATCTAATTGAAACGTTGTCTTTTTCACAGTAACTGATGGAAAAAACTGAAAAATGTACAGTTCCATTTTTGTTTTGTTGTGAATCTACTCCCCAGTTTGAATTATGTTCCATGTCATGTGAAGCCATTTAGTCCGGTGATACCTAAAACAAAAGCAGTCCACAGGAGAGACAAACTTCAAGCCGGCCCACCAACACAGAGCAGATCGTGGCAACATGAAACCTCCCATCAGACAGCGTTTATATTTGGACACTCAGCCGCCTGGTGTCAGGTTTCTGATCTGAGATAATCTCTCAGGTCGGGACACTGGAAGAAGTTCCCCGTAAGTGAAATGCAAAATGGATGTTAGAACAACAAAACGACAGAAGAGGATTTCTTTTTGATTCAGAGTTACCAAGTTTGTGGTGATAATAAGATGGCAGCGTGTACAGTTCACAACCACACGGTCAAATATTCCATAAAAGGTGAACTGGTTTAGTTCTGGCACAATTATGGCTGAATGACAATTAGAATGATCTTGTTTGACATTCAGATCATAATTAAGCATTATGAAATTAATTTTTTGATTACAAAATAATTCATCCAAATGTATTATTTATCAGTATCTAAATGTATCTTAGTTACATTAAATCAGTTTCATTCAATCTAATTAAATATCCTTAAAACTGAAAAAAGCACTGAAATTGAAAGACAGGAATTCCAAACACCTGCTCAACTCACTCAACTGTTTTGTTTGTTTGACATAAAGTTTTTAATATAATCTCTGTCCACTTAAAGGAAAACAGCTGCTGAATGGAGATGACTTTCAGACATTTTAGACAAATCACAGGAGGTGACTCAGTCAAAACTGATGTTAGAGGAAGTGAACTAACACTTCAGTAATTCTCTTCCCAGTCCAGGCTGATGATGACATGCCTGTGCACTGTGCCCTCAGACAGCAGAAGATGTGACCAAAAAAAGTCTTTTTAGTGGTCATGTGACACTGTTTGGCTCATGAAGGGCCCCTGATGACTTTGTCTCTTACATTAATTCCTGACATGCCTCAGACCTACATCTAGTTTTCACCATCAGCCCTGCTCCCCCAGCTCCTGCTCCGGAGGCAGCACAGCCGTCAGGCCTGGGCAGGAGCCGAGGGTGCAGCTGCCCAATAAAATGGTTTCACAACAGAATAAATGACAGAAATACGACAAGCACGAGAACAAGACGACAGCAAGTAATCTCACTTTGTAAGACAAAAGTTCTCAGGGCTGCCTTCAGCGTAATTGAAACGAATGAGGAAGCAGTGAAATCACTGGTCTAAACTGGCCTCCAGGCAACATTTTTCTGAGGGATCATTTCCTGCTGCAGGTGCCGGGTGATTGACAGGACGCAGGGTGTCACTGAATGCAGCACTCAACTGAAACAAGGACAAAGGCCGATTGCTTACGTTCATGTCGCAGAAGGAGCCGAGGATGTTGCTTTCGTGAGCAGATATGTCCTGGAGAAAAGAGACAGAGGCAGAAATGACTGAGTGTGAGAGGACATGCATGACAAGAGAACTTGCATCATCCTAAAATGGACTCATTGCATTTTTTTTCTATTCCAGGCTCTGTTTACTTAATGAATTCAGAGGAGAACATGCTTTGCTATTGTCAATACATACATCAGTCCATTTGCACCACAGAGCCTGTTTTGATCAGGACCACTGACAGAAAAGTACATCAGACTATGTGGCCGTGGTGGCGTTTGATCTGTGTGACATTGGACTGGTCCTTACTTCTATGGTGGGGTGTGTGTTGTGTTTGTAGGCTGTGTAGAGGGGGAACTGGATCTGGAAGATCTTGGCAGCACACAACAGCAGTTTCTCCCTCTCTTCTGTGCTCCAGGAGCTGAACGGGTCCTGACTGTCACTGCCGCTGTTTGCTCCGACGCCACCGTCGCCCCCAGACTCACTGCCGCTCTCCCCAGGCCCCAGTGCTTGCATTTGGGCTTCACACGGCTGGTTGGCCCCCTGAACCTGGCTCTTATTCCGGTTCAGATCGGGGGCGTCGCCATCCTCTTCCGCAGAGTCTCTTTCCACATTCACAGGTTCGTCCTCCCCAGGTGAGGACGGCTGGGGGAGGGGCCCGGGTGCAGCCTCGCTCCCCCTCCATTCAGACCCCACCCCCTCAGTCCCAGACAGGCCTCCTTTATGGGTGTGATCCTGGACGCTGCAGAGGCGGTCTCTCAGGCTGCTGATCTGGGCGATGACCAGGTTGATGAGGGCGTAGACCAGCTGGTTGAAGACCTCCAGGTGCTTGTACTCCTTGAAGCAGCAGAGACATTGTCTGAAGACACAACAAGGAGAAACAGGGAGTGTTAAAGAGACATGGCCACAGAGCTCCATTGTCCAGTCAGTCACTTCAGGATCTCATTGAGTGGTGTTGTAATTATGGAGCTACCAATGAGAAAAATACCTGCATAGTTTCTATAAAACTGTCCAAGAATGCGTTACAGTCACATAAAATAGAAAACAAAGGAGAAAAAAAGCTTGAAGTTTGTGCAGACAGACGACCATGAAGTGCATTGTCTTGGCAGACTTTTTGCCACAGAATATGCTCTTCAACTGTGTTTAAACACCCAGTATGTAATTTCTTCTTCTAAATCTATCTGACGTGACTTAAGCAGAAATGTTCACGGACGACGTAATGCATTAAAGTTTTATTCACAATACGTTTAGTCACATTTGCTTCCTCCCTCTCTGACGGATCATCTGATGTTTCACGTGGGGCCAGTGACAGATGAGCAAATGAAGCACAACTTAACCTTCAATTAAAATGATAGATTTCTCTGGGTTTGAACATAGTTGGAAACATTTGGGATAACGTAAGTCGACAACTCAACAAAATATATAACAACGGTGATTGTAAATGAGGTAAATGATTAATTGATTAAAATTGTTGCTGATTAATTTGTGGCTATTTTAGCAGTGAATGAATAAAAGACAAAGTGACAAAATATAAAATGATAAATGGTGTGATACAGATTCTAACAGCAACAGAATCATCAGATCCTGTTTACTGGAAAAATGTCTCGTTCAAATGAAGGAAACCGAGCACAGGGCTTCCTGCAACTTTTGGTTTGCATACTTTGGTCTTCACAGACTCGACTTTTCTCTTTGGGACATTCATTTTAATGTCCCAAAGAGTGTTAATGTTTTTTCACATGTTAAAAGACTTGACATGTAAGAGGACATTACTAAAAAGAAGTTTAAAGCACCATGTCTCCATTCAAGGTTCTTGTCACATCCTCTAGAGAAAACACAGATGTTTTTCTCAGGGAACTTCTCACCCATCACTTAAGTCAAAGTACAGGACAGATCACCAGCAATTTCCTCTTACTTTCAACAAAGATGGAAGCATTACACACTTACAAATAAAGCCCAGCAGGCCCAAGGAAGGATTGCATTTGGGTAACATTTAAACATGTGAGTCAGCAGGTTTTGAATGTTTAGGTCAGCGACTTCAAGTCTCCTTCATACACCAATATCAAACATTTCAGCTGCATGAAAGAAAACAGACCAAAGACAAACAGCAAACTAAATGAGAGGCATCATTACTCAGAACCTTCATGTCAGAGCAGATTAGATTCTGAGATTGACAATGTATTTATGCAAGTGAAGGGTGGCAGAGGAAGAAAGCTCCTCTGATGCATTTCAATGATTCAATGATTTAATGCCTTGCTCAAAGGTAGCGGGACTACAATTGCTGAAGAAGGGGGCGTAACGACTCATTCATTTCCACTGACCAGATTATCCCAGCTGGTAAAAAGCCAGCATGACTGGAGTTGGTCCTGATTTCCAGAATTTTATCACCACTTTACATCACATTCAAGATGGTTCCAGCTCGTCTGAAATTAGATTAACAATTTTCTGCCTTTTCTAAAGACGCACTGTTCTAGCGCCTAGACAGAGTCGGAGGGGGGTCAGAGAAAACCTCACCACCAACTTACAGCAGCAGATACCAGCTACCTGTCATTTCACTGTTAACGCTAATTCAACACTTCCTGCAGCTCTTTTACTGAAACAGAAGGTTAAAGCCAGTTTTTGTGTTGATTGCAAATCATATTCTCACAATTTGCTCATTTATGTGATAACAGTCACTGACCTCACATTAGACTTCTTTGAAATGTTTCGCTATTTTTGTTTAAAGTGAGAAGAAATCTGCCAAATGAAGGCCGAATCAGCAGCTGCAGTTTTGTGATTTGGACCGTAACATGAGTCAAGAAGCGAAGGTGGCACACTTTGAAAGAAATTCAAAGAACAGGCCACAACACAGTCAAAGACTCCGCTGGAACAACTGCTGCTAATGGATGAATGACGCATCACTGACTGGAATCTCTGCTCCATCTTTATGAATGAAAGGAGGAAAACTCTGCGGACGGAGCGCCGAAAGCCTGCAATAGACCGTGATCCAAGGACTGAAGGGGAATGATGGCTGAAGACAGCACTAAAATGGAAAATGAGGTTTCAGTAAGAGCACCGTCGTGACATACGGTTTAAATGTGGTCAAAATCTAAAATCTTTCTCCATTTTCTCAGCAGATCAGATTTTCATAGGTGAACGGGGGAAGCAAAGAGCGGCAGGTGCTTATTACAGTTCGGAAGAACCTTCAACTTTCAACACAAACGATCAAGGGAAATGACGTCACAACTCGCTTTTCTTTAAGCCTAATTATAAACTGTATGTGTGTGTGTACACTTGATCAGCTGACTGATGTCAGAGGAAGCAGCGCTGACCTCTGTGTCCAGGAGCTGATGTAGCCCAGCACTCGCAGGGCATGTTCCTTCTTCAGCTGGAAGCCTCCTTCACTGCTGTCTGCATCCGATACTGAGGACAAACAAGAGAAAAGAGCTGTTAGAGAACGGACAAAACAATTATCAGGCAGGCTGAAGATACTGACCAATATTGGTACAGTATATGTTGGCACGCGTACAAAAAGAAAGCGCGGCACAGAAATATTTAAGTTACATATATAATTTTGACCCTTATTTTCTTAACTCAAAGTTGCCTTTTTGCTTTATTTGTCCTTTAACTTGTTAATTGTTTATCATAATTCAACTTCCAGTGAATTCAAAGATGCTTCTGCCATCTTATATTTACTGGAACTGTTAACTTGAACATTTATTATCTAACTGTCTATATTCTGCCTCAGTACATCACTGTGTCCATGTCACAAATCTTTAATACCTGAATATAAGTTCGTTTATGAATATATTTTTGACAAATGATGAGAAATATTCACGGTAATCCAATGATGGAACAAAGAAATGCATGTCCCACTTGGTTCTCATTCTTTGATATTTTCTCGCTCTATCGTAAAATATACTAAAATTGTTGTAAATAAAAAGTGATGAGAAGAAAATAGTATATCAGTGATATCGATATGAGATAGATTGATGTAGAGGATCAGATGGGCTCTAATTCGGAGGCTACCTAGTGCAAAGACATTAAATATTGGCACAAGAGTTCAACAGCTTCAGTCTAAAGTTACTGTCCATGTATTGGCCTTCAAAAGATCCATATCAGTCACACCCAGTTTAGAGGAATCAAGTGTCTCCACTGAATCGCTGACCTGAATTTGGCAGCAAAGACAAACGGAGCCCAAAAAACAGCAACAATAGCACCCAATCAACCTTCCTGGCCATGCAGGCAAGAAGTTTTCCTCTCTGAAACTGAACCAAAACCCTTTCAGCTCTACGTGTGAACAGAAGCTCCTCTGAGGCTTCGGGACCGGGGCCGACTTCCACGCGCTGCTGTTCCAGGACACTGGTCCGACAGATTTGGCCGTTACTCTGCAGCCGTGCTGAGGGATGTCGTTTCACTGCTTTGACGATGCTGTCTGGGAACAGGCGCACGGGAGCCGACATTAAACTCAATTTATGGCTGCGGCTCACCATGAATATAAATACAAAGAGGAGGAGGACACCTGCACTGTGTGATCACACTCCTCAGCTCAGCAGTGGCTGTAACGTTCAGACAGACTGGAGGCGTTTAAAAAGAAATGTTCCAGCTGTGACACTATAATAAGTACAGTTCAACTAAAATGTGTCTTTGAAAGCCAACAGCGGCTGACTGGGCAGGAGAAGACCTGAAGCACTGAGAATAACAAAACATGTAAATAAAAAAATGCACATTGATACTCAGATTAGATTTTTTTTCTCCTTGCATTCACAACCTTAGGTTAGTGGTGTTTGGGTCTGTTGTGGGGAAATTGCACAGTCCAGTTTTCACACCCTGTATGGCAATATACATATTTTGTCATCTGGACAATGGTCTTCCACCCAGCATGGATGCAGACAGGAAATCTGCATGAAGGCAACACAAAAAAAAAACCACGGAGGAGAGTGAACGTGAAACAGAACGAGGTCATTTCTAACAGAAGTTCTCTGACAAGACAAAACCAGGAGCTCGTACATAAAGACGTGGTTGGTTATGAAAAGTTTGACATGGACCAGAAAGACCGATTCCCACAACAGACTCAAACACCACGAACCCAAGGTTCTAAATAAAAGGAGAAATATAATCAAATCTGCCTGGGTACCTTTAATTTGTCAGGTATACAATTCAATATGCCTTTCCATGTGGTCAGTTTGTTTAAACTAGTCATTGAATTTACACAAAATGTGCTATATTGTGATGTGTATCCGTATCTGGATATGAAATATAATATCAAGAGACTCAGATTTGGTGATGATCACAATACAATGCACTGTCTGATCAAATAAACTGTTTTTATATATTTCATATTGGTTTTTTTCCAATTCATCTCTCAATTGTCTAAAATACTAAAAATATCTTTCACAATTCCCAAAGTGAAATCTTCAAACTGTTTGTTTTTTATGACAAACAGTCCAAAACACAAAGATGTTCGATTGACACAAACAAAACAGAAAAGCAGCAAATCCTCTCATTTTTGGAAACCATGTGGATCCGTCCTGTGTTAGGAAACACCAGGTGGACACAGCTCCCTGTTGTAAAAGGGGATTCTGCCTCTTACATACACACACAAACACATGCTGCTGCAGCAGATCCGAGGTCACAGGTCGCCTACACACAGAACACATGGAGCTGCCAGTCTTGCAGACAGAGCTGTCACAGCTGACAGCACCCTGCTGTGGAACCCCCATCCAGCAACACCACTTTGTATCAGTGAAGTTGTAAAGGCCCAACAGGCCTCATCCTGCCCCCAAAACACAGAACAACAACCAGTTCTCACTGGGTTTCAACTGGTGAAAAAAACCCACATCAGCAGCAGATCTTGACTTGTAATTTGAGTCAGAATCAAGCCAAACTACAGTGCAGTGAAAACATGCGTGTAGTGCTGAACAGAATCACTTGTACTGAAAGCTAACATTGAACGCTCCACATTTTACTCACGATCAGACATTTCCTGATTCAATATATGGCTGCTTGTGTTTAGACAATATTAAATACTAGAGAACTAGAGTTCTAATGTCTTTTATGGAAGAAAAAAACATTTATATTTCTCAAATTCAGGTTGTGATAAAAGTGGTGTTTTGGTACTGAGAGTCAGTTATTGTATCAGCACGGGCATCAGCAGTTCTCAAATGATAACCAGCTCTAGTTGGATGCACTTGATGCTTCAGTTTATCACCAAGACTAATACAATTTTCCACAGAATGACTTCTGGCATATTTCAGAATCCAGATGACAATGAAAGCCACTGTTTGACTTTCATTATGCAACACATGGAATGTGATGAACATCAACTAGACAACCTCACCTGGAATTTCCCAAAACTACACAAACTCTTACACACACCAATATTAAAAAAACAGTCCCCTGGTCACTGAAATATGTTTTTTTTCTACACACTGCTCTGGCCTGTTCAAAAACACCACACATTCAGACAAACACAAAGCTGAATCTGAACCTGCGAGGCCTGCTGTCACAGAAACAGCTTCACAGATCGTGTGGCAGCCAAACACTAAAAAACAGAGGGTGGAATATTTCAACAGGCAGCAACCAACAACTTCAACATCCACAGAACTGGAGTGAACCACACTATACAGCCACAGATAGGTGGACATTTGTTGGGTATTTCTGGTCTGGGGTTCCCCTAAGTTACAATGAAGGGAAATCTTAATGGCCAAGCATGCAATGATATTTGAGACAACAGTGTTCTTCCAACATTGTGTCAACAGTTTGTGTTTGACCCTTTCCTGCTTCAGCAGGACTCTGCCCCTGTGAACAAAGCCACGTCCATAAAGAAATGTTTTACTAGTTTGGTGTGGAGGAACATGACTGGCTGCATGGAGCCCTGATCTCAACCCCATCCAACACCTTTGGGATGAACTGGAACAGCAGCTTCTAGCCAAGCTAACATCCGTGTCCGATTCCACCAATAATCTATTCCGACCTACACGGCGCCTGGCTTTGGTGAGCAGCCGTCTCTATTAAGAATGGAAAATTAATGATGTTGACCTTTAAACCTCATCTGACAGACTCCCTAACGAGGGAGAGAGACAAAAAGAGAAACAGCCAAACAGAAAAACATGCAGACATGAGCAAGACAGGCTTATTTGGCCATAATGTAATACAACTGTGTTATTGTGTGGTTTAGCAATCGAATTGTATTTACTACACTGAAGGCTGGTGTTGGTCGCTGCCAACGATGTCAAGCAGATATGGAATCTGACTGCAGCTTCATTCACAGGTTTAACACGTGTCTGTAGAATCATGTCGTCTCCAGTATGAAAGGATTATAATTTCTTAAAAGTCTAACATCTTGTGGAAAGTCTTCCCAGAAGACAGGAAGTTGTTATAACAGCAGAATAAAGCCCATAGTTTCCAAATGACATGTTGAGCCTTCATGTGTCTGTGATGTTTGCGTGATCTTCTGCACAATGAGGATGACAGGTGGCCACAACTGGACTCAAATACATGTGTGTACTCACTCCTCTGACTGACAACAACATGTCAACCTGTCAGAAACCCTCATTTATTTGTATTATTTAGTAGCATTCATTGTTTCAGGTGCAGGACTGTCTGTTGAAGAGGATTCCTGCAGGAGGAGCCTTCACTTCAACTCCATGACAAACAACAGGCTGGACACACACAGGAAAACAGCTAATAAAGAGACAATAACTGCACAGTAACGGCTTTAAAACCAGTGTTAAAGCAGCAGCAGGCTTTGTTCTCGCCCCTGAGGAGCAGCCAGGCCTGGTTAGCACGCCGGGCTAACTTCTCGCCATAGAGGCAACCTCGTATTTACGTTTGCTGGCTCAAGTTGACGTTAGCCTTGTGTGCGTGAACACTTTGTGGCAAGATTAGAAATAATTGTGCCACCAAAACGAACAAGGAGTAAGAGTATAGTGTATAAGATTCTAGTGCATAAGTAAACACAAGCTACCGAGGATTAACGACGTGCTATGTGACAAAATATGCGCCTCGTTGCAGCCGTTATTTTTTGGAGCTAGCTTAGTCGCCGCTAGCTTAAACCAGGTTACCATTTTAACAGACAAAACACACATAAGATTTAACATCATTATCTTCGTGTCAGCAATATTAACCGTGATTGTGTTATTGACAGCTAGTAGGCCATTTTGAACTGTGACTGTGACCAAACAATGGGTGGGCAGCGGAGTGGACAGCTAGCAGACTGACCTGACAAACACATCAAACAAAGTCAGGCTGCTCGCTAGCTGCACCGGCTAACTTAGCTAACTTCCAAAAAATCCGTGCAAGCCGCGTTTTAGCAACAGCGGCATCCGTCAAAATCGCTCCTGTGCACCGGGTTCAACCGTGCAAACCTGTTTTAAGTCATGGCTGTAATGTCACACACAAACACGATCGAGGTGATAAGATTTTGGGGTCGATTTAGGAGCTAGCTTGTGTGAGTTCTTTGAGGAGTGTTTGACAGACAGGCCCCAAAAACTGACTGCCAGTTTGGAAGGAAAATGGCATTTGCATTCAAACCAAACCGACAGTCTGACACGAAGACAAAACTGTCACCGACTGCCAAACATGTCAAATACAAAGTCATCACTTCCACTGTCTTGCTGCTGCAAAGTCCGGATGGAAACGCGAGCTAATGAAGAAAACACAAAGTTATATTTAGCTAGCCTCCTTGCTAGCATGCTCCCATCCAGCTTCAGTGCTAACATCATGCTAGTTCAGCGTCGATCTGATGATGTGAATAAAATGATTCGTGTACTCACTTTCATTTAAAACCTCCACCAGCTCGGCGCAGTTTTCACACATTGTTCATGAAGAGCAAAACTGAGAGCACCGACTCAAACCATCGCACTGGAAACTGTTGTTGGCAGCAGCTGGTTGTTTTGGGGCTGAAAAAGGCCCGGTGGAGGGGCTGGCTGCTGAAGGTTATTCCGCCAAATGCAACCGGAGGGGACCGAAAGGTGCAGAAGGTGATTTGCATCCAAGCGAAAGTTGATGTGCACCAAGAGTTAAGAGGCACTGGACGGTAGAAAGCGAGTCAGTCTCCAATCTGAGCGTCACTTGAGAGAACAGACACGGCTGCCATGTTGGAAAAGGAGGGGGGGCGATACAGAGCGGAGACGGTTCGGGACTTTTCGTCGCGTCTCCTCCGCCCGTTCGTTTAACTTCGCTACTCTCGCGATATCTTCCTTCCGAAGTCGCGTTTACAACCTTTTCTGATGATTTCAAGGACAAATTGAAACTGATCTGACTTTAGTGTAATTAAAATAAAAGATAAATACCAAAGAATATTAATGTTAATGCATTTTTTACAACATTTTTTAATGTAGCACAAATATACCTTAAAATATTCAGATTTGTATGTTGTGTTTTAAGTTTTTATTTTCATGTTCTCTGGTTTCTATTTATCTCTATTTGCCTGCAGTTCTCTGAAGTTTAAACATAGACTTATATCAAAAAGAAAATCCTGTAATGAGGCTTACATACTTGTTTTTCATGTTTTATTATGCATTATTACTTATTGTGCATATTTTTCTTAAAGTCTTTGGGAAAAGAGATTAAAAAGTGAGGAAAAAAAAATATTTGACAATGTCTGTTTACATTTCCTCTGATGTAATAAATTTCATATAACACCTACTGAAGTTAGATCCCTCATTATATCATAACTTTCTCAGGACCCTCAGTGTAGTTTGTGTGAGTGTGCAGGCTTGAAAACACACTGATGAAAATCTTTCCCTGGAACCAAACTTCAAACCCATTTAATGTCACAACTAGCAACTCTGTGTTTCTTTCAGTCTAGATTAACGGAGCAGATCATTAATTATAAAAGTACCATGTACCTTTTCGGTCCAGTGTCTGTATCATCTCACTGTCTGTTCATATCACTGTACTGATGCATCAATGTTAGTTTTGTTAAATACATTATTATACTGAGCAGCAACTTTAAGTCACTTGTTCCCAAATGAATCAGATTCAAAGAGCTTCTTACATTAGACATTTTGTCCTGTTAACGTCAATGTAACGTCATATTCAAAAAACTATTTCCCATTTTCCAAAAGCTTTCAGAATATGTCATTTGCAGTAACCCTTCAGGTCCTGGAAGCTGAGCTGTGACATTCCTCGTCTTTTCCAGGCTTTCCATAACCTTCACAGCTTTGGGTACGAAGCAGAGTCACACAGACGGTTTTTGTAAAAATAGCCAACTTTATATTCTCAGAGTACTAAGACAGCTTTACAAACAGGATGATATGCCTTCCTTCTCATCCAAACGCAGAGCGGTCTAACTGAAGCTCCGACTCAGAGAGTCAGAGGAAAAGAAAAAAAAAAAAAAAAAAAAAAAAACAATAAACACACTGACAAACCAAAACAAGACAACACAGGAAGCAAGGAAGTACATGTTACCCCTTGAGCATCACATTCGTCCTGCACCGTGCACATGGCACTTCTGAAACCAGAGCAATCTGTCAACTAACCATTGCAGGTGTTTCAACATTATATATTACATATTAACAAATAGGAGAGGAGGTGAATTAAGGGGGTGAAGGGGGATTAAAAATAACCTTGAATTCTTTCAACTTCATGCAGGTGTAAAAGAACCGTATGGCCAAACATAAAGCTTTAATCAGCAAAGAATTGACAAAAGATGGCATGTGACACAAAAAAATCTTTGTATAAAATAAGTTTGCAGGGGAAAAAAAAAAAGAAGAATTCACGCCAGGGTTGGGGGGGGTCGATTCTCATTTACATATTGACATTGATTTGGTCGACGTACAACCGAGTGCTGGGGTCCTTCCTCTGGCCCCTCATTCTCTTTTCAAAACACACACTCGCACACAAACACACTTGAAAAGAAAACAATTTATCAACAGGAAGCGTCCTTGCTCTCTCTTGACCTTTCCCCCTATGCTGTTCACTGCCACTTCAGTCGCACATCTCCTCCGGCAGCTCGTGAGGGTTGAGGATGCCGGGCACCGACATCTGGAGCTTGTGTTTCTCCTCCTGGGCTTGGCGCAGAGCCGTCTCTCTCTCCTCCAGAAACAGGTCCGTCGTGTCCTCGCCAGCAAACTCCTGCAGAACCACACAAGCAGAGGTTCAGCAGCGCTCACACCAGGCTAACTAAAGGTTTTAGATTCAAACATTTTCCCACAGAGGGATACCTGCACAGCTCAAACCTTACACAAATAATCTTCATTCTTTCAAATGCTTCCAATCAGATTGGAGTATATGTGATGTTGTTTCCTTTCTTAATAACTTACGTTTGGTGAAACATACTCTGGATGTAACTATCAGTTCATTTTACAACAGCATCTTTATTAATCACATCTTCCCTGGTCTGTTCTCAGGTGCAGGTGTGAACCGTGTCCTCTGGATACTCACCTTGATCTGCACAAGGAAGTCCCTCAGGTGCTCTTTGAATGCAGGGATGTCCTGATTCAGGCTGAACAGACCTGTTACAAACACCTTCACCTGGGCACTGAAGACAAGACATTCAATGAGCTGTTAGACAAACATGAACTCTATTAACTTCATCTTCTCATCTGATATACTGCTATTTCACAACAGCATTTCCCTGAATGCATTTGACAACCTTGTGTTTTCAGTCTAAAGTGGATGAATGTGCAGTTCCAGTTTCAATGACCTTTTTAAATGGACAACAGAGATTCTTTTTCAGTTCAAAATTTATCTGAGCCAGTGATTACATTTCAATTTTTACGATTACAGTATATAAACACAAAACGGCCTCAGAAATTATGAGTGCCATATTAACAGTTATCTAATTTATTTTGTGGAATCAAACATGAGCATTTTTTCTGCATAAATTAAAATGAGAAAATTCTCTAGAATTTAAGGATAAAAACCCAGAGGTCAACAGCTCTGACTCTGTGCCAGATTTTAGGACGCCAAACACTCGGGGTTATGTCTATGATCACAGCTGCAGCTTTCAATCAAAATGCTATAACATAAGTACATTCTGCTCTATTGCAGCTGCTGCGGCCGTGTTGAAAATATCTCAGTTATTTAATTTTTCCTTTAATCCTTTAATGTGTTTGTATAAAACCTCTTCCATGAAAAAGCACTGAATGTCAGCATTATCAAAAGACACACAGCTCATATAATCCCACAGGTTCACCTGGCTGGGCTGAGGCCTACTTACTCTTGCAGATGGGGGAAGGCCGTCTTCAGCAGGTTGGCAATGTACTCCTGAACGTGCGCCTGGTTGTTGGCCGGACTGGCAGCACTCAGAGCAACACTGACCTTGCCCTCCTCCACCAGATTGAACATGTAAGCCAAGATGGTGGCGTGCATGGTCAGACCTGTAGACAGGGAGCAGGCAGGGCGTTGTCAGTTTTTGTCACATGAACTTAAAATTCACTTGATTATTTAGGTGTTGATTATGTTTAATAGAACTCAGTCCCTGAAAGCTGTTAAAACGTCACAGAGTAACTTCTAACATTAGAGAAGACATTTAATTCCATTAGACACGTTAATAAAACAATGGAGGTAATTAGAATCTTTATTCTTATTTTCAAATAATCTGAGAGCAAATGTGTGCAGAACATTGTAAATGACATCACATCAGTTCCTTTACCTGCAGTGTGAGAGGTATCGGTCACCACAGAGAAGATGTGCTGCAGGATGTCACAGAAGTACGTCTGATAGAAGCTCTGTGCTGCTGCCTCCTCTCCAGACACGTTCTGCAGGAGAGTGTACAGGATCTGCAGACCTGCAGGGGACGAGGAGATGCTAATTAGACCAGCAGAAAAATGAAAACATCATCAGTTGTCTGTGACATTATTCTGTGTTTCAACTAAGATTTCTGAATTTACAAAATGGGTGATAGTGATAGACTTGTAGAGGCAAACTGACTGAAGATGTACTGCTTACAGGTAGGTGACAACACAAGCTTTAGGACAGATTCAAACTACTTCCAGCTATGTTTTAACATTATTTCTTACAATGTAATTACTAATTCCTGATCATAAGCTGGTTATATTAGTCAGGTGAACAATCTAAAGAGGAGTCAGCCTTTTGCTTGACAGGAAGATGTTTTGTCGAACTGAAATGTCCTCTGAAGAAAAAATGTTGCAGTGGCAACTTGAGTGTGTAATTTTTTTTGCTATCATATAAAGTGCAATTTGATACAAAAATTGACATCAAAAATGAAGCTAAGTTCTAGGTTTTACATTTTATAGTCTTTTATAGTCTGCTGCTTTATAGTCTTCACTTATTATCGGTTCAAACATGACTATATCATCTCTAAATAGTCAAATTATTTGGCTGCCAAAGACATTATGGAGCTGACCTCATTATCCAACTTTTTCAAGCCTTGCCCAGACAGTTTCATGAATTCAATGACTTTTCTAGGTTCTTTGTATTTGTGTGAACTCTGATGTCACTTCAGACCTGTGTCGGCCACATTCCTCATCGTGTGCTTGAAGGCCCAGATGATGGAGTCCAGGATCAGTTTGAACTGTGCCGGAGCGATGGACAGGAAGGCTGGGAAGCACTGGGAGGTGGCCGCTTGAAGGAGGTAGAAGAAATGGGTTCTGTGTTCTGGGAACTCTTCAAAGTCCTAATGACACAGGAAGAAAACCACAAGGAGTTAAAGTGTGTAACTTAGTCACTGTACTTTCACACTTTTACAGCTTTCTTCTGGTACCAGGTGTGATTAAACGACTCAAACAGACCTTGTTGATCATGTTCAAAGTGCACTCAAAGACGGCATCAAAGATCTTGGGGATTTCTCCTGTGATGTGGACTCCCAGCTTGTTGACAATGGTTGCCATCGTGCTGAGCACCTCGGGCTCGCGGGCAGCCGGGACGTTCCTCTGGTAGTCAATGAGCACCGCCTCCAGCAGGGGGGGCACAAAGTTCTCTGCCACCTGGACCACAGAATAACACATGAACATGTTGACGGACCCACCAGCCTAAGTCCAAAGTACAGAGTCTCATTGGCTGTAGCAGCATCTGTTGTGTCTTCACTGTATTGTTGCACCACTGCTGAATTAAACACAGAGGATGCTTTCTGTGGAACTCAGCTAAAAATAAAAGTCATTATAAGCACAGATTTAATTACAAACACATTTAAAAAATTCCATTACAGAATTGACAGGGGAAAACTAAAAACACCGGCTCACCATCTGAGGGTCATTGGAGCGACTGACCCAGCCTGAGATCAGCTTCAATGTCTCTCTCTTTACCGTCCTCATACTCCTGATCAGAGGCTGTTTGGTCACCATCTCACCTGTATGGAAGATCAGAAACAGTTATTTAAACTTGCAGTAACTGATATTTTGGGTGAGAGGGAACTAAAACCATAAGAGCAACAAACCTAAATGGCTTCATTTAAAGAAACATATACACAAAAGTACCAATGCAAGTAAAGCAAAAGTAGGTTCTAAATTATGTGATCGCTGTAATAAATCATCAGCATTTATCAATGTGAGCTATTATGATTAGAAAAATCTTTTAATAAAAAGCTATTTCATCATGGCTCTAGTATAACAAAATATTTCTTCTATATGGCTGAGCTCCAGCCCTGCTCTTAAATATGCTTTAAAAAAGCCGTGAGTCGTGACAGATTTGTACTCGTTTAATTGTGTTGTTACAGCAGTGACAGGAGCTTTCTTCTCTTTTCATTCCTGTAAATCATAAGCATGTGTTGTTTTCCACTGCTCTTAAACCCAATAAGAGCCTCCTAAATCATGTTATCATCAAAAATGGACATGTTGCATTTATTGCCACTCAACACACACTAACGAACCGTTGGTCTGAACAGCCGAGGAGATGTTTTCACTCAGGCACTTGTAGACATTGAGCATGTCCAGGTAGATGCGTCCCAGCTGGACAACAAAGGGATGACCAACAGCTTTACAGGCTCTGACGTTTGTCTTTAGGATGCTGCCCAGCTGACGCACCGTCTCTGCATCCTTCAGGATGTCCACGTTCTGCAGGAGAGAGACCACAATTTAGCTTATGCAGTCATTTTCAACAATTATTAATTAATTGAGAACCTTTGAGGGCATTAAGGAAACATCAGCGGACTATAATGGATCGGTCCTCCTGCTGTGCTCACCTTGGTGGCCTGCTGGATGATGCTGTCCCACACCTGGTTAGGCAGCAGCATGTACTTCTCTATCAGAAGCTCCTGAACTGCCTGATCTGTCTGAGCTCCAATCATGTAGCCAACAGCCTCATAAAACGTATGGACCTGCGGAGATGAGGGCAGAGTTGACCTGACTCAGACCTTCACACAGCACTAACAGTGTATGTTTGATAAACACGAAAGAAATATTTTATTGTAAATGTGACGTGTGATCTGAAAAAGACTTAATATAAATTAAAAGACATTAAAAAACATTGATGACATCCAAATTTCAAAGTTGTGGCAGGAGGTCCAGAGATAGGACTCACCTGCTGTGGCTGCAGGTCACAGATGATGGTGTTGATGTTGTTGAGGATCTCATCGATGAAGGGCATCACCTCGCCCACCTGAACCTGGACAAAATGACGCCGGCACTTCTGGGCAATCTTGATGAAAGTGTCACACGCCATGTCCTGCACACCGTCGTGGGTCTCTGAGTGACAAAGAACAGGATGAAGCACATAAAATCATGAGAAGCCTCATTCACTGACAGACAAGATCACAATTCAAGTAACACTTGTACTTTTAGAAAATAGCCTCAAGACATCAAATAGCATTGAATTTTTGATTCAAAAATTTAAGCAAAAGGATTTGATGTGAAGGATTGGGTCTTTTCCAGTTTCTCACCATGCATGAACTCAAACAGCTTGTTGACGACAGTCTTGAGGAACTTCCAGTGGGCTCTGAGGAACCGAGGATACTGGCCAACAATGTACATGATGTTGGATGCTATGATGGCCTTGTTGTCCTTCCCTCTTTTCTGCTCACACAAGCCAAGCAGGTCCTGAGCAAATAGCACACATAATCCGTTACACTGGTCACAGTTCAAACACACATAACCACTGTGTCAATGACTGGTTGGGAGAAATGGTCTAGGATTACAGTGAAAGCAATTAGGGATAATCAAACTGGAGTCAGCTAGAGTTGGCTGAGTAAAAGCTTCTGTCACATGGCCATGTTGCCAGAAAAGGTGAGACCTGTGGTTGGACTAACTCATTTCTGGAAGTAGGGAGATGTTGCTTAATGCCTATAGAATATAATATAGTCTGTGTGTCCCACCTTGATGACAGTGACCAGGAACCTCTTCTCGTCCTCCTCGTGCATCGCCCCGCTGATTGAGCCGATGGCCCAGCAGAGCATGTTCAGGTTCCTCCACGACCACTCAGTGCCATTCACCTGGTTGTGGAGCTTTTCTGTCATGATGCGTTCAGTGTCGGCATAATCCAAATGGGTCAGATACACTGTAGACACAGACAGAGACGGATGAGTCCATGGTGTGAGTATGTGTGCATGAAAGACAGGACTAACAAACTGGAATACCAATGATAATAATGAGTACAGTCCAGAAATAAATGTACAGTACCTGGAAAACTAAACAGCAACACATAAAACTTCACATTCAAAGAACTGGTATAGTTAATTTGTGTATCTGAAACAGAACCATGTATTTATCACCACAGGCATGTTTTGACTTACCAAGAGTCTCCCTCATGTTCTTGTAAAGGTTAATGGCGTCTGTGTCCTTCATGAACTCCCTGACCACCTCGCCCTGGTCGTTCTCCACCACCAGCACCTCCTCTGGTTTGGCCATGCGGCTCACCATCAGCAAACGCACCTACAAGAAGAGGAAGAAAAAGTTTATGTGAGAGTGTGTGACAGTGACTATGATTGAGCCGACTAATTCCTAAAGTGATTGACATTTTCAGTCATGTTTAAATGTTTGCACACAATAAAAAGGTGCTACATTGACAAAGACAGAATCATTCTGTCAGTTCATGAATGTAATACAATCATGAAAAATAATCATGTTTTGCATTTTGAGCCATAACTTTGCAGCGTCACACCCACAGTAGAAAACCATCACCTGATGTTTCACATTTCTAGAATACAGTTCAACACAAAGTGCAAAAATTCAATTTCATTAATCAACAACTGGTTGGGAGGCTGGTTTTAGACCTCAAATGATTAATGAATTAGTCTTTTGACAAAAAAATGACTATTTTGATTATCTATTAATTGTTAATTGCTGTTTTTTGTTGTTTCTTATGTGATAGTAAAGTAAATATCTTTTGAGTTTTGGGCTGTTATCTGATATCAGATAGCAAAGAAATTAGATTGCATTTTTCACCATTTTAATCATTTAACTTTTTAAAAAATGATCTGCAGATTAATCCATCGATGAAAATGGCCATTAGTTGCAGCCCAATTCACATTTGTGTCAAATCAGTTTATGGGGGCAAAGGTTTTCTGGTAGGTCTTTGTGTCTGAATATCTCAGAGAGCGTTGGCCCTACCTGGGAGAGTACAGGCAGGTAGAGGTGTCTGCGGGGCGGGACGTCGGACAGCAGCGGGGTGCTGGAGGTGGAGAAGGGACTCTCCCTGTAGAGCTCTGCTGCCAGGTGGTTCCAGTACTCCAGACAGATCTTAAATATCTCCGTCTCCTCCACCTCTGACACCAGCAGCATGTAGTGCAGGGCCTGAGGGCAGCAAAGTGAGGTGGTTAGCCCAGTTTGTCTGAACTGACAAAAGGCTGATTAAACATGGCATTATGAAGTAAATGTCATTGTTATATTACATTTGTTCTTACTCATATGATTATGTCAAAATCCAAATGTAAATGTTATTTAATATTGAACACTTGAGTCTCCATATCCATCTGTAACGTCCTTACACATGTCATTTTGTGACTTTGTTACAACTTCCACCTGGGATTGTTACATGTCTCTGTGCATCTCTGGGTCTACCTAAAGCAAAATACCAACTCAACAGTCTTTTCTTGACTAAACTGCGACAGCGACTCTCACTGCCTTCTTCTGTTCCACTGTTAACATCTCAGTGACCTCCTGAAATAATCATTTCTAAGTAAGTACTTATACAAGTGGTCAAACCGCCACAGGAAAGGTGGTCCTTCCCACTGTAATCGGTCCCAAATGTATGATTGCAAAGGTGTAATCAGTAAACCACATGCAAAGAAAAGAGAAGAGGGGCAGGAAACAGTCACTGAATATGAGGGGGAGTTTTCTCTCCAACAACCCCAAAGCAGAGGTGGAAACGACTAAAAGCCACCAGCTCAGAGTTGCAGGTTTGCTTACTCAAACAGACCTCGACAATCATTTAAGTTCAACTTTCCACAAGATAAACAAGACTCCATTTGAACAGTGAAAAATGTCCTTTCTTAATGAACAGAAAAGGATCCGTCCTGTCCTCCTACCTCCATGAGTGTCTCTCGCAGGTTGGGTCTCTTCTCGATAAGCTGGCCGTGTTCTTTGAGGAAGGTGCAGAGGAACAGGCTGAGGTTCTGAATGAAGTTCTGCTCGTCGTCCTTCCCGTTGGCGTAGGCCAGTCTGATGTTAGTGTTCAAAGGCAGCATCTGACCAGACAACAGAACATTACTTCACAAACCAGCCTTTTATTTATTTATACAAACTTTTTGTCTCAATTGTTTTGCCATAATTGCATCCATAGTGTGTTTTGTTTGAGGAAATTACATTTACTGTAAATGGGTTTTGTCTTAAACCACGGAGACATGAGACCACCCAAGATCACCAATTCATCTAAAACTAACCACGCAACCCTGCAAACACTATCTGGTGAGGAAGACTATGAGATAGTGGTTAAGTGCTTTGGAAAAGGCTGGTAAGTGAACCTTGGATCAGGGTTTTTTGCTTTCAAAGTCAAATTGAAAATGATGCATCTTGTTGGCAGAAGTGTAAAGATGTACATGTATTGACAGCCCTCAAGATCAGTGCTGTCCTGCTGAGTGATTAGGGTCTTTCTAATGGGTCACAAGATAAATCTGAGAGGTTTTTTTGACTAAGCAGACCCTTTCAGGTGGTCAAATGAAAAAAACATGGGAGCTTCTGGTGTAGATATTATAAATGAAAGCTAAACTTCATCTTTTGACTTGAAGACTCTTCATTGGTGACACCTGTTGTCAGGGAACATGACTTTTTAAGCCTGACAGCTTCACTCACGCCACCAAAGAAAACATTTTCTCTGATCTGTCAGTATTCAGTCACAATGACGGCACCTGCAGGCAGGGGCATGACAGGTGATCGATTTGATAATGCTGCCAGTGTCCTGAAAATGACTGAAGCCTGAAGCTATCCTAAAGTCTGTTTCATTCCCTCCTCTGTGGGCTCTGCTCGGCTCTGTCCATCTGCAATAACAGTGAACAAACAGAAAACTGCTTACACTGACAATGTAGTGTGTGTGTCCGTGTGTGTGAGAGAGAGACAGGAGGAGGTTGTTTGTGTGTGTAATAAAAGAGTGGGCACATGTAAGTGTGCTTGTGTGTAATCATACTGAGTGCAATTAACTTGAGCACCACTCAAAATGATTGCGTGTGTACCTGTTTGAGCTGGCACATGGTGAGGGTAAACAGGTTGACAAACTGCTCCTCGTACTGGTTAACGCTCACTCCGGCGATCTCTGTTAAACATTTCAGTGTCACGTTGCGAAACATGGGCACGTTCAAGAACTGAAACACACATAAACAAATATTAAATCAAACAAGTCAATTCGGTGCTGAAATGCCAGTTTAACTGTCCCATCTGTATTGCAAGTCAATGTTCCGACTAATTTTCCTATGAAAATGGCCGTTTTAGAATTCAATGTTTATATCCATCAACCCACGAATTTTCAGCCCTGGCTGCAGGCTGGTCACAAAACGGACAGTGACGGCTCACGGTGTCAGATGTGTGACAAAATGCAAAGTGAATTAGGGCCTCAACTAAAATTAATCTGTTCATTTTTTTCAAGTAATAGATAATGGCCTGGTCTATAATTTGTAAGAAAATAATTTTAAAAAAGGAAACATTTCTCAGAGCTCAGGGTGACATCTTCAAATTGCTCGGTGTGTCAAACCCCAGTTAACAATTATATAAAACAGAGAGAAGTAGTAAATTCTTACACATGAAGCTGAAACCAGGGAGGGTTTTTTGCTCGATAAATGACTTAAACATTTAATCAACTGTCAGCCAGGTGTAAACAAATGATGAGCATCTGTTCAAACGGCTCTACTCCTTTTAAGAACTCTGGGCATTTTCAAGTAAAAACCAATATTGTTTAAAGAGTTTCACCATTTCATGTTTGGTTTGGCGCTGCAGAATGTGCAGCTCTCAGCATACATCAACTTTTCACACCAACACTTGCCTATATTTGCACTTTGCTGCTTTTGTATCATATTTATCTTTTGTTTGTAAATTCAGTTTTTACTGCACAAATGTGTTTTCATCACTTTTTGATGGGCAACGAAAAAGATTTGATTCACCTAAAGTTTTGATTTACTGAATGAATATCAGCTGGTTTACCTTGTAGACCAGAGTGCTGATGAGCTTGGTCTCAAAGATGTAACCTAAAGGAATCCAATTCAGGAACCGAAGGAGAGTTTCCAGTGTGGCATGGACCAGTGGGGCATTCTGGGAGTTTTCCTACACATACAAAAAAGGTCCATATAAGAATAGATTGTGGCATCTACTAAACATTTGAGTCGGATGCCGAGAGCTGTTTAGACTGATGTCAACCATGTCTTACCATCACAAACTGGCACAGCTGGAATATTTGGGAGAATTCGTTGCACATGCTGAAGACAAAGAGTAGAGATCATCAGTGATGGTAGACACTGTATGGATTTAACCTGATTTAACCTGAACAACTCTTCACATAAGTCACAATACATCATCTTTAATCAGTTACCTGTCTTTGAGGTGCTTGGCCTTCACCTGGGTCATCTGGCCACTGGAGAAGTCAAAAACCTCCTCGCTGAGCAGTTTGAGGATGATCATGTTGTTCTGACAGAGGCTCTCGCTGGTCCGACTCGCACCCACAATATCACTGATGAAGGTGGGCCAGTGTTTGGGCCATTCCTGCTTCAGGATCTTACCCAGTCCAGAGAAGAAGAGCTCTGTGTCATCAGCCTCATCACATCATGCCAGTCATTATTCTTGTGCTGAACAATCAAATGTTTATTTACCTGTACGAGGATCATGTTGAGTTTTGAAATGTACACTCCCTCTTTCTGCAAATGAACATAAAAACAGTGGCATCAGTATTGAACAGTACAAAGTTCATTTGCAAGTGCCACATCTTACATTAATGTAACTTCACCTCCATGTTTGCAGGATCAGAAGACGTCTTGATGATCAACCCAACAACATATTTCTTGATGCCTGAAAAGCAGAGTTTTTAATGGAAAATGCAAAGAGCATTGTTCTGACCAGCAACACGTCACAGGCAGAAAGCCTGATTCTAATCGCTTTATTTAATGTAATTAAACTGACCTTCACACTGATTTCTCGGCAGAATCTTCCAGCGTGTTTTGATGACTGTCTCCAGAATCTGCAGTGCATAATACTGAGAGAGACATTGAGACATTAGAGCTATGAAAAAGACACAGGCACACTTGTCTCACAAAGAGCTAATTAACAACAAACAAGCACCAACCACAATATAGTATTTGCACTGTCGTGTCTCCCTGGTGGTGTCAAATATGTACAGCCACATGCAGCCCAAAAACGTATGACCCACGGACTCTAGGCATGGATCATACACACCAAAAAACATGTGAGGGCACATTCATGCCTTCAAATACTAAATGTAGCATGAACAGAACTGTGTGCACCAGCATCAGTTCTATTCCTGCCTTTTAAGAAATGTATTCTTACACAAAAATGTCATTTTAAATAAATTGCAGTGCTGTTTGTAAGTAACTTAACAGAAGTAATATATCTTGTTACAACACAGTCATATATAAAGCTGCTATTTTCTATTCTGTTGGCAGCATTTAACACGAGTAGCACCAACAACAGCAGCAGCAACTGTGGTACTAAAAGGGAAGAACTGTGGTCAGTTAGCATAAGCATTGAAAACCACCATAACTGAAAAAAATAAAGACACCACCAGGAGAAACTCAAAAACTTTAAGAACATCAACATTTGGACAGCACTGACTGACGGTAACATAATAACAAATGCCTCACAGCAAAGATGCAGCCAAAATGGAAAAACTAATTTTGCAGATTTAAACACAGCAAGCTTCCATTAGCTGAAGAAAATCCAATAAGTACAGTGGAGATAAAGCTGAGTGAATGGCCTCTCCCTGAAAGCCTTGGCCTGATGTGGATAAACTGATAAACATCAGCTCACATTATTACATCGGCCTCGAGAGACTGTCAACAAGCATCTGATGCAAGTTTGTGGCTTTTCTCTGTTACAAGATCAGGTACATACTTTAGTCTTCATATTCTGGGAGAACTCCAGGATGGTGTCGACCCTCGTCCAGGCGTCTGGGTGGTCCTTCAGGTTGGTGAGAACTTCCTGGGCCACTCGTTGCTACAAGAGAGCAACACAGCAAACCCTTTATAGGCCATGAATCTTTAGGCTTTAACGATCAGCTACAGGTGCAGTATATTTTATTTTAGTTTAGACATATTTGATCTGACCCCCCAAATGGCTGTGTGGTTAAGCAAAGCAACAATTTCTTCATTTTCATTACTGAACAAACAGACATTTAACCAATTAGGGGCTTGTTTACAATCAAATGGCACAGCTTTGCACTGATTACATGAGAATCCCATGCAGACAATTGAAGTGGAAAGGAGCCGTCCTCACCTGGGATCCAATGTCGTGGTACATGGAGTTGACGACATTGTCCAACAGGTTGATGTCCAGTTTCTGACTGAAGTCCAGCAGCTGTCTGGCTGGGTGATCCGCCAACATCGTCATTTCTGCTGGCATAGAGCTTCTGAAGGGAGGGAAGAGAGATGATTTAAACTCTAACCACAGCTGGTGGTAATACATCTACAGGTAGCGATTATAGGAACTACAGCTTAACTTACATATTTTAAATACTACACTACAAACTATGGATGTCAAACCTGACATTTAATTGATGCATTCATATTTGGAAATGTGAATTCAGGTATTAAAGGCAAGGTTGGTTTTCTGAAAGAAGTTATTCTTGTTCAGCCAAAATGTGTCAAAGCAGCCTGAAGCCTCAGCCAGACCTCGTGGTCCAATTTTGACTCCCATTAAAAACCAATAATAAACCTGTACAACAAGGAACAGCGCCCCCGCCTGGCTGACAAGGCGCACAGACCCGCGTTCACCACAACCCGACCGATAGACCCGGTTTACGACTATTGAGAGCAACTAAAATGCAAAACAAACGGAGGAGACACGAGTCCTCCTGCTACAACGAGCCTGTTTGGTTTGTGTGACCGTTAGCTTGACCCCACACATAAAACACATTACTGTTGAACCTGGCGGATGCTAACGTTAGCCCACGATGGGTGAGTTAGGTTTCTGTTCCTCGGGCTTAACTTACCTGTTGTGTCGTGTCCGCTCGTCGAAAACAAGTGTTGGCTGTCTGAAGTGAGCTGTAGTCGAAGGCCGGAATATTAAAGTTGTCGGTGCGTTGGAATCAACTGTTATCTCATGGCACACGTTGACACCGCTGCTCATTAAGCTAAGCTAATGTTAGCTTTCCTGGATGACACCGACAGCGCTAAATTAAAAACGCCGTTCCGATGGATACTTATCGATTCTTGGCGATGTATTAAGAGCTTTCCACAGTTTACCACAGCCTACTGTTTCGTCTTCAACCAGCCTACAACATATGTTTCTTTAGCTAATCACAGCCGAGCTAATAGCAACTTAGCGTGCTAATGGAAAAGTCAGTGATGAGTCAAGTCAGCGGGCTAATGTAAGCTAAGCTAACAGCTTCACGGAGTCACAGTCAGAGCGGTATTCCGGGTCATAATCACGAAGTGAAGGAGGCTCGTTTTTATTTCTGATTCTGCTCGCACACACTGTTAGAGAACAGAGGTGTTTTAATGCGTGCAAGTGTGCTCTTCCTCTAAGCTCATGCTTCCAACCGCGGACCGGTTGAAACCGGTTGAGACCGGGATTTTCATTCTCGGTGTTTCGGCCGCAGCGCGCCGCGGAAAATTTGGACCATGTGCCCGCCCACCCGCCATCTGATTGGTTGTGCTGCTGCAGACGTCACGCTATGTCATAGGTGGGGAGGAGCTGTCAATCTGGCTCATCCTCCCTGTGTGTTTGCTCCAGTTTGACCCTTTTATTCAGTTTTATTCTGGTTTGACCTCCAATAACATCTAATATCAACACACGAGAGACAGTAATGAAGGACTTCAATTCATAAAGACAGATGTGAGTTGTTGAAAAAGTGGTTTTATTGTAGATGGTCCAGTGCGACATAAACAAGGTGATGATGACAAAAAAAAACAGTGTTTATTATTATGATAAATATTCAGTTCATTTCTGTGAGGTCATACAAGTAGTGAAAGCCAGAAACAGTACAGAAACATTTTTCATGCTGTATTAACATTGTGCCTGTGTGATGAGAAACTGTCCACAGAGCTTAATAGTTTCTCTTAAAAGAGATAAGATGGACCTTACATTACCTTATTTTTTGACAAATAATGATATTTATGATGGTTGAATTCCATTTAGCTGCTAGTTTCCTGCAGTGTGTCCCAAATACACACACCAATTCTAGTTTTCCGGTATTTATTTGAAGCAGATAGCGTGCATACTAAATGTGGTTTATTTTTGCGTGTTCTTTTGTTGTGTGTTATTCTCGTACAACACAATGCACACAGGAAACCATGAACTGCTGGAAAGTGTTGGAAAAACTGAGAGACAGTATGAGTTAGTATGGAGTAAATAGTGTGTAGAGTTAATATGTAGTATGGATGATGCCATTGCTGTCATAGCTTAGTGGGAAAGGAACAGAAAGGAGTTAATGTTAGCAGTAACACCTGTGCTTTTCCTACCATGACAAGTCAAAGTGTGCACGATGGAAATGGACATGGTTGTGTCCAAAATCACCTCCTCATATGTGCCCTCAAAAATTTCCACAATGGAGTAAAAAATAAATAAACTGTGCAGCATATGTGCAGCATTTAGTTGCAAATCCCACAATGCAATGCTTCCCAATTGACTTCTGTCAGGAATGATGTAAAATAATGATTCAAAAATGTCCAAAACCTCAATGAACGGCTCACTATAGAGTAAACGAATTACTGTTTATTAGGTTGAGTATAGTGAACAAGTAAACAAGGAAGTGACTCGAGCTCATCACCTCAGATCAAGGATATCAAATTGTCCATTTTTGTGTACAATATTTACATTAAAATTCTTCAGTCTTCAGTGTTCCTCCTCACTCGCTGTGTTCAGCTTTGCTCAGTTTCAGAGTTTTTGAATAAAGCAGTGGTGCAGGCCACTTATGTCGTGACATTTGATGACATCACTCCCCCGCCTCCTGCTGTCTGGTGTCAGCATCATGCTCGCTGTCATCTGAGTAATTCTCATGATCGTCTGAGTAGTGGTAACTGTCATCTGAATAGTGCTGATCATCACCACGATAATCCTGATCTGAGTGATGACTGCTGCCGTTGTCTCCATCATGGTGGTTTATTGACGCCTCGTCACTCCCTCCGTCCCTTTCGTCTAGATCTACTTCCACGTCTTCATCATCCAGGAAGACCTTTTTGTAGTGAACAGGTTCATATCCCATGTCTGGCTCCTCTTGGTCACTAAAACACAGAAGAATACAATCAGCTTCTGATAAGAGAGTCAATTTCACCATTAAGCCTTAAATATGAGTGTGCTCTTATTCACAGTAATCACACAAGCAACTTTCTCTACATAGCTCTTTTCAAAATAGCATAAAACAGGCTTTACAGACAACCAACAAACCAATAAACAAAACAGTTCAACATAAATTCACAACAACTAAATAAAGATGTGAGCGACCCTCAGTTGATGAGAAAAAATGTGATTTGTCTGATTTACCCAAAGTCACAGTTTGGCAGTGGTTTGTGCTCAAGTCCAGAAATCAACTAATTTAACCTAAAGATTTGAATCCTCTTTTGTAAGTATGTACTTGAAAGCTTTTAGACTTGACATTCATTCCCGGTTTCACACTAAATTTTTTCACACTCTTTGTTTTTGACATTTTATTGATCTGCAATCCTTCCCAGACGTTTCATACTTCTGTCATACATTCAGTGTTTGCTTAAAGCATCACAGTGGCTGGGTCAGTAAACTTCAGCGTGGTCTGTAGTTTGCGCTACAGTGACGTCACAGACTTACCTCTGTTTGCTGGCGCTGGACAGAGAGGCTTTGCGTGCAGATCCTGATTTGGCTGCCTTGCTGCTGATAAACTCCTCAGTCAGATCACATCCATGCAGGGCGTCGGTGTAGCGCTTCTCTGCTGCCTGCTTGGCATTTCTCTGTTATCAAAGTGACAGTGATATGGTGATCAAAGCTAAAATAACACACTCTTACATTGTGGAAGTCTGAGATATTCATGCATGTCAACACTTATGGTAATGAAGCTGCTTTAACTATTTTAACTAGTTATATTGTTTGTCTCCTCATCTCTGTACAGTGTCTGTCTTGTTATTTCTATGATTTAATTCATCTTTTTTATATGTATATGTATATGTACTTTTCAGTAATGTTATTTATGTGGATAGAATGTCTCTGTGACACACAAACAGTCTGGGCTTCTGTATGTTTTACGCAGGAACATTGTTTAACCTTTACTACAGTGTTAATTAATTGGCTAATCAATTCATCCGTCTCCATTTAAATGATCAACCACATTAAGGTCTGTAGACACATTTGTACAAAGGCTGTTTGTGAAGGAACACAATCTATTGCAATTAAACTGTTTGAGTCTTTAAAATCTCTTTTGGATGTTAGAATACGAGTCAGCCGGCTTGTCACGGGGGTTATCACGTGGACACCTGTGTTGTCTGATTTAAGGCAGGTTGATGTTCACCTGTGCAACCTGCTCCAACAGCAGCGGCCTCCCCTTCACCCTCTGCTGCATCTCTTTAATCTCCTGCTGGTACTCCTTCCTGCGCTGAAGCTCTTGTTTCCTGCAGAGATCACAGAGTTATAAATCGTCCCATTCCGTTCGACAACAGTTCGGCTCATGCTGTAGTCATGTTGTTTTTAGAGTACCTGAATTCTTTGAGTTTGGTGTGGTGCGTCTGTGAGAGAGCCAGGTGGGGGTCGTTGGCCTGAGCACGTTTCAACACCACCCTCTGCAGCTTCTTCTCCCTCTGCTTCTGCCTTTCCTTCCACCGCTCCTCCTCCTCCTCAGCCTTCTTCCTCTGCTCCAGCACCTTTCTACTCAGGGAGACAATCTGGTCACAGATGCAGGAAGGTTTGGATGGGATGGGGACCTTGGGAGGGCGGGGGCAGACAATTGAGGATATGGGTGCCACAGTCGGCTACAGGGTGTAAAAATCGTTCTGGAGGATGGGTGTGGGTTTGTAAGCACACTGCAGGGATGGTGGGAAAAGGAGCTCCACAAATTCAGCCTCGGGGGATTTCAAACACTGTTGAGGTCTCGATGTCTAAACAGGACATTTGAGTTCTGAGGGTGTCTCTATCTCGACTAAAATGGTGGAAGACTTTGGAGTCCTGAAGTTGTACCTTACAGCCTCATGGCGCTTTTTGGTGGCATCTGTAACTTTTGCAGGCAGGAGCTCCAAGCTGCCAGAGAGGGACGAGCAGAGACTTGAGTTTGGCGTCCGAGATGGCCCGGAGCTGATGTACGGCCAGCGCAGCATCCGAGGGCTGCTCTGCTCCTGCTCGATGTCGGCCAGGATGCGTTCACGGTGCGAAGAGATCCGTGACGTCCTTAATTCAAAGGGTTCGCATGCAGTCGTAGGCTTCACCTCTTTTTGTTTCTCCAGGTGTTTCTGAAAGCGTCGGTAGCTGGCGTTGAAGTCAGGTACCTCTTTGTTAATGTGGGGCCTGTGGGAGAAGTTGTCTCCTCCGGCTGCATCGCTGCCATCTTTGGTCTTCTTGCGTTCGCTGAGTCGTCGTGCGAGCATGCTGGGAGGCATTGAAGCACTGTGGAGCATCTCCTGAGCTCTCATCTGTATCTTGATAGACCGATACAGCTGCTCCTCCTTCATCTGCTCCCCTGATGCTGCTGCGTACACTGCCTTGGGCACAGGCTTGGCCTTGAAGGGTTTGACTTTCTCCTGGTCGGATGTTTGTTGGTGACGCAGCTGTTTCTGCTCCTTCTTCAGTCGCTCCCTCTCCAGGAAGCTGAAGGGTTTCTGGAGGGTTCGAAGATTTCGATCTTCTCGCTCTTTCATTCTTCGCTGTCGTTCCTCGCTCCGCTCCTGCAGCTCTTCATAAAGCGGGAGGTGAACGTGAGCTGGGACAGGGCTGGCACGGAACTTCCTCTGGCACTCTGTCAGTTCTTCCAGCTGCCGTCGCAGCTCTGCGTTCTCCAGTTCGATCTCCGAACGGGTCTTTATGCCACGCTTTCGTCTCTCAGCCTCACGCAGCATCATCTGGAAAGGTTTCGGGACGGTCACTCTGTGTTTCCACAGCTCCTGCTCTCCATCTTTATGACCCTGCCTCCTCTTTCCTTTTCCCTTTCGTCTCCTCTGGTCTCCTGGCAGGCTGTGCAGTGAGGAGGTCGACCGCAGGCGATTTTGAGGGGACAGCTTGAAGTCCTGCCACATGTTCTTGATGTGCTCTTTTGGAGAGAAAAGCAGGCCTTTCTCCACATCATTACTGGCAGCTTCGCCTTTGTCTGAAGAGCCTGACTGTCCAGAGCTTCTCCTGAGTTCAACAGCAGAGTGCGACTTCCTCAGACGGCGTGAAGCCGCTGGGCTGCTGTCCAACCACAGCAGTCTAACAAAAAAAGAAATCAATGATTGTTAATATGGCAAAGCACCTAATGCCAAAGAAATACTCACCATCACTCAACACCATAAAGTAAACGGTTCATGATACTAGTTTATTATGAATCACCTCATTGGCAAAATATACATGTTCAATTAAATTGCACTCAAGGTTGCATCTACCAATTATTTTCTTTATCAACTAATCTGTTGATTATTCTCTCAATTGATTTAATAATCATTTTGTCAGCAAAATGTTAGAAGGATTGTGAAAAATGGCCATCTCAATTTCTTAGAGACCAGAGTACTCAAATCTATTCCAAAGCTACTCCATTTCTAATGATATAAAAACAGCAAATCCTCACATTGAGGAAAAATGCTTGAATTGTGCAAATTTTCTGTCAATCAACTAATCGATTAATCATTTCAGCTCTACTTACAACTGTATAATATAACATGAAAATGATAAACTGATAGAACAGTTTGAAATTCATAAAGCCCCTTTTGTCTTTTTTCACTTGTGCAATGATGATTTAAAGGATCAGTTCACCCAAATTACACAAAAACATTTTTTTTCACCTACTGATGGGGAGAATTTTTTTTTTGCCAGGCAGGATTTTTTTTAAGGTTTTGAGATATCTGTCCATGAGATTTCATTTGAGCGGCACAAGTTTTTTCCCCAGGTTCTTTGGATAATCCACAGACCTTTAGGCCAGAAGGGGTAAAATTAAGGAATCACATTTTTTTTGTTGTATTTGTCTATTTAGTGCAGCTGCAATACGTCTGTGCGTTAAAGCCATAAAATAACCAGAGGGCCAAACACACAGACATGAGAAATCCAACATAATGAACTTTAACTCTTACATAATCTTGAACGAAAGCTTCCCACCTGTGTCCCGTCTCCAGCGTTGCCATGTCCAGAGGCTCCATGGACTTGAGCAGCAGCTTTCGCTGATACATGCTCTCCAGCTCTGCCATGGTGCGAAGGTGGGCCTTCTTCAGCTCCTCCAGCTTGCTGTAGTACTCCTCATTGGAGAAGAAGATTTCACTCAGGTCGAGGCGCTCTCTTGCCTCCCTGTAGTCAGTTATCATGAGAGGACCGCCCTTCCCCAGATAGTCCTCGTCACAGAAATCAGAACCTGAGTCCTCATACTCCAGCTGAAAAGGTAAAAATCATGTATAGTTCAGTCATTTCTGAATCGTCAGCAAACTATTGTAACAGTGGACTTTTGGCAAGTTTGGCCTCAGTGGGAAACAGACAACAGTGTATGATTTGAAGCGAACATTATATGATTCATTTAACATGATATGAAATGTGGTCTGAAACGGTCTCTAGTATGTTGGCTGAAGGGCATTGTTTTTAACCACCAGGCCTCTCGGAGCGGAGCAGCTCGGCTCAGTGGCACTTAGGCTCCTCCAGGACTAAGCCTATTATCGTACCGCAGCAGTGACATGGTCCATATGGTGGAGCACAAAGGGCAGCTTACCACGAAAGAGCTCAACCGACACACACCCTGCATCAGATGTCTGGCTGCGCTGCTGCTCACATCATCATGAGCTGTTTGTCAAGAACGACACTGAAATGAGACGAGTGCTGCAGGAGCCTGCGTGGAAGGACGGCGGCGTTGTCGTCCAGAGGATAATGAAGCGTTTGGGATTATAAACCGAATGTGGCGTCTGGTAATCTAGTCAAAACGGAAGTCCAAAAATAGTCAGGCCAACAAATTATACAGGTCAAATCCCTTCCACCACACAGACTGACCTGAAACTGTCAACAGCCTGATCAACTGGCCAAGATCAGAAACTGATCCTGAGCCGTTTCACTCAAAAAACAAATCACATTTTACTGGTGAAGTTACAAAACAAATTTTGAAAAGGTTCTTTTAAGTCAGGATATAAACATGAAACACATGAGCCAGGCAGTGATGCAGCGGAGCGAAACACCGCTTTAAAGCCCAACTTGTGGAGACAGACCGGATTTTTATGATCCATTCATGATCCTTGATTTCACTTTATGTTCTTTGCACATCACCTCTACCTCTACTACTCTACACTATGACTTCTACCCCTGCATGAGACTGTGGGAGCTTTAAGCAGCTCCTTTAGCAACAGACCTTTTTGTGTAATCATGTAAATAGTTTTCTAATAACTAGCATTTTTGTCATTGTTATTTATATTGTCATATTTTTGCCACCTGCACTTTTTGCCTTTATAGTATTTTGTTTAATTCGCCTGTTTGGCTGTGGGCAGTCAGTGCTGATCAAAGCTGATCTTACCCTCTGTGGTGTGTGTGCTGAAGGACCTTTCTAGTTTTGTCTCAGATCTCTTGTCTATGTGCTCAGAGCGAACATCATTTAACTCGCATTGGACTAAATCACACTTACTGTTGTTTTAGAAGGCAGTTGGATTTGAAGCCTCTGTTTTCATGTGACTTCATGTCCTGCAGCATTAGTGTTAATTCCCTCAATGTGGTGACACACACGTGTTTGAATCATTCTATTGAAATGACTGAACATCTTTATATTATTGGTCTGTTGCTCCCTGGAACTTGTATGTTAAGGCTTTTACTTTGACAGAGTTGGGATCGGTAAAATGAGCCTTCAGTTTGTATCTTCACAGCAGATTAACACACACCTCCTTCTCGTAGTCCCGGTTGTCCACATGGTTCCCCGGGGCCGTGTACGGCAGGACCCGCTCCCGCTCGTATGAAGCCAGCGGGGCTTTGGTTTGCGGATCCACCGGCGTCTTCAGACACGACGTGACCAGCACGTTGGTCCGGTGGTCGCTCGACATGACTCCCAGCTCTTTCTTCCACTTCCTGTCACGAAAAAAGAGCCGGAGTTTGGAGACGAGTCGGCCGGAGAGAAGAGGCTCCGTCCGCCGGCTGCTCACTGAGAGTCCGTATCCAGGAAGCAGATGGTCTCCAGGATTGGTTGGGAAGGAAGTGACGCAGCGTGACAGGAAATGAAAACTCCGTTCAAATTAAAAGCACGATAAATTCAGATAAAGCTTAAATAGAGTGACGAGATAAAATGTGGTTTTTCTCTCTGCAAAATGGAAGTTTTATACTATTACAATAGGATGTATTGGAAGCAAATAGAGGATTGAGCTCAAATCATAGGTGGATTTAATGTGATGGAGAAACTGTTATAATTGTAAAAGAAAAGACTTTATGATTTTATTACACATCCCAGTTTCAAATTTATGGATTTAAAATGTTCTGATCTGCAGTCTTTACAGTCCAACAATGTCAGACCACGTCTAACAGAATTTAGTTAGTACATTTTTGTTCAATTCAAATTATGAAACATTTTATCTGTTATGTGGTGAACAGATGAGTCAATGAGGCTTTCCTGCTCAAACCCTGTTCAAAAAAGTAATTTTTTAAATTGTTGTCCTTAATTTTACTCTTGAATGTTTAGACTTGAATCAGACATATGACAAGCATCTTTGTTAATTCACTGTTCAATAAAGCAGAACAAAGTATTGAATCTTGGCAAGTGGCCTAAAAGCTGTCAGAATAAATACAAGAAATATTTTTTTTTTCAGTTAAAGGAAAATTAATCCATATAGGAAAATTATGTGGGACTATTTTTCATATGCTAAAACAGCCTCTTCCACATTAATAGGTTTTTACAAACAAATTAAGAGCAGCACATTTGTGTATATATAAACTTTAAATTCGGCCATTTTAAGGGTTTAAAAATCCTCTGAAACAGTATTAAGACCATCAAAGGGGCAAAAGAATCACAAAGGCAACAACTGGAGTGTCAACAAAAAAAAAAACAAGCCTTTTTTTTATTAAATTATGCAACGTTACTACAGCGGAAATCTGAACAGACTGACGTCGACAGAGTCCTCTGATCCCTCACAGTATGAGCAGGCTTAGTGGACACAACTCACTGGACAGACTCAAATCTCTTATCGCGTGTTCACCTGAAACAAGACAACAGATTTTCACATCAGATGTAACATGGAATAAATTTCACTAAGATTTAGCAAAAAAAATGACTTTGTGCAGTTAAAAATAAATTCACTGTAAATGATTTAATCCACAGTTTGGGGTGCGGAGTCTTACCACGTCATCGATCTTGAGGATGCTGCGGACCGTCTCTGTGGCCAGGGTCAGCGCGCTGATGGAAACCAGTAAAGGCTGCACCACCAGCTCCTCCAGGATGTTGGAGATTCCTCCCTGTCACACACAGACACAGTAAAGGGATATTGGGAGGTTCATGATGGGGAGCATCACTGCATGTTTTACCTTTGGTGAGAACAATAAATGGCCTCTTTCACACACAGTTCCCGGTACATTACAGGGATAACCTGTGATTTTCACTATTCATACATGCAGCTACATTCAGTCATTTTTTCTGACCAACAGTCCAAAACTCATAGATATACCATTTACAATGATATCAAAACAGGAAAAGCACCAAATCCCTACACTACAAAACAAGAACTAGAGAATATTTGGATTTTTTTAATGACATATATAATGTAAACAACTGATCAACGAATTGTTTCAGCACTAATGCACAGTCTATATAATCTTCTGTTCCATCCTACCTAGGTTACTTCCTAAACATCAACATGTAATGAAAGAAGGAGAGCAGACCTTTCGGACGTTTATGCCAGCCATCTTGTCCCCCTGAGCGTGCCTGTTGCGGAGCTCCGTCACAGTGGAGATGGGGTTCAGGCCGGCGTTCTCAGCCAGTGTCGAGGGGATCACCTCAAGTGCATCACTGTACGCCCGGACGCAGTAGGCCTCCATGCCGCCCAGAGTGCGCGAGTACTCTGCCAGACGCACGGCCAGCTCGATCTCTGGAGCGCCACCCCCAGCTATCAGAGCCCTAAGCAGCAGAGGAGGAGAAAGAAGATGAAGAAAGGTTAATAAAACGTGATAGAACTTCGAGTTGTTGTGCAGCAGTTGCAGTACAAACTAGATTTTCCAGAATTGTTGAACATTTAATATTCAAAAAAACAGTCAAAATCCTGTTCCTGGGATATGTAATCTCTGTGCGAATGCTCCCCGGCCAAATTGTTGACACAACCAGGAATTAATGGGGAGCTTTCCACAATACTGTTCCTCAGTTCGTTACGCTCCTGCAGGATGAACCAGTGCAAGAGCGCCTTTGTCAGAGGTCATCTGTGCCTGTTCTCACAATGTCCAAACATGTATTTCATAGTTTCTTTCTGCCATCAGAATCAGCAGGGAGGAACGTGTATTCTCTCGCTTCAGGGAGAATTTTTCTGTCATGTCTGTGAGATGAAATCACCGACCTCTTCTTGACCAGGCAGCGGATGACACACAGAGCGTCATGGATGGAGCGCTCTGCCTCCTCGATCACCAGCTTGTTGGAGCCTCGAACCACGATGCTCACAGTCTTCCCGGGGCTGGTGCAGCCTGTGATCTGCAAGGAGCGACACCAAATGTTAACTGGAAACATCACAGTGTCTGGACGTTCTCACACTGGAGATGTTCTATTCCAGTTGTCTCATTTTTATTGTTCTTTTAACTTCTCTTCAGCTGCAACATATGTGTGTGTCATTGATCTGAAAAACTGCTACTATATCAGCTCTGAATTGTGCAAGACTTCATTACAAAGACTCAACCTGATACGTACCTTGACCAGCTTGCCGGAGCCGTCCAGGCTGACCTCCTCTGCCAGCTCTGCTGTGCCGAGCATCTCTGGAGTGAAGTGGTCGATGTGAGCGATGGGCTTGGTGCCAATAGTCTAAAGGGGAGGGGAGACTTTGTTTTACTTTACTGTCATACAATGGGTTTGTTTGCAAAGCAAAAACAACATATGGATAAGAACTGTCTTGATGGCATATTATCTTAATATGTCTGTGTAAAAAAATTCTCCTCTGATCAGAGCTTCAGAATGATGAATCTGCCTTCATCTGTAATAACTGCATTCTGTGCAGTCTGACAAACATTTTGATGACGCTCACCTTGCAGATGAACTCAATGTCCTCTCTCTCGATTTCCTTCACCACCATGATCTTCATTTTGTTGAGGAAGTGCAGGGCGAGGTCACTCAGAGCGTCTCTGTGACAGGACAGTTTGTTGTTGGTATGAAACATGTTCACTTCATTTTGACGAGACCTGGGTGCCGGTGTGCGATCTCGTGTTAGCTGTGTTTGTGTACCTGAGGATGGACTTCTGGATGAGCAGCACGTTGCAGCCAGCCTTCTTAATCTGTTTCACCATGTTGAGGATGTAGGCACGCTCCTCCCGCAGAACGCGGTCCATCTGGGCGTAGTCTGACACCACGATCTGGTTGTCCATCTGCAGGCCAAAGACACACAGCAGGTCAGGAAAGACAGGACCATGATGGGAAGGAGTTTTAAAAAAGGGGCGCCAGTAGGAATTCTTCTTCAATTAAAGCTTACAGCACATTATATTTCACTTTGATCAGTGGAAACATGACACATCACATTTTGTGTATATAATAATAACTCGAGAACAGCGAAGATGATAAGAAGTGTGCCAAGAGGGAAATTAAGATTTTTAAGAGCACTTTATTCTACTTATCATGCAAAGAGAAAACTAAAAGACAGGGCGATATTCAGTATCGTTACTTGTCTTTCAGTGGAAACATATTGTGGTGAGGTTAGAAGATAAGATATTCCTTTATTAGTCCCATGACAGGAAATTGTGTGATCATTTCTGCCAATCAAATAAATGCTTTCAGTCCAAATAAAATATCATTCAAATCAGACAGAAAAGCTGATTCTTTTTCTGCGTTGATATTCATCACGTGACTCACATCAGTTTTTGGAGGGGAGAGGCAGAACTGGATGAGGCCGATCTTGGCCTTCTCAACACGTGTCACGCCGCTGTTGGCCACCCTCTGGGTCAGAACCAGGCCCTCCACCAGCTCACAGTCGTCAATGGTCCCTCTAAAAACACAATACATACACACAAGAAGGGGAACTCCAGATCAATGCTTTGAAAGCGGGCAGGGATGCATCTGAATTCCCTTTGAAAATTCATGAAATACAACGGAATATAAAAAGGATGCATCTCAAATGACTTTGTAATTGAACGAGTTAAAACTTTAACATTTAGAATCAGCTGTTGTGACATAGTCCAGCCAGATTTCAACGCTCGCACTCACCCGAGCTTCTTGATGATTTTGATGTCCTGCAGGTCGACACCGGTGGCGGTGGCCGGGTCGATGACTCGCATGACAGCGTCCACGCTCATGGGTGCCAGCAGGCTGGAGTACTGGGACACCACCTTGGAGCACAGCGACGTGGTGGCGCTGTTGAGCAGCGTCTCGCGGTCGCTCAGCTGTACCGGCCGGCTCATGCCCGTCAGCACCTCCACGCCCTTCTCCACAGCCTTCTGGAAGGACTCAGAGATGATGGTGGGGTGGATACCTGAACGATGGACAACATGGAAATATTAGTGCTGAACCATTTAACAACAGATTGGTCCATCTGCAAAAATTTTTTGTATTGATCAGTCACTTACCAAAATCAAAAATCTCAAACCTCAAAATTAGGTCTGACTATTTAACAGTTGCCTCAACTTGTCCCATGTTTTTATTCCAGACATGGTGATGTGCTGCTCTAATGAATTATCACAAAGTAAATGTGGCAAAAAGGCTCCAGTCTGAAATTGTTCTGAAATTTTCATTTCATTTCTCATTTTCAAATGTGCATACAAACAGGTGGATGGTCCCAAAAATGGAATTCATTCTCCTGTAATTTGCCACACAAACTGTCCTGTCATTCCCCACTAATCCTCCATGACAAAGCACGATAGCAGAGATAAGCATTTACAATAAAGGCGTTAATTGATTTATATTGTTGTGTCTCCTGTTTCCTGGCCTCTGCAGCTCTTACCTTTCTGCAGCAGTTTGTAACAGGCGTCCAGCAGCGCTCCAGCAATCACCACCACAGAGGTGGTGCCGTCACCAGCCTCAATGTCCTGAGCTTTGGACAGTTCCACCAGCTGGAAACACACACACACACACAACAAAACAGAAAAGATTAGTTCATGCTAAAAGTATCCATGGAAAAAGTGAGCATCCTGTTTTGGATGCAGAACAATCAACACCATCAGTTTTGTTGGAACGTACCATTTTGGCTGCAGGGTGGAGCACCTGCATCTGCTTCAGGATGGTGGCGCCGTCGTTGGTGATGGTCACGTCACCTTTCTCATCCTGGATCTGAAACAAATGAAAAAACAAACACCTGCTTTAGAAACACGAGTTTGTCCCAGGGGTGAGGTGAAGTTTGCCTGAAGCCAAACTCTGGTTACTGACCATCTTGTCCATGCCTTTGGGCCCCAGACTTGTTCTGACGGCATCTGCAACAGCTGTCAAACAAGCAGGTGATGCGTCAGCATGGTGACAAGGATCAACTCAACATCCATGTTTCCATAAGCATGAACTCACGAAAAACCAAAAACACATTATCCATTAATAGTAAGAAATATGAAGGGTTTTTTTGGAGTGCTACAAATAATAAAGCAGACACAAAATAACATCTTTTAATATCAAGGTTGCTCTTTTCAGTACATATAGCAAATATTGTGTGTTTCAGGATAATAAAATGAAGTGACATAAATAATTCACAAGCAAGATCAACAAAGGAAATCAAACTGTTTCCACATTAAAATCAGAGTGATCTTCCAACAGAAATAAAAAACTGAACCTGCTTCAGCTTTTATTTTAAACACATATTTTACTCCTCAGTCTTTTGCATCTGAGCTTCTTGCCATTCGAAGGAAGCAGCGCTGAGCGAGTTCCTGCTCAGATTGTGTTGAGTCATGAGCATCTTGCAGGAAGAGAACAGCAAACCAAACTCCTGGTGTCTCGCATGGACATTTTGAAATGTTCTGTCTCACGCTGGTCGTGATTTTAAACTAAACTGTAAAGAAGCATCAAGGGAAGCAACTCAGATTATAAGGTGGAGTTTCAGCATCAGGTGCAGACACATACAAGCCGAATAGAAAAGGTGACTGTTTTGGATTAAACGCTTTTTAACTTCTCTACTTCCTCGTGTACTGTGAAATCACAGAGTAAATGGGTTGAATTAGACCTTTGTTGAACAGGTTTTGGAGCAGCTGAATGACAATAGATAACGGTGCCCACAGCGGTGAAACCGGGCTGAAAGCAGACATTTTGGTCCAGATATCAGCGGCTTCATAAAGCAGAGGAGTGCGTTTCTCCTTCCTACCTTTGGCCGCAGAGATGTTGCTGAACCGGATCTGGGCCGGCTTGTCGCGGTCCACATACGCCCCTCCGCTGCTTTTGCTCATGTTTGAGGCTTTGGCTGCCGCCTTCGCTTCGGGCATCGCGACTCGTTAATCGGTGGAAAATGTTCAGACGGGTCTTCGGAACGAGACCGACGCGTCCCGGAGCTCAAACACCGCGATTCGGCTTCGGATGGACTCAGATTCAGGTTTCTCCACCCGGTCTCGGTCAGAACCTTCCAGAGCGACCGGAGAAGAAAGACCCGGCTGTCAGGCTGCCCGGCGCTCAGAGATGACGTAACCAGGCAGGAGACGTCAATTACCGATGAGATAGAATTCATTCAGTCTGATTTTTTCATTCAAAATATAGATTTTTTGTCATTATTACACATTGATGAGTTTAGTGATCAAAGCTTGTTTGTGTTTAGTCTTTGCTTTGTTGCTAAAGTCGACTTTTCCACATTACGTTCAGAGCAGCTGATCTGGGTTGATTAGCTTTGTCTGTTCAGGCTGAAACAGCAGTGAAGAAGCATTTTGGATGAAAATGTTAACAAGAAACTGAAGCCGTCTGTTTCCTTTGCTTCATATCGTCGTGACTTAACCATCTCTGTGTCCGGTAGGTTTGTTCCTGGTGTTTAGCAGCAGCTCTCTGAGCTGTTGGCTTTCACATCCTCTCATCATGGCCCTACAGGCTCAGTGTTAGCTTAGCTGAGTTAGCTTAGCTGAGTTAGCTTAGCTGACAGTCGTCTGACATGCTGCAGCGGCTGTCTGAGCCTCCTCAGCAGCTTCTGATCATCTCCATCATGTGTGTGTTTAGCTGTTTGTTGGTCGATTTATTTAAGCCCAAAATGTCTTGTTCACTTTTTTTTTTTAACCTGGAACAAAAACAACTTTTGATCAGCGCTGTTCTGATTATGTTCAGTTCAGAGTGAATAAGTATTTAAAAGTTATTTAAAGTTATTTACAAAGTCAACGCATTTAGCAAAATATATCAAACAGCCAGGATGATCAAATATAATAAAATCAAATAAAAGCACAAATGTGAGAAAAGCTTTAGATAGACAGACAGATAGAAAGAAGATACTTTATTGATCCTTTACAGGAAATTAGTTTTGTTACAGCAGCTACATTAAGACTCAATAAACGCAATAAACTAAGAATATATGTAGTAAACAATATATAGAAGTATGTAATACAAAATGAAATAAAATGAAATGAGTGAATGAAAATGACATATGACACACACCCGCACACACACACACACACACACACATACACACACATATATATCTGAGTATGCAGAGCCTACAATAGTTATTGCACAAAGTGATGCAGATACTGGATTTTTGAAGCTGATATTGATAATTGAGAGTTAAAAAACAAGATAAACTATAAAGATATATTGGCCTTTATTCATTTTTTACATCTTTGACCAGGAACTCTCAGAACCAAGATATGTAGTAAGAGGGACAATTTGTCCAGTTTGTCATATTAGTTACTGGCAGATATAGCACTTAATGTCAAAAATATCAACCTGAGTGATTCATCAGGGCTCTGATTAGTGAGTCTTTAGAAAAATGATAACAATGATAAATATCACCACCACCTTTAATTTAGATTCAGTCATACTATTGATCTTGATGTGAAGTGTCATTATGAAAAATAATGTTGGACAAAGTACCAGTCAAGTTTCCTGATGAAGGTCTCTGCACCTCCTGCAGTCTGGCGTCATGCTGCCGCTGAAGGAGAAGGACAAGCCCATCGTCCAGAGGCTGCTGTCGGCCGGCTGCTGCGCTCGCTGCGTCCTCAGGTTCTGCTGTGTGAGCGTCCAGGCCGCCTACCGACAACCCCACCAGGTAAGACTCCTCCTGCGTTGAGGACATGTTGACACATTCTGTATTCATTCATAAGTGTTTTCAAGTGGCTGGCGTCTCCTCAGAATGTCAGTTACTTACCGATGCTTCCTACACTGGCATTTCTGATCTCACACAGGATACACTCAAGGAACTTCAAGCTTTCATCAGCAATACAGACAACAGCAAACCCCAAGATTCAATAGCAGCAGAGTCCACAGAAGGAAACAACAAATCCCATGATGCAGCAGTGTCAGAACCACCTGAAGACCCACCGAGTAAAAGAGCGAAACTGGAGCCTGGTGCGACTGAAGCTCCGTCAGAGGAAGCTGCTGCTGCTGTGGTCAAACTGCAGGATGAGGAGTCGCGTGTGTGTGTGGTGTGTTTGGGGATCCTACAGGAACTCTGTGGCACCGCTCAGGCTGTAAAGGTTTGTGTGCTGTTAAATATTCTCTGCTTTCACGCACAACATCACTGGTGAGATGAACGGGAGTTTTGGTCTATGTTCACAGATGGCCGAGGCAGTGAAGGCAGAGAAGTACGAGTTCGACAGCCTGGTGCTGTCTGTCTCTCTGCCTGCTCAGCTGTGTGTCCGCGAGGTCAGTCTCTCTCTGAATGATGACATTTCACAGTCATTTAATATATTCAATATTATTTGTATGACAATTAATCGTCAACTAAATTAATCCACACAAGTATTTTTAGTGCGTATTTTAAGTTCCATGAAAAGTTTCTGTCGCATTAGTTGATGATATTTTTTAAATCCTGCAGCACTCCTGTTGGCTTCATGTGAAGAAGGAAATGAGGTAAAGAAATGTGTCTTGTTTCCTACGACCCTGACTGAAAAAAGTTGGGATGCTGTGTAAAACAAAACAACAAAAACAACAGAATGTGATAATTATCTGCTGATTCTGATTTCTCTTACTCTGCTGGTTCACTCAGAGAGAAAAGCATCGCAGTCGACAAGGACGACGTCATCCAGGTGAAGGAGGCCTTCAAGTGGATCATGCAGGGTCCGGTCTCCAAAGAGCTGGGGGGCGTTGCCGTGGTTACCAGGGTAGGTGACCCCCGTGAGGAGAAGAAAAGTTTATTTAAGGAACATGTTTTATATAATCAGCTACAAAACTTGACTTTATAAATAAATTTCAACTTTTGTTCATTGAGGGCAAGTTGGGGTTTTAGTGCTTTGTTGGAGAGCAAAGAAAGTTTTTACAGCCAGTTTTGGGATTTAATTTAACTGTCTAGATGACAAATGTGACGTTCACAGATGGAGCTGACTGTGTTTGTTTTGTTATTTCAGAGTTTGTTCGAGGTCGGTGTGGAGTTCACTCACCCAGAGACAGACGCCGACTGCCACTTCCTGTGAGTCCAAATCTTTCGGAATATCTGTCTGAAGATCTGTTTCTCTGAAACACAGATGCAACTTCAGATGAATGTAAAAGCTGCATTCAGATTAAAATTATTGTTATTCCTTTTAACAATAACCACTAGTAATAAGATCAAAGGTCAGGACCGCAATTAATGTCTTAAATATTTCTGTTAGAGTGTTACCTCTGAGTTGACCTCTGACCTTTAAAGCCAAATGCCTATTTGCTTAAATGATGTTCTACCTCGTCTTTTCTGTCCCTCCTACAGAGCATCCACGTGTCCTGACTGCTTCAAACCCACCAAGAACAAACAGGTCAGGAAGCAACAGGGTCAAGGTGTAGCAGTGTTTGGCAACACTTTTCAGAGACCCACACTATATATAGTTGGAGATTTTGTGAAATACAAAGTAAATAAATTTGCTGTCTTGCCGAGAGTTATTTGAGAAAATCGATACCTCTCTCATGTCTGTTTGTTCAATATGAAGCTGGATGAGAGAGAAGAGAAATAAACTATATAAATGGTGTGTGTCTTCTTTTTTTTTTTTCTCCGCCTGCAGTCGGTGTTCACCAGGATGGCCGTGGTCAAAGCTTTGGAAAAGATAGCTGACGCCAAATTTCTCAAGTAAGAATTATTTTTCCATCTCAGTTCTTGATGTTTTTCTAAAAATGGCTGTTTGACGAGTGTTGATGATTTGATTTCAGACACTCCCCTTGTCCACCAGCGCGGCCGACCAGCAGTTGCATCCCTCAGGACGTCCAGTGTCTCCACGTGTCTGTATTTGTGGCAGGTGTTGTAGAACAATAAAAAAATCTTTTTGCATGTTGTCTAAATTCAGAATCAAAAGTGGGTCCATGTTCTGTCCTGATGTTCTTCCTGTTGTCCAGGGAGGTACAACAAATTCTGTCGCAGTCTGCCTCAGACTCCGTGGGTGATCGATGGAGAGAGGAGGATGGAGTCGTCGGTGGAGGAGTTGATCGCAGCGCCCGTCCTGTCTTCCTTCAGAGCCACCGGTGAGTCCACACTTTGATGCTCAGTTGCCTCGGAACAATAAACTGATCCTGAGTGTATCCGGATAATCTCCTGTTTTGTCTCCTACAGGTTTTAATTTCTCCTCGTCTGGCAGGGAGGACGTGGATGTCCGGACTCTTGGAAACGGTGAGATGTACATTTAGTTTTTACAGTTTTGTCCAATTGCTAAAACACAATTTTGCAAACTAGGCTGGTTTTATCAAAATACTTAACACAATTCACAAAACCACACACCCAAACTGCAAAATACCTCATATATCCTGCAAAATGAAGCACTGCAATCAAAACTACATATAGTATTATCAAAATCAAACTTTTGTGCCAAATGGCACACACTTCATTCATATTACCAGATTTTTGTCTAACCAACTTCACACTGGTGGGCAGAATGAAAGCACTGTCATCTTCAGTATGCTTTGCCATAATACTAAAATAGTTCAAATTGTAAAAAAAAATTCAGCAGATTGTTCACATGCACAGAAATATTTGCAGATACACACACGCAGTTTTTTCACCAAACAAGTCAGTGCAACACATGCAGAGCAGATATATTTACATTGGAGTGAACAAAAATATGCTCACAAAAAACAGTAAGCTGAAAAAGAAAATTGCAGAAAAAATGCAGAAGAAATATATAGAAAAAAAAGAGGCAAGAAAAATAATTAGGCAGCATCTTGCCGCACAGCTGGATCTGGCCACAGCGCCACGTCCACATCACAGGCAATACCTTCCCTCGCCAGACATCGAGGGAAGAAGCGCCTTGAGTGCTTTATCCATCCCTGAATCGCACCCACATCTACTTCATCACGTGCCTCTTCCATAGCCTGCACAAGAGGCACGCACACAAAGGGCTGCCGGTCGTATACCTTCCACCACCATGCCGAAAAGAACTCTTCAATGGGGTTCAGAGATGGTGAGTATGGTGGGAGGTCAGCAAACCAGTTTTGGACCGGGGCTGAACGATGAAAGCTCACGTTGTCCCGTACTACAGCGTACTGCTTTCTTTCATGGTCTGCATCATTCACACGCTCTGGTGGTATGAGAATGTTGTGGAGTCTGTCCAGTCTGTCACAGAGGGTTTCGTCACCTCAAGTGTGCAGAATGAAGTGTTTTCATTTTCCGTTCTGGTTTAATTGGCAGGTCGTCCGTTTGCGATGGAGCTGCTGAATCCTCACAAATCCAGACTGAACAAAGTGGAGATGAAGCAGCTGCAGGAGGTCGTGTCCATCGTCCACCTCACAGACGTCACACACAACACTTCACCCAGGAAACCTGCATTTTCAGTTTGCACATTGAAAACCTGAGTGGACAGTTTTTACACTTGGCAGAGGTGGAACATATTGATAAAAAGAAAATGCAACAAAGAACATCTTCACTCAGATTCTCACTCAGGGAAAGTCGACACTTTGTCCCAAAGCAAAACATCTCAGCAACTACAGTCAGAATGTGGTCGTGTGTTTTTGTTTTGCTTGCAGCCATAAAGAGCTTCAGGAGGTAGAAAACAGTTTTACACAACCCTTTCTTCAAAATACAGAGAGAGACACAAACACACAAAAAAGCTGAGGACGTTTTGGCCTGATGGGGGCAGTATAGGAAAACAGGGTCGCCTAAATGATTACAATGAATCCTCTGGGAACCATGAATTGTAGTTTTGAGACATTTAATTCTGGACCAAAATGTTCGACGGACTGACTGTTGGACATTTTGTAAAGCCGATGTTAGTCTCAATCTTTCTCTCTGTTAAAGCCACATGTGCAGTGTTTATGTCCTCACACATTCTTTACGACCACTAACCTCATTTCTGTTTCGTTTTTAGACCATTAACACATCTTCAGACAAAATCAGGGTGAGGGACCTGCAGATTGTTACCAGGTGAGAAAATATAAATCTGTAAAATGACACTAGATGACACCTGCATTATTAAACCTCTGACAGTAAATGAGTATCACAAGCAGCTGACAAAGCGACGAACTGTGCTGTTAATGTGCAGAGAGGCCATGAGCCGGATGAAGGAGGGAGAGGAGGAGAAAACCAAGTCGTACACGGCGCTAATCTGGACCCAGAAACCCATCCAGAGGGAAGACATTAGCTTCATCGATGACATCAAGGTCAATACAACACACACACACACACACACACACACACACACACACACACACACACACAGAGTCACTTCAGTTTGTGAAGTGTAGCCAAGAGATTAAAGAACCTTTAGGCTGATATCTGTGACTCCAGGTGCTGATTTGTATTTAGTGAATCTGAATTTGTGTCAGAATCAGTTGTAAATCAAGTTTGGAAACTGAATTGTGAACTGTAATGTTTTTAAATGGAATTTGATTCTGAAACACAATTTCAGCAACAATTCCAAATGCTAAAGATGGAAATTTAGGAAAACTGTGACGCTCCAGGAACAAAGTCACTGGATAAAGATGAGAATGTAAATGAAACAGTCCGGCTGTTGTTCATCCCGTCAGGATCTGACTCTGGACCAGAAGACTCCTCTGAGGGTCCTGCACCGGCGGGCGCTGGCCGTCCGTCACAGAGTCATCCACAGCATGAACACCCGCTTCCTGGACTCTCATCACTTCCACCTGGGGCTGAAGACTCAGGCTGGGACGTATCCTCACATCATGCTCTGCCGAGTTCCACTTTTACTTCACTACGTTCAAATCACTTCAAATATTGTACTTTTTACTTCATTACGTTTATTTGATAACTTTAGTTACTCGTTACTTTGTATGCTGAGATTATTAATACAAATGATAATCAACAAATCAATTCTGATTCTAGAAATTATACATTAAGATTAAGATTTGGAAATGGCTGTTCTGCATAACATTAAGTGTATTATGATGCGAATACTTTGGTGAAAATTTTAGGCAGGACTATTACTTGAAACAGAGTATTTCTACACTGTGGTATTACTGCAGTACAAGTACAAGATCTGAGTACTTCTTCCACCTGTGCTAAAGTCTGAGATGGACTTTGTTAGACTTTTAGTTTTCTCATTCCACCACATCTACTGTCTGTTCTTCAGCTGTATTTAGTTACATTTGCCCACTGTCTTTTTTTAAATCTGTGTAAAACGCACTTTTAAGTTGCATATAAAAGTTTAAAATGTTGCTCTGATTTTGGACCTTTGATCACAAAGTGCTCCTGAACGTCAGCCGACAGCTACATCAAAGAGTTTGTCCACGGAGACTTCGGTCGCACCAGACCCAACCTGTGTCAGCTGCTGAAGACGGATACCGACATCCTGGAGCTGGATGTGGAGGTGGGATGAAAAATAAAACCACATTTTTACATTATTACGTCTATTTAGATGGCAAATACTCGAAAGTAGAGCGGCAGAGTCTCTTTATATTTTCAGAGGTGGAACAGATCATGTTCCTCGGTTTGTTCAGGAGCCTTTGCTGATCCCTGGATGTTGAATTCGAGCTGTCTGTCTGTTTCCTCTGTCAGTCTGTGGATGTGGACTGGCCTCCGTCCATCCCAGAGTGAACGCCTCCTCACCTGGTCCTGAATCTGAGAGGTTCCATCTCGCTGAGACCGAGCCGGTTCTGATCCGGTTTGGGAGGAGCTCAGCACCGAACCGTCGGCCGGGTTCAGAGCGTGTGAAACTGAAAACATCAGGCTGGAGGTGAAGAGGAAACCCTGAGCAGAATGAATCTCCTGCTGATGCTTCCCCAGATCTGTTTTCTTCTGTTGTCTGTTTTCATTGATGAAGAATCTGATGGAGACACGATGTTCACTGTTTTCTCCTGCAACATTTTACAATGTCTGCCAATTATTTTTCATAGCAAAATAAACTGAAACAAATGAACCTGGAAACAAAATGTGCACAGAAAACTGTCAGATACTGGAAGTTGGCCTTAAATGTCCGGACAGATTATTAACCCCCTTGATTATTTTTTGGTCAGAGATTAAAATTTTAATTTCACCACTAAGATGATTTTATTTAAAATAAAAGTTCCTGTAAGGCTGATTTTGAACATTCAACATTTGAGAACTTCTTTGCTCAGTGAAAAAGACACATGGTGACAGAAGGTGTCCAGAAAGTGTGAATGCTCTAACGTGAAGAACATGCAGGTTGTATATTGGTAAAAAGTTTTTCTTTAAATAAATCAGGACCTGAAATAGAGCATGAGGTGTATTTTCTGTTGAAGCTCAATGTTTGTCGCCTCTGAGGACAGAAAAAGCACACAAACAATAAAGAGTCATGACAGCAGAAACCCTGAAATGTATTTCTTTTAATTTAATTCAAAATAAATACTACCACGGCAACGCAAGTCCACTACTGGGTTCTTGCCCTAATGTTTTGGTAAGAAAACAAACAAGCAAACGATCCAAAAAAAAAGAAAAAAGAGACTTCAGTTAATGCATCCATCATCATCATCATCATCATCATCATCCTTCAGCGACTTTCAAGAGGTGCCTTTTTTAACGACAAACAAGGTCACACTGCCTCGAATGACAGACATAAATAAAACAAATACTATGGTACAAAAAAAGGGCAGAAGGAGGAGCAAGGGATGATGGGATTGGAACAACCTGATGAAACCAGCACTGCAAAAAACAAAAACAAAAAGGGTCAGCCATGGTCCCACATTTAGTATTTTTTTCTTTTTAAACCGGGTGAAGGGGAACAGAGACGACGGTGCAGACTCCACAGTCACAGCCACGTCCTCTCACACAAATTCAGGAGTCAATCATTTTCAGGAACCACGGTGACAAAAGGGAGGCGGGGCGGGGTTCGTCTCCATGGAAACAACATCCTCCGTGGATGATAACCAGTCAAGTCGGTGCATCATAAAAAAAAAAAATCAATAATCAATGGAAGGTTCCAGTCTTTGACACTGTCTTTATTCTTTTCCTTCGTTTCATTTTTTTTTTTTAGTCGTTTGTTGTTCGTATTTTTTTCGGTCACTTTTCTCATCAGCAAGCTCGAAGTACAGTCACACAGAAAAAAAATGTTTATGTCTCGTCTGTCAAGATGCCACTAAAGATAAAAACAAAAAAAAGGCATTGCATATTTACATCAAGAAGTTTGGGGCGACTCGACTCTTTTCTGACAGTCCTCACAGTCTTCATACATGAGTGTCTCACGGCTCAGTTTTCTCGTGATCTGTGACATTAGTGATTTATTGATTCCCTCAGTTCAGATTTATAAAGGTGTGTGTGTGTATAAATGAATTCTTCTCACAATACTGACAGGAGACACAGGGGCGGGACCCTGCGTCTGGAGCTGGAAGCCTCGTTTCTGTTAGTGTCAGAGTGATAAATTCTATTCTCTTCACTCTGATCTATCGTCTAAAAACAGTCTTCGTTTATCTGTTTGTGTGTGAATGTGAGTGAAAAGCTTGTGTTTGCTCTCAGGGTTCCTTCACAGCTGCACAAAGATCCAAACTATGGACTCGCTGGTTCGATATGTTTCTTGTTTCTCTGACCTGTTTCATCACCTTTACAAATGAACTTCAAGAGTATGAGATGACAAGGCATCAGAAAACTATTTTCCAAAACCATTCACAATTGCAAATATCCTCTAAGAGCTGGAAGTCGCCTGATTCTTCCACTGAACCTTTCCCACGTGTGCAGGAACCCTGAGGAGAGAAGTGTCTGCAGAACAGATGAAGTCGGCAGGATTCTCCAGGATGTTTGATTCAACAAACTGAGTCACTTCCTCTTAATCATTTCAAACCTTTTCTGGTTCTTTAAGTCTCGTCTCTCATGAAGTGTAGTGCACCTCTCACACCATTAGAGGGCAGGACTCCCTCAGTTTGTGCCAATACATGAGTTGCAGTTGGACATCCCAGCTGAATGTGCTCATCCAAGGACTGGACTCTAGTCTAGAGGTTCACGACCAAACGGAAACCAAAACGGATCCATGGGCCTCAAACCCACAGCTTCCACCAACAGGACATGAAGCGAGTATCTAAAGCAGAGTTGTAGCCTGTTGAATCGAATTTAACCAGGTCCATTTAATATTTTCCCCAAAGGTGAACTGAACAACTTTTGTGGACTTAGTTCACAATCAAGCAGGACATGTGAGTGACTTGACTCTCTGTCGGGTTGATGTGTCCTTTGTGCAGAAATGAACACCCGTCAGTCCATTAAACAGCGTCTGTGTGGACTCGCGGGTTCCAGCTGTTAAACACAGCTGCAGTGACTGTTCTCATATTCTGTCACTTCAAGAAAACACCAAATTAGATTTTGGCTGGAGCAAACTGCCGACTTCAGTCTGATGAGCTGTCTGTTTCTGTGTATCTACAGTTCTCTATAGATACTGTGTCTGTGTGTGTGTGTGTGTGTGTGTGTGTGCTATGACAGCATAAAGTTGATCCCCCATGTCCCACATACGTACAGCACATACATACATTAAGCCACATTTCCCTGTGTAAACACCCATTCCACTAGTCCTACAGCTACGATGAGGAAACAGAAGAGAGGAGGTGAAGAGGAGGAGGAGGAGGAAAGAAGCGGTGAGAAAGCAGAGAAAGGCCTCGTTCCCCTGCCGGCTGTGGAAAGCTGGAGCGGTTAGCTGAGTTTCAACGCGGTTGTGCTCTGTGGTGCCTGAGTGAACTGTGCAGTTTCTGGCAGTTTAGTGTTTCCTGTTTCAAAATAAAAGAACAACTTAGAAGTAACGCGCGAGAAAGAACACATGGGTCGAAACAATACGAGAGCAAAGTAGTAACACTGCAACGATGAAAGGAACGAAACAGACTCGTCCATTCTTGTGTTCTGTCTTTCCTTTGTTTTGTTTTTTTGTTGGTTTTTTTCTTTTTCGTTGTCGTTGACCTGTAGACAGTGATTTTCATCGCCATGGGATTGGGGAATGTGCGCTGCCATGGCAAATGTATGAGAAAGAATTTTTTTTTTTTGTAGATTTTTTTTTTTGAGTGAACCACGAGCCATGCACTTATTCTCAACTAAGAATGACCCCTCACAAGCCCGAAAACCCGCCCGCCCTCTCCCAAAAAAACACCCTGTCGGTATGATACGAAACATCTGCACACGTAAGGCAACATTTTTGGTTTTTTGTTCCCTAAAACGGCTCTTCCAAACCAAGTGCAAAAAGTCAAAAGAAGAAGAAGAAAAAGGGCAGAAACGACAAACAAAAAAAAGATGAACGCAACCTGGGTCGACAACTTAATACTGACGGAGTGAAAAAATAAATAACAAAAACATTGCCTTCTGCAGTAAATAGCGCTGAAAATGTAGGAGACTTATTTTTTAGTGTGGGGAGACCGGCTGGAGTCTATCCCACTGTGCAAAAACCTCTTTTAAAGTCCCTAAAAAGACTTCTCCCCATCTGTGAGGAGGCAGAGAAGGAGAAAAAGAGGGGAGACTGGTATTTTTTTTTCCTAAAATGGCTACGTGTTTTCCTCAAAATGGCCACGAATGGGGACGACACTGGCTGGCTGGGCTGGAGCGCTCACTCCCGCCCGCTGGCTGAGTAGGAGAACTGTGGGAAATGAGGCCTTCGCTCGTTGTCCGCCGCGTCCATCCCGTCCTCGTCATCTGTGGACGCAGAAACAGAGACGCGTTAGAGGACAACGCGAGCCGGCCCACGTTTCATCACAAATGAAATCGAGCTGTACTTTGAGATCAATAACACAGGACACGGCAACAACACAGGTTTACCAATTGAAGTTTTAGGATTGAAGTTGCTGATAGTAGATTTAAAACGCTGACTGTTGACAACTTTCATTCCACTATGTTGACAAAAATATAAAAATCTGAAACAATATTCAGGCTCTCACGGGACTCGGGTTCAGTTCCAATAAGAGCTCAAGAGTTACGCATTTGGTGTAGAAATACTGGAAGCATTTTACGGTCATTTCCAGGTCAGGTGATGAACAGACTGACATTCATGTGCAAAGTTGGACGAGTGAAGAGGAGGCAGATTCACTGGAGAAGTGAAAGACTCCTCCAGCATTTCAGCAGTGAACAGACTCAGATCTGGTGTTTAATAGGGAACAGGAAGACGTCCTTACATTTCTCCGGCGGAGTGATGGTGATGGTCTGTGCTGTGAACTCCTCGTCAAAGTAGCGTGTGTCCGTCTCTGAGGAGACCTGGGGCTGGAAAGGTGGGACCAGCTGGAACAGACAGGAAGTTGACAGGGAATGACCGGAGAAAAATACAGAGTGAAACAAAGTTGAATGATGATGATGTAAGTTTGAGTTTGCTGATGCTCATCATGCTGATCTCTATTTCACTAAAATTCTTGGCTTCTGACCGGGTTTGACAGAAAAGTGTGAAAACCATTTAATGATATATTTATTTAATAAGCGTCAGCATTGATGGCAATTATCATTTCAAGGTTCATCAGAATTTTTACAAACCAAACAATCAATCAAATAATGGAGAAAATAATCAGCAGATGAATCCAGATGCTTTTACATGAATGCATGAAGAAAAATACTCTGAGAGAAGACAGAAGAGCAGAACAGACGCAGGGACATTTTTCTGCTTGGAATACTTTTACTTTTTTATGAGTAAAAGCAGCGAATTACTTAAAACACATTCTTTTCTAAATAATCAATATGGACCTGCAGCAAAGAGCAAAGACCTTGACTGACATGTTGATGTGAAGCTCAAGTCAAGTCAAGTTAAAGAAAAAGAAAAAGCAGGACGCGAGTCTGTTCGAGGACCTGGTGCTGTTTGGACTGCTCTATGTTGTTGAAATGAAATAGAGATGAGGTATTTTTTTTCCTTTTCTGTTCTATTCTATTTTGGATCTTACATCCCAGCCAGACGTCTTCTGAAAAATTAGGTAACCCTGCTACCAGAATATCTCAGGTACGCTGTTTGAATAAATTACCACTGAAGATCGGATGACGTCTCGCAGCTAAATCCTGCTCTCACCTTCTTGTCGTAGACGTCCTGCCAGTCGATTGTGCCAAAGAAACTGTGTCGCATGATCTCCTTAGCGTCATCCGGTCCGCCGCCCAGCCTGTCAGAGAAGAGAAGAAGAGAAGAAGAAGACGTCTAAGTCAGACATCAAACGCTGCTCTTACAAAGTCTCCATCAATGGAACCAGAATATCCACCTGCTACTGATCCTAAAATAACTCTTTGGGGTGAACGAGTTCGCTCTGTGAAGCTGCAGTAGCCTCTTTTCACCAGTTTCTTCATTAGAGACAGAAAACGCCTCAGGGATAATCAGAGTGGGAAATTAACAGCGGCCACCAGCCAGTTTTGTCCAACAGCACTTTTGCTGAATATCAGCGATCAGTAGAAGGTTTCGTTCTCTTCTTGACATCGAGCTGTTTAAATTGTGAAATGAACGGGTGCGTTCGTTCAGGACACCACAGGACGTCACAGGCCAGTGCCCGTGAGGACTGTCCCAAGTCTAACTTTAACTGTAATGCAGAGTTTAAAATCTTAAACTCAATACACAAACAAACTGAAGGTGCTTTGAGTAGTTTTCTTGTAAAGCAGAAGTTTACATTCACCATTTCTCACCAAAATACGCCGTGTTCATCCTTGAGGTTTAACAATGTATAGAAAGCATTTCCTTCCTCATGAAACAAATTAAAATCATTTAAAACATCAATTAAAAACACAATCATGTTCGCTGTGGATCAGCGGCTCGCCTGTTTCCTGTGCGTGTCCGCGTACCGTTTGTTGGGGTCCTTGATGAGCAGCCCTGACAGCAGCGACTTGGCGTCGGCCGACAGGGTTCGTGGGAACTTGATCTCTTCCATGAGGATGAGTTCAAACAGCTTCTCGTGGTCCTGGTTGTAGAACGGCAGGCGGCCGCACATCATCTCGTACGTAACCACGCCCAAACCCCACCAGTCCACCGCCCGTCCGTAGTCGTTGTCCTCCAGCACCTGATAACAACATGCTACACTGTTTAACCGCTGTGTTCTTTCTGATGTAACTATTTTTGACTTTGACATATCTGATATCCTCTTTCATATCCTCTTAATGGAAAAATAACTTTCAAAATATCCACCGAGATCCACATTAGAAGAAGTGAAATTAGCTACTGACATTCTACTTTGTTGTAAAGGCAACATTTAGCTGCCATTAGAGGAACCACATGTTCGGGCACTTCCACATTGGCTACAACGTTAAGCCCCGGCAGTTGCTGCTTGCTGACAAACACACAAACTGAGAAAATCCCAAACATGGTTTCATCACACAGGACAAGAACAGATGGTGAAGGGTCAGTCTGGGTTTGGACACTTTTGGGATTCAGATTAGTTTTTATTTTTCAGTATTTATTGGCACTGCAGGTTCCATCAACTCTGAAACCCAAATGATCGCATTTTTGTTCTAACTGTCTGTTTGGTGTGACCTCTGACCTCAGGAGCCAGGTACTCTGGTGTTCCACAGAAGGTCTTCATGGTGGCAGTGTCGGTGATGCCTTCTTTGCAGAGGCCAAAGTCGGTGATCTTGATGTGGCCGTCTTTGTCCAACATGAGGTTCTCCAGCTGATGAGGAGGACGAGACAAATGAAAAAGGTGAACCTTTGTTTTTCATCGTTCATCACAATCTGGACGTTTCTGTGCGTTTCTACATGTTAAACTAAGAAAAGTGTAAACTCAAACATCCGACCCAGAGCGGGCGCAGTTTACCTTCAGATCACGATAGACGATCTTGGCAGAATGTAGGTAGTCTAGAGCAGAGACGATCTCAGCGCCGTAAAAACGAGTGCGGTCCTCCGAAAAAACTCTTTCTCTTGACAAATGGAAAAACAGCTGCCAAGAAAAAAAGTTCAAGTTCATACACCTCAAACATCTCAGACATCATCAGTTGATTCATCCAGTAAAGACAAGTTAGCAGATTCAATCAAATTACACAGTTATACAGTTTTGGTCTCATTCCATGTGTACAGTCTAGATCCAGTTCAGTATGAGAAAGAGCAGTAATCTTCTCTAAGTAGAGAAATAATATAGCTGAATTCAACATGCTGCACTATGTTACACAGAGCAGCTACTGTCAGTCAGACGTGAATATAACAAGCGTCACCTACAATAATCTCACACCTGACTTTGCAAGTAAACATAAAAATGTTTGGTCTCATACAAAACAAGTAGGTAACCAAACATATTTAGAATATCAGAAAACCTAACTATCCAAGGTGTTTAAACAATACAGCATCGGATACACAATACAAAGGTGGAGCTGGGTGTTGAAAGGAGAAAAGGCCTGGATGAGAGTCAGCATGTTCCACGAGCAAGAAGCTCAGTTAGTGAGTACAACAGGCGATTTGGAGTAATAAAACGAAAAGATGCATCACTGGTACACAGAAAAAGTATTTCAACAAAGCAGCGAGCTGACGTTGTTTCTTCAAAGCAGACAGCTCAGACTTCCAGAAGTGTGACACGGCTATGTATCAGGTACTTAACATAATGCAGAAGAACTTCCGTATATTTATCTGTAAACAGGCTCCATAATCACAGGCTCATCAGCTGACCAGTAACATCCAATCTCTTCTCATCTCACTACTACTACACTCAGGGCCTCCACCATTTGAGCCAAGGTGTTGTTGACTTAACTCACATTTAATGTTCATGAATGCGTTTTTTAAAGACTCTTTTCTGTTGAAGCTCTTCGAATCACACCGTGTTGTTAATCAACGTTCTTCAATAATTCTTGAAATAACTTCCATGTTGAAATAAAGACAGAACATCTGCCAGCATCAAAAGCCTTTTTTAAGAAGCGATTCATTGATCTCTCACCTCTCCTCCGTTGACGTACTCCATTACAAAGCACAGCCGATCCTTCGTCTGGAACGAGTACTTCAGAGACTGCAACACAACATATACATATTTTTTAATCTCACCAGTGCTCAGCTGTTTCAAACACATTATTTTTTAAGAACAGAAGCTTTGTGGTCGGGAATTCAGTGCATCTTTGTCTTTGCATGACACAAAAGAGTCTTTAAAACGAAGTTGGTGGCCACCGCTTCCCTTTTTAAAACTAAGTGAAAGTAGGCGGTGGATTCATTCTGACACAGAATTCACAATGTTTCATACAGTCCACATGCTGATACTCACAGTTAGGAATGGATGCCGAGTGTTTTTTAATACCCTACTTTCTGTGAGTGTGTGAGCAACTTCATCCTGTGATAAACAAAGACAAAAGAAGAGGCAGAGTGATAAGTCAGGAGATAAAAGGAGCTGGCCTGCAGACGATGGTCAAAAGGTTGAGGATGTAATTCATATTTTAAAAATAAAAGCTTTTCAAGACTGAGTTAAAAAGTGCTTTACAGACAATCAGACAGACAAACAGCTGATGAACGCTAAAAGGACCTTGGCTATGATGACTTCCTTCTTCAGGATCTTCATGGCGTAGTAGGTGCCACTCGCCTTCTCCCTCACCAGAATGACTTTCCCAAAAGTGCCTTTGCCCAGAAGCTTCAGATAGTCAAAGTCATTCATTGTCTGGACAAAGAAACAGAGGCATGATGTGAAGACACTGGTTCTCCATCGTTCACTGTTCTCTTTTCAAAGTAAGACAGCCGTTAGAAGAGGGAGTGATATTTGGACCTCACTCAGATCAACCGTCACCTTTCGTTTGTAGTGGCTGATGGAGGTGTCCATCTCCTCCTCGTTGACGTTCTCGATCTGGGAGGTGGGGCTGCACAGGATGCCCTCCTCCTCCTGCTTGGCCAGAGACTCGGCCACCATCTGAATGGCCTCGGCCCACTCGTCCCTGCAAGACACAGCAGCGGGTTAAATACCATCTTCTGAGAGACGGCTGGTTAGAACGACAGATTCTCACGTTGAGCTACTCTGAGATCATTGTCTCCATGTCTTCAACCTGCACACAGACAGGCTTCCACAAGTTTGTCTCACTAACCAGAAGTGAGGTACTTCTCTGTACCTGCAGCTACAGCTGATCCTGAGCAGGGTCTACGACTGAACCACAGACCAAAAACAATCCTCGAGGCGTCTTCAACACGGACACTGTGCATCAGAACCAGTTCAAACAGCTACAAGGTGACTTCTTAAAAATGTAACGACGCTGTGCTACAGCGGCTGCAGAGACACTACGAGAGACCGCAGCTTTCTCTGCTCTCGCTTCTCCAACGAGTTTCCGATGCCAGTGGAGATTATTGATAATAAAGACAATATTATTATCAATATCAATAATTCTGCTCAGTAGAAGTCAATGGGCGGAGTCAATTGTCTATTTTTAGCAGGTTTAAAAGTTCTGTTTGTTCTGGCAGAGTTTACTACATTAACACATTTCAACAAAAAACACATTCTGATATCGACCTCTGTGTGTTCGCCCATCTGCTACAAACTGGACCAACCAAAACAGAAACCTATAATTATTTGCCCACGCAGCTTTTATAATACTGACAAATCAAAACAACATTCACTTTGTAAGTTTTTGAATCAAATGAGCTGATGACCAGCGAGATGTGAGAGCAAATGAATGGTCCAATCAAACACAAAATCAAACCTACTCTGACAGACACATGTGCATGTAGCAGATGTTGGAGGAGGATGTTGTTCGTGGAGTGTTGTTCGTAACGTATACATACATTATATTGTGTTTTGGAACGAAACCCTTAAAAGCTGGCATCCAGCCTCAGACCCACACCCCTGCTTCCTGTCTTTCTTCTCACTGTGTTAACAGACTCCTGTTGTGTGAGGAGAACTTAACACAAAAAGCCTCCAGTCTGGTTCAGGACTGAGAACTGCCAGATCTTTCATATCTGGGATCTGTTGACAGCGAGTCCTCTCCCATAGCTTTCTTTATGACATTTGTTTTCAGCACATAAGCAGCAGTTAAGATGTGTTTTACAGCTGAATATCTGGATTAAGGATCTATGACATGCAAGTTTTTTTAAAGCTTTCTACAAGACCTATCTTATAGTTTTTCCCTTTAGTATCTGCAGAGACCACACAATATTCATTGTTTTCAATTGTAAATTTGACAGTTAATTCAGTTTTGGATCCAGGCTTTTTGCCAGTAACATTATTTACAGATTCTCTTTTCTTTCAAATCTTTTCTTTTTAGAAAATGATTGACCCACTGACCCAAAAACTAAATAATACGACTTAAAAATATTATTTTCTCAAAATACCTGTAGCCAGTGTTCTCTTTTCAGATGTATTGTTCCTCACCTGGTCAGCCTCATTTCTCCCTGTGTTCAATTGAGCCTGTTCTGTCAACTACATACAAACAAAGCCTCCAGTCTGCAGACTCATAATGAGACAAACTGCTGAGGACGAGGAGGAGGAGGAGGAGGAGGAGGAAGGCTCACCTCTCATCAGGAGTGTCGACGTGGAAAGTCCTCTCGATGACGGTGGTCCACTGCAGACAGCGGATGATGAAGGTGTTTGGCTTGGGCCGCTCTGTCTTCATCAGCTGACATTCTGGAAGTGGCACAGAGATCGATGCACGGTGTTACACAGACATTTGTTTTTAGCGTATGAAATATGTGATGAAGGCCTCTGTTCGTGTCTCACTTGCTACAGAGAAGTTGTTGAGCGGGTAGGCCAGGTCAGAGTCCTGCGGTTTGTCCTTGTAGCCGATGAAAGAGCCGTCTGTCTTCAGCAGAAAGTAGCGCGGTCGCCAGTTCTTGATGTACTCACCTGCAGGGAGGGAAAAACAACAGGTTACATCCTGCTACATTCACACGTGTTCGGACCGAGCAGGAAGCAGCAGAGCCTGGACTTTATGTATTAGAACCACTTCAATTTTGTAATGAACATGGAGGAATGTGTCTCTATAAAAAAGACTGAACTGTCATTTTGCTTCACTACATCATTCAGTCTAACATCACGTTCATGTGAGCCATTTTCTATTTGGTGTTGGGAGATCTAACTAATCAGCAGCGATGGATCTGTCTGTCCCACTCACGTCATTTTCTGTCCACACAAGTTGTGGTGGCAGCTGCGTAGCAGGAAACTTAAAGAGGAGCTTGGAAAGTGCTGCCCTCTCTGGTGGAAAGTTTCACACCTGTTTCACCTCTGGGTGTTGTCACAAGGTTAGGGCTGGACAGAGACGGGTATTGAGGACCAGGACTAAATTAGTACCAGTTCCTGATTGGTCAGTACAGAAATATTGATAAGTGTCTTATTGCTAAGCAGTATCAGTATCAATATCCTGGCGTACACCTGTACATCACTGCAGCCAGGTGAAACGCTCAACCACTGGAGGTCAGCAATGACTCGCTTTTCAAGGGGCATTGAGTCTTTAAGGTTCTTTCCAGAACAGTTTCTGTTGTGTCTCTTAGGCTCTTCATCCATAACATGATCTAAAGCAATCTAAAAAACAACTCTGCTGTGAACATATTATAAATACAGCACAACACGGACGGGGTGATACATCAGGAATCAGTGCTCATCTGAATTTGTTGCAGGTGAATGACTTACTTTTCCACTTCTGCTGTTTTACTTTCTTCTCACCTGCAAATCACCAAATCAGTGCTATCTGTGGGAAGTTATGGAACTGCTTTAGGATTTCAACTGAATTGTAAAACACTTGAAAGCTGATGTTTAGGTGAAGAGGGTCAGGCGAGGTGTAAATGAAATGTCAGGAAGTAAACTCACTGTTCTAATTGGGCCTCATCTTTACATGTGCTACACTAAATAGGAAACTTTAAAGTAAGCAAATATGTTTCATTCTTTATTATCAGCCGTCTTTTTGATTCTCTAATCTTAGCTGGACATCAATCATCAGCTTCCAAATTCATTTATACATCGGTACCACTTCTAGGTGAAGAAGAAATCTTCTGATGAAATACTGGATGAACATAGAGCTTATTCTTATTCAGCAGCCATGAAGTGTTGCTTTCCTGCTGTTCTGACTCATCAATTTGTGGCACAATTACAACAAATGTTGGAATACATGAATATGTCGTGGTGAGATGTTGACATCTCACACAGTCGTATTAGTGCCAGAGCTAACAGAGAACAAGGCGCTGGAACCAAAGTGTGTCTGGATTAGTGATCAATGACTGAAGTGAACTGCCTCAGCATCTATCGGACAAATCAAACTCTGACGAAACTATTCTCACACATCTGATGACTCACGCAGCCTCAGAACAACGGTGTGACGAGGATGACAAAGACAGAAATGTCAGAAAACTCAGTTCAGAAAACTCAGTCAGTTCCACTTAAAGGCTGGTGAGCAGCAGAGAAACTCAGCAGCTCTGCAAGTTCATTTAGAAATCAGGGCTGCCAGTAAGGCAGGGGAGAGGGAAGTCTGGGGCTCTCTGCTCAAGCTGCTACCCCCACGACCCGGTGGATGGATGGATGGATGGATGGATAGATAGATGGATGGATGGATGGATGGATGGATGGAGATGCCAGTAATGATTTCTTTCTAAACCAATACATCTATCAAGGATTGTTTGATTTAATTGTTCAGCCTCTTATTAAGCCTGTTTTAAAAATCTCCACAAACCAAGACGATAAAAATAGCTAAAATAGCTTCTTTTTCCATTTGAAAAATTACAAGTGGTATTTTTTTGCCAATAAATTACTTGAACCACTGATCAATTATCAAAATTGTTATCCCCAGACCAGAGGGATAAATAAAGGTGGGGAAAGTGATGGAGCAATGACCAAATGATGATTAATCAATTACTAAAATTCTTTAAATCTATAGAGTAATTGACTGATTGGTTTGGCACAGAAATGGAAACATCTCATTTATCAGAGCGACGGTGTCCCCAGTCGCTCCCAGCACAGTCAGGTCAGTCATTAAACACGGTGGTTCGAGACCAACGTCCTCCTGTCCACATGTTTTAGTGTCCTTCAGCAAGACACAGAACCCCAAACTGCGTCTGTGTGTGTGTGTGTGTGTGTGTGTGTGTGTGTGTGTGTGTGTGTGTGTGTGTGTGTGTGTGTGTGTGTGTGTGTGTCAGCAGTCCCTCTTGTTCTCCTATCAACTCAATGACCTTTCACTTTGACTGATTTCCCATTGGTTCACAGTTTAAATTGATTCCTCTCTGTGTTGCTGGGCCCAACATCCTGTTCAACAGGAACTCCGTCGTATTAAAGAAGTAAAGATGCAATCTGTCACGATCAGCCCAGAACGCAAGTCCTTACATCCATTCAAACACAGGTTGAACAATTGAGTCTCCACCAACATAAACTCTGGAGTCGAGAACAATAATGTTGCTCCACATTTGAATTTTATGACTTTTTTGTGTTTCTCAAAAATTCAGTTTCAACACCCCAGTTTCCAAACTGTTGTGAGCTGCGTGTCAACTCTGAGTTTTGATCCTAAACAGCCCAGAGAGCAGCTTGGGGCAGTTTCTCTAAGAAGGCTGTTCGGGCTGAATTATAAGAGCACACAGAGGTGCAATAAACAATTCAGGGACTTGTGGGGGCCGGAGAGGAAGGAACCAGAGTGTTAGGTCATCCTCTGTATGCTCATAGTGCCACAGAGAAACTTCCCCCTGCCTGCCAGCCAACAGCCCAGAGCTCAGACCAGACAAACACACCTCCAGCACGCACACATGCACACACACACTGAAATCACTGTGGGAAATAACACACCAGCCAAGTGCAGCTCAGGCCGGGCTGCAGCGCTGCAAAGCCTGCCTCCTCTGCTCGCCGTCTGGCAGGTAAACAACCATTGTTTGGAGGTGCTGTTCTTCAAACTGGCAGGGTGGTTAGGCCGTGTCCACGCCGAGCCGCACGAAAACACGGCTTCTCTGACTGAGGCCGCCGTTTCCTACAACCGAAACTGTGTTGCTCCTAAACACCCTCAGCAGTGAGTTCAACTGAAAACACTGGTGTTGTTTTGTCGTAGGGACCAAACACTCGGCGTCACACATGAAGGGCAGGTGTCATTAATTCATGTTTCTGTTTACAGACAACTTCTTAATTATACATAGTGATTTCATTCATTGGTGCAAAAGCTGCTTGTTTAACAGGGTTTAATGGGAACTGGGAATGGTATGCTCAGCTACAGAATACATTATAAGTGACCATATATATATATAAATAAAACTATAGAAACGACTGAAAGATGCAGCAGAAAAGGTTGAACCAGTTTCCTGTTGTTTTTGATTTCACGGTGACCAAAACAACAGCTGTGTTTCACTTTCACACTACACACTCATTCTATAACGTTCTGGAGTCTGCATGTGTTCACGCTGATAAATCTACAAAATGAAGCACATTTAAAGGTATTATTGTTACTAATGGCCCATAATGCAATGCACATATGAAACTGAGGAGCTGCTCAGAGGTGGAAAAGATCATCGCAGGAATCAAGACATATCCAATCTATCTAGCAGCGCTCGAGAGTCACGTGTCCTTTCTGTGCAAAGCTTTGATCATTTCACATTAGTGTAAAATGGTGAGGTATGTTCATTTCTTGCACGTGGTCAAAAATGTTTACAGTTGTTTTGTGCATCATTCTGGTGACTCAGAGGTGAAAATAGAGGGAAGGTCAAAGGAACATGACAGCGACACAACCCCTGTCAACTCATGCTTCCTGTTGAGCAGAAATAACGAGAGTAGTTCAATTTCCCTGCATCATTTTTGAGTAATAATTTCCACTGATGTTTGGGCTGAACCAGGATTTCAAGTGTCTGCTGCTGCAAGTGATGCACACCAACCGGAAAAACTCTCGAGAGCCACATAATTCATGTTTATCCAGAAGTGCAGATTTTACTGAAGGTGACAAGTTTGCAGGTCTGTAAAAATGAAATCTGAAAAAGTGTAGTTTAAGATAAGTGTGTATAGTGTCCTTATCTCTAATGAATGTGGAAATGGGACACAGTTAAGTTTAAAAAGCTGCCTTCTGAGTATAGTCTTGTAACATAACAGTCTCAGGTTCAATTCCCTCATCAGCTGGAGCAAAACACACATCTCCCCCCGAACACTAAATGAAGGAGTCGGCTAAATGATTAGAACTAAAAATGGAAATCAGAAGAAGGATAACAGACAACAGCAGCCATCTGTGGCTGACAATGTTTCATCTTCATCCTGAGCAAAGACAAACCTAAAGCCAGGCCAGACACAGATACACACCGAGATCAATAAATTCATTCAAACAAGCACAAACACAGACAGAACCAGAACACATCAGCCAGGTTTCAACCCGACTGTCAGGTTTGCGATGAATCTGCTTCCTCTGTGTGAAACATACAGAAAGGAGAAGTGACTTCCAAGAACTGGTTCACATTGTTGTTTCTGTTCCATCAGAAAATGTCGTCTGTATTCACACCTTCATCTGAGAGGTAAAGAAGAGCACTTTGTAGCAGGACAGTCAAAATTATGAAACCTGGCTGCCGATGACAATCAATTTTGCTTTGATACACACGTGATACTTGTCAGGATACATTTGTTTTTCATGAAATTTGTTGACAAGCAGAAAAACGTAGAACATCACCAGCACCATCTAATTCAGTAAAATATAGGAAACAGACAGTTGGATGCAGTCTGAACCGTTACAGACGAAAACATCAGCTCACCTCTTTTCTGCACCCAGCCTTCCTTGACGACGTTCTGGTCGCTCATGGTGGCTTCTCCTCGTCACCAGCTCTCCCAGTTCTCCCAGTGTGGTGACGGTGAAGGGACAGTTGTTCAGGGGGCGGCAGGACAGTTTGTTTGGCTGAAGCTCAGTCAGCCTTCCTTCTGACCGCTTGACCTCTGACCTCCAAACTACCTGCGCCCACTCTCGCCTGACCTCAGATCTGTCAACCTGTTCCCCACTGGGCCGTATGAGTCTGCAGTGTCTCTCTATCTTTCTCTCTCTCTTTCCCACAGTCACTTTCTCTTTCCTCCTCTCGCCCCGCCGACCCAACCTGACTTTCTCTTGCTGTCTTCTGTCTCTCTCCCCTCCTAGTCTTCCTCACCTCTTTTAATTGTTTACTCCTCTCTCGCTCTCCCTCCCTCCTTCTCGCTCTGTTTCACAGTTGTCCTCACTCCCTCGTTCTCTCACTTCTTCTTCTTCTCCTATGTTCAGGCGCTCCAGCGGTGAGTCAGCCTGGAAGGAAACGGAGGCAGAGAAAGGAGAGAAGGGAGAAAAAACACACACAGAGTAGGTCAGTGGATAGTTTCCCTCAACAGCAAACACAGCAGGCTGCCACTTATTGTTCAGGGCCTTAACACACTTCCTGCCCCCTTACCTCCTTCTCTCCTTCCCCTTCTTCCTTGCCTCCTCACACTTTCTCCTTCTCCTTCCTTGCCTTATTCACCAACACCTTCTTTTTCTCCCAATTCCTTCCCTCTCTCCATCAGTCTTTCCCCACCTACTCCTCCCCCATTTTTTACCTCCTCTTCCCCTCCTTCCTTCTTTACTTCCCTCCTTCATTGGGCCCTACTTTCCTCCCCTACCTGCATCTCTCCTTCCCCATTTTCCTTGCCTCCTCACATCATTCACCCTCTCACATCATCTCACATGTGACAGTTTGCTGCTCCTTTGTCATATATGATAATAAATTCAATAACTTCAGACAATTCCAGCGATTTGAAGACATCACTTTTGGCTCTAAAAAGTCGTGATGGGCATTTTTCACTACTTTTTGACAGTTCATAGACTAAACAATAAATCAATTACCTGAAAATAATAAAATAATCAGCAGCTTTAGTGAAAGTAATTTTTGGTGCAGAGTTTCTAATTGTGGATTGTATTCATTGTCCTATTCTTCAGCCCTTCCACAGCCATAATCTATTAATGTTGACCATCACTTCTTGTGACAGTGTCTGACCAAATCTCTGCTCCTCGCAAACAAAACAGGTGACAAAAGAGACAAAGGGAGGTTATATTTGCATCATTTAAAAAAAATCCCGAGCAGATAGCAGAACAGTTATTTTGGGTCCATTTCACCAAATTTGCAACACGCAAGCAGTGATTTTCAACGTGATTTCAGTTCATTGTAAAGTTATGTTTCATTAATGAAAACAAATTCCATACTTGCACGGATTCACGGATCCTGAAGGACCTGCAAATGTTTCTGAAATTTGAAATTCACAATCATTTGTGAAATGTCACATTGCCACGATTCTCAAGCAGCATGTAAGTAGTGCCGCTGATCAGTAGTGAGTTAGAAATGGATCCCATTGAAAACTACACTCATGGGGGAATCCTGCTTTAGTCCTTGTACCCTTCCTCCCTCATCTGTTGTCACACCTTCACTTGTTCTCTCCTCCCCTGCCCGCTCCCCTCTTTCTTCCTTCTTTCGTTCCTTCACTCTCACTTTCTCTTTACCTTCACTTCACCCTTCCTCATCCCTTCACCAGTCTCTCTCTTTCTTTTTTCTCAGTCTGTCTGTCGACTGACCACCAGCACAGACCGACTGGTGAACAGCAGGCAAACACTGAGATCAGCGTCTGAACTCCAAACACTCCTCTGTTTTACAGCATTCCTTATGCATTTTCCACAAATACGGTTCTCATAAAACCCTACTGAGATCACTCAGTTATGAAAGATCACATCTTGCAACCAATGACTCCAGAATTTGCATATGGACACGAGCGCTGTTTGATATAAAGCACACAGAGCTTCATACCTCAGAGACTGGTCTTTGATTGTGAAGCAGCGGCAGGTAGATGTGAGATACAGATCAAAGACTGCTAACTTATTGCTGATTTAACTGATTTGTCTAGATCTAAAAGGAAATATGAAATCAATCTTTGTTTTAAAGAAATCCCAGGAGCTCAGTCTGGGAGCCACTGTCCCAAAAATCAGTCAAACAGTCAATTAGTAAATTTATAATCATATTGTCCTCACACTTATCCCTGAATATGTAGCTGAAATGTAACTGGAGACTTTTTACTTTGCAACTGGAACAGTACTAGAGGTCAATTTACACCTCCCTGAGAAACGAGTTGTAGGCTTTGAACAGAACCAATGAGTGAAGAGATACGTGTTGTGTTTAGGCCTCTCATATACATATGTTCAGTCGCTTGTTGAATATAGTAATTTATCTTCTATTTCTTTGTTCCAGCTGCCAAATCAAAATGCCAGACTTCACTTGACACTAACATCACAAGACAATTTATTGTGATACGGAGGCAGAAGTGTATATTTTCATTTCATTACTTCAGGTGTCTTAACTTTGTTAATTGTTTCTTTCTGTAGTTTTTGTCCAACGATTTGTCTGTTTCACACTGAAATGGTGACATGTGTACATATCGCTGATTTTATGTTAAAGGTCCATCCATTATCTATAAATGCTCATCCTCTGGAGGGGGGGAGGCTGGAGCTGATCCCAGCCGACACTGGCCAAGAGGCGGGGTTCACCTGGATAAATCACCAGTTCATCACATGGCTAACACAGAGACAAACAACCATTCACGCTCGCATTATAAGTCACCAATTACTCTGATTGGACTGCGGGAGGAAGCCGGAGCACCTGGAGGAACCCACACAGACACAGGGAGAACATGCAAACTCCACACAGAACCTTCCGACCGACAGAGCTGAGCAACACACACTGATAAAGAGATTCTGAATATCGATATATATCACGATATGACAAATTTATGAAAAGAGGTTCAAAACATCTAAATATGTTCCACTGGTATGCGTGACATGAAACCGAGTTCTTCATGTGTGTAAACCAAAAACTTCAATGTCTAATTTTGACAGGTTTTATGTGCAGCTTTTCAGAACCATTAATGTGGACAACAGCTTGGTAAACATCTCATATCATCGCCCTGCCCTACTTCCTGATGGACAAACCATCACAACACATTGTGTTTTTCAATGTCTGAATGCTTTTCTATTCCCTGCATAAATCACTTTCAAGTACCTCTGTGTTTGAAGGGTGCTAAATAAAACCTATGAGACTTTAGAGGCAAATGGCTTCAGTCTCATCAGTAACATGATGATTCCTAAATTATTGATTGATATATCATCACATAATTGCTGATATAATTAAACTCCTACTGATATTTTACATAGAATTGAATCATAAAACCTGATTTTTTTTTTTTTAAAGTCTGAGTCACATCATGGCTTCAGTCTTTCCAGTACAATTCAATACATTTTCTACAACGACCATGAACCACAATCCAGACTGTGACAGTAAGAATATAAGATGTGTTGTGGTGGCAGATGGTTCCTTCAATGCACACATTCACCATCAATGGGGAAGATCCGAGGCTGGAAAACAAATGTGAGCTCTTCCAATGACAACAAAAACAATGGCCGACGGCAGCGGCCGACCTGGACTCAGGAGCCGGTCCGGGTCTGCGGCCCTCGGCCCCACAAACAGCCCCGGTGTCCGCGTTATTGGCCCCGATCGGCTCCTGCGGCGCAAACACAACCAACAAACACCGAAACAACAGCTTTTGTTTCAAGGGCGTGTGGTGTCATTATCTGTTACATAACAACATCCGCCTGGCGCGCGGCGCTACTTTCACGGGCGAGACTCGGATCAATGTCCGGCAGGGACCGACCGCTGTCCGGGATGGAGGCGATTAAAATAGGCGGTGTGAAACGGCAGGGTCGAGCTGTGTGAGCCGGGCTGGCCTGTGATGGCTCGGCTGGAGGATGCGAACTAGCCAGGGATGCTAGCGGAGGGAGGAGGGGGGGGAAGTGGTGGTGCTACTGCTAACGTTAGCCGGCTAACTAGCTGGACCTGGCTGGGAGGCTGGTTAGCTTAGCACGCCGGCTAACGAGTGACAGTGACCGGCGGGCGGCGGAGCAGCTGGGCGGGAGGTTGTTTCCATGTGTGGGGTGAAACAGCTCCCGGTTCCAGTTATTCATCTCTGGAGAGGGCGCGATGTTAGTGAAGGGATGGGAGACAGGGGAGGAGGGAGGAGGGGGAGGAGGGGGGAGGAGAGAGGGGGGAGAAACGGGGAGGTTGGGGGTGTCGTTCATCACGGAGATGGGCCGAGGCCAGGCGGACTGTGCCGCTATCATCACCGGCCCTCCCCTCCCTCCTGCAGCAGCAGCAGCAGCAGCATCCCTCCCAGACTGGCGGATGACGAAGCAGCAGCAGCCCGCTAACAGCAGCTAGCTAGCATGCTAACCTCCGCTCCCACCCGCTCCCCGTGCCCCCGAAACGACGACCCCGGCCCCCGCGTCCTCTCTCCCTCCTCCTCCGCCCGGCCCTGCAAACAACCCCCACCTCCACCCACAACACGTTAAAAAGCACATTATAATAATATTTCACCTGGTAGTCGAAGCAGGACCGGGATGCCCCCCTCCTCCTCCGCCGCCTCCTCCTCTGTGTTCACTGGAGCATCCGACGGAGCCTCAGCGGAGAAAACAGGAGGCGGACAGCGATGGAGCCATGGCCGCTGCTGAAGCCGAAGACAGGAGGCTGTTCGTGTCCCACACAGGCAGAGACTGCGGCGGCAGGCAGGCAGGCAGACACAGGGACGGACGGACGGACGGACAGACAGACCCGCTCGGCTCCGGCTCCTCCGCAGCTCCGCCAGGAAACCTCGCTCAGCTCCGCGTCGGCGCGTCACGTTCAGCCAGATCCGACTGGGAGGACTCCTGCTGCGTTCAGGGGCCGTCGGAAATATGACTCACATACAGCCAGCTGGGAAATGTGGCTCAACCTGAGAATTTGGGGCCACTTTGTTCTTGTCTTTAATCTAAGAACTAAAAGTGAGGACACTGGGGTCATGTCCAGGGAGAATTTTGAAAACAACGAGTCCGCCCTACACAAAGCACCACCTTCAAATGACAGGAAACCAAAAAGGTCTCTGTTAGGACTATAACTCTTATTATCAATGACAATTATTTTTTAATTAATTGATTTGTTGTTTATTCTGTAGAAACTGATATTCACTCGTTCTCACATCCAATTCAATTTGCTTCTTTTGTCCAACCAACAGTCCAACACCCCAAAGATATTCAACTTACTGTCATATAAGACAAAGAATAACAGCAGATATTCAGTAAAATATTCAGTAAAAAAGTTTAAAAATAATGAAAAGGCTTGTCAAACTGTTTGATAGCTCAGTGAACCATTGTGAAAGAGTTGGCAGTGTGTGGCAATGCGAACCTGATCAGATGTTTATGTGGTTGAAAGCTCAGGGTGAAAGTGAGAAGACGTTCAAAGCTTGAGAAAAAGCTACTAATTGACCCTTGAGTTAAGATTGTTTTGTCAAACTATTTTTTTCCCAATAACTGATTAATAATGAAAATGACCATCACAATCTACCACAGCCAAAGATGATTAGTTTTGACAGACAAACAACCCAAAGATATTTCATCTACAGTGATACAAGAGAGAATCAACAAATCCTCACATTGGAAACATTTGATCGATTAATTGACTACTAATTTGAGCACTACATTTAGATCATGTGTCCTGAGGGACAAATTATCAAATGACAAGATTTACTGTTTGTCTCTTACCATGTCTGAGTCAGTTATGTTCCTCTATTCTGGGAATTAGGACTTTACGGGGAGTACGTGAATGCAGCATCTCTCTCCTCATGGCATCCAGGCTTTTGTTGGTCCACAGCTTTTGTTGTCTCTCTCTCTCTCTCTCTCTCTGTGTCTCTGTCTCTGTCTCTCTCTCTCCCCCTCTGTCTCTCTGTCTCTGTCTCTCTCTCTCTCCCTCTGTCTCTGTCTCTCTCTCTCTCTGTCTCTGTCTCTCTCTCTCTGTCTGTCTCTCTATCTGTCTCTCTCTCTGTCTCTGTCTCTCTCTCTCTCTGTCTCTCTATCTGTCTCTCTCTCTCTGTCTCTCTGTCTCTCTATCTGTCTCCCTCTATCTGTCTGTCTGTCTGTCTCTCTCTCTCTCTCTCTCCCTCTGTGTCTCTGTCTCTCTCTCCCTCCCTCTCTCTCTCCATCTGTTTCTCTCTCTCCCTCTCTGTCTTATTTATCCACTGAAGTTGATATGTTGCACATTGACAATCCTTTTTCACAGATGTTTATACTGATATTAATTGCCCCCCCTCCTTCCTGTGACTGGAGGCTTTGTCTCAGGGTCCTGGTCCCAGTCTGGCCTCCACAGACATTAATCAATTACAGTCTGTGAAATAACAGTTGAGTCCCACCGAAGCTGCTGTGAAACGGGACGTTTGGTGGATGTTGTTCAGAGGCCTAACCCTGACCCCGACACTAACACATAATACCCACACAAAGAAAAGAACAATACCTTTAATGTGAAAAACATTCATTTCTAAACCAACTCCAGCTGCTGATTCATCAATTAGATCATTTGTCAAATAATTTGCTTGTCACTTGATTTATTCCTTTGTGTTCTGATTTCTAATGTGGGTTTATTGTCACCAGTCAGACAGAATAAGCAGGTTCTCTTCAGACTTTGAACACGATGGCATTTGAGACTAGAAATCAAAATAAAAACAGTGCATTGATTTCATTGTGTGGCTGCAGAGATTGAATCCTAGTTAGTGTCCACATCTCTCCACTTTCGAGGTTTTGAGTCTTAATGTAGCTGCTGTAACAAGGAAATTTCCTGTAAAGGATCAATATCTTCTCTTGTCTTGTATGTGGGTCAAAGTTATGTCACAAAAACAAAAGTAAATATTACAGTAAACAATCAACATTACAGTAAGAAATAAAAAGTGTTCATCATCTGAGGAGCATGAAAGTCTGCACGTTACTGTAATTCTGATAGTTCACAAGAGGAATTTAGACAATGAAGAGTGTGTGTGTGTGTGTGTGTGTGTGTGGGTTCGCTTATGTCCAAATTGGGGATATACACTAGACTCAAGACCAGTTGATTCGGGACAGCGGTGCAATTGGGGACAAAAAGTGGTGTCCTCAGGTTATTGTTAGGTTAAGGTTAGGTTAAGGTTATTGTTAGGTTAAGGTTAGGTTAGGTTGTTAGGTTAGGGTCAGGTTAGTCTCCAGGAAATGAATGTAAGTCTATGTAAATTCCCCAAAAGTGACATAAGTAAAGACTGTGTGTGTGTGTGTGTGTGTGTGTGTGTGTGTGTGTGTGTGTGTGTGTGAGGTCATGGTTACCAGTGTCAGTTTGCTCTGCTGTCAGACTGCAGCGTCATGTTTCTCTGTCCTGGATCTCCTGCAGAGATAAGAAGAGGAGAAGACAGACTCATCAGGATCAGAGGAACAGGAGCAGATTCGAGTGCAGCTGATCCCAGGTTACCTTCTCTGCAGGTGAGACTGGATGACGGATGGTGGGATGTATGGAACACTTGATTTTGCAAGAATGAAAAATATGTAAAACATTTTTAAAAAGCTCATTATTGTCCCAGATTGAAGACAAAGGAGGTTTTGTCAAGTTTACATTGAGAACATTGAGGCTGAGAATGTTGTGCTTTTAAAGGAGTTCCTCCAGTGTTTAACTGTGGTGGACAAAGAACTGAGCTCAGCGTTTAGCTTGTTCTCACTTGGACTTTTCTTTCATTTACCTGCTGCTCGACTTTAATTCAACATTTTCTGCGCGTCCAACATGACATGACTGAAAATGTGAAAAGTCACCAGCGGCCTCTAGAGGCCATAAAACTCATTACACAACAGAACATGAATGATTAATAAGACAAAATATAATCAATCCACTGTATTTATCTGACAGCTTTAGTTACTGATTAACATTCCTGCAAGCTTATAAAGTATGTGTTGTTATAAATGAGACTACCCAACAGGTATTAAAGGTTTAGTGCAGAGCTCCCACATCTGCGTCCATCCACAGGAACCCGTCGAACCTGGACTCACCCTCGACCCTCTCTGGACCTGGCCTTCCTCTGGACTTGGCCTCACCTCGCCGGTGATGGCAGGACCTGGTGTTGCTCTCAGGCTACATGAGTTCAGAGAGTCTCAGGACTCCAGACAGCTGGACGGACCAAAGTGAGTGAGCAGCGTCTGCAATCTCAACCCTGAGGACTCTGACGTTTCTTCAGTTGTTTGAAAAACTACTGACACAACTGCTGTTACAAGGAAGGAAGGAATGTGGAAGGAAACGATTGTACTGCGTTCCTGAGTTTGATTTTCACACCAAACATTCATTTTGTCTTCATTTGAAAATGGTGATTGTCTCATTATGAAATAAAACCTTCTATCACACTACAACTTATACATACATCATACAAACAGCACAAACATCCACTGATTCGGTGTCAGAGTTCAGTTCACAACAGTGGTGCAGGAAGTTTTCAGATCCAACTATATAACAATATTTTGATTACAGGTTAATGCTGATTATTTTCTCCATGGATCGATTGATTGTTTGGTTTGTTGAAATGTGGTCACAATGTTTGATTGTCTGGGAAATCATCTCATTTCAGAAACTTAAACCATGAAATGTTTGGCATTTTTGCATGAAAAAGCTTGAAATACTTTTAGGAACCTTTAATAACAATTAATAAGATAGTTGTCAATTAGTGTTGTGTCAACTGACTTATCAGTTAATCAACTAATCATTTGACTCAAATTGTATAAACTGTTTAGAACAAAGCATCTAAAATCTTAATTTGGAAAGTTACTGAATCTGTCAAATAATTTCAGTGGAGAAAAAAGCACAATGTTTTTCTCTGAATTGTAGTGATGAAGTACAAAGTAGCATGAAGTACTTGAGTAAATGTACTCAGTTACATTTCACCACTGGCTGACAAAAATAACATTGAAAAAATTTTTGTAAATGGGACTTTTCAACTTTGTATTCCTTTCGGTTCCAGGCCGTCTCGTCTGGGGAGAGATGTACACGGATTATATCCAGGACAGCTGGGTAGAGTCCATGTTGTCCCAAAGGATTGTGGGTAAGGTTACTGTGTGTGGATCTCTGCTCTGACATGTATTAAATCATAAAATGTTTTCCTGCTCTTGACCAACGATTTATATGATGTGGAGGTCAATTCAAACAGATGAATGTAATTCAACAAGCTGAAATAAAAGACTCCACTCTGTCTGTCCACACGCTGCAGCCGTCACAGTCTCAGTGGACGCTCTCCGTCCCTCCACCTGTCACCTCAGCCTCCAAACCCTCCAGGTGAAGAGCATCAGCAGAGCTTTGACCTCTGCACCCTGAGAGCTCTGACTGTCCTCTGTCACGGTCCTGCTGCCCCGGAACAGCGCCCCCCTCAGACGGCTTACCAGGAGCAGTTTGCTCTTCGCTCTCCTCTCTGTCCTCAGTAATCAAAGCACTGCTCTCTGTTGGAAACATTTCAGCATCACTGGTTCGTCACGTGTCGACACAGACGTCCTTTACCGATGGTTCACATGGAAGAAGTACTCAGATCCTTTACTTAAGTAAGAGGAGCAACATCAAAAAAAATACTCCATTACAAGTACAAGTCCTGCATTGAAAATGTACAAAATAGATCGTATGTGATTATATATGAGATTTATTTGTGATTATATTCAGTAAAGTAATAGTAATTAACTAATAAATGTAGTGAAAAAGTAGAATATTTGCCTCTGAAATGTAATAGAGTAGAAGTATGAAATAGCAGAGAGAAATAGTCAAAGTACCTCAAAATTGTACTTCAGTAAAGTACTTAGTGTAAATGTACTTTGTAACTTTCTGCTGCTGCCCATGTTTTCCTTTAAAAATCACATCACAAATAGTTTGAGATAAATGATATTTGCAGCTTATATACAAATTAAAAAATACATAACATATATTTTCAACTTCATGTGTCTGTTTTTGTTTTGATGATTTTAGTTTGTGCATGAATGTGAATGAGAACAGAGCTTTTAAACAGCAAAATGAGCTCAGATCAACTCAACACAGGCTGCAGTTGGAATATCTGCATTATTTTTTGCAGATATTTTTTTTTAATTATTATATGATTTGTGGTCATTTTAGATCCACATTTGCATCATATGACCACAAGAGGGAGCTGTTGTTCATATGATTGTTCAGTTTTAACAGCTACTTTATTATATCTGTTTATTTTTCTGTGATTTTGGCACAAAATACTGACAGAGTGGTTTCATGTGTGAATCTGATGGAATATTTTACTAAACTCTTTTTATCTTTATTCATAATTTTTCCATTTATTTTTGGTTGGATAGCAGAGCCCCCTGTGGCTAAAGGAGGCAACTGCAGCATCAAAGCAACATTTGACAAAACATGTGAGTTAATCTCTGACAAGACTTAATTACTACAAATGTATTACAGCAGGAAGTTTCACGATGACGCCTCTGGTTTCCTCCTCGTCTCTGTGATGCTGCAGAGCCTGTTTCATATCATTCAGGAATAAAAAACGACCTGGTTCTTAATGTTTGAGGAAACAAGCTTCATAATATTAAGATATTCCTTTATTAGTCCCACAGCGGGGAATTAATTTAAAGCTCCTGCACACAAACACACACACACACACACACACACACTGAGCTGATCAGATCTCTGCTCAGGTTTACATGACTTCATCAAAGTCCATTTACTGAAAACATACATCTTTTAAATGAGTCAGGTCTGGTGATAAATAGATAGATTCAATGATGTGAGTAGATGACTGACAGTCCCGGACTTGCTGTGACATCACACTGACATCATTCTGTTTGCAGATTGAACCTTTGAGTCTTGTCTGTGTTTGTGACTATGAGGACAAATTTTCTTTTTTGATATTTAATGCACTTGTCGTTTCCTCTCTTCATGTATGCGCAGTACGCAGATACATGAAATCTGTTTGGACCAGAATTTCTTTAGTTTCGGGTAGAAAAATGCCCTCGGCCTTTCCCTCCTCTCTCCATCGACACACCTCTTCCCTCTTTCATCAGTCCTGTCCCTCATTCTCAAATCAACCTTCTCTACATGCACCAGTTCACCTCCTTTATTCTTTGCCACACTGTTACTCAACCATCTGCTTCCGGTCTTGACTCTTCTGTCTGTTCTTGTATTTACGTGTGAGCTTGAGATCTGTGTCTGGAGCCTGTTTCTGCCTGCCTGACCTGCGTGTTTGACCTTTAGCCGATGGACCGGACTTTGGACTCCGCCTGCCTCACTCGCTGCTCAAGCCCAATATACCTCAGTTTAAATCACTGAACCAGATCTTTGCCATTTGGATCCTTCCTTTGTTTTCCTGTTCCTGAACATCAACCGTGAAAATCATAAGAAATTCAATTTGTGTGTGTGTGTGTGTGTGTGTGTATAACTTCACACACACAACGAGGAGTCTGTACCAAGAATAAGGTTTAAAATGTGTGAAATACAATAATAAAATTATATTATTTCTCAATTTAAAGTTCAAAATCAAAATGGTCACGGTTCAAAATGTGGTCATCGGTTAACACAGCGTACGAGCAAAGAGTCGAAGTGTTCAGGGCTGAAAGTGATTGACGGCACGAGAATGTGAACTGGTCCGACGGCCTCGATCACTGAGGTGGAAACTCCTCTCCTGGGGAGGAAGTGTTCAGATTGCAGTCATTCTGGCGAGGAGGTTAAACTAAGGTAATTATTTTTTGTCTTGATTTTGTGATTTTATTGTCATATTCTGGAAATGAATAATTAGTTTTGGTTTCCTACAAACCTCCCACTCCTCATGTTCTGCGGACGTCCTTCTTTTCACTTTTACATAACATGTTCTGATCTGATTGACCTTTGACACTGTGATGCTCTTCAGTGACAACCAGTCTGAGAGAGGAGGCGGGACCAACCTGTCACTCAGAAAATACTGTCTCTATATTCTATAACACAAGCAGCAGTGAAGAAAGGAAGCTGACTGTCTGCTGGTTAATGACAGATGGGTTTGATTAGAAGGTTATTTCCTGCTCTTAATCATCTTGTGACCCTTAATGTGACCTTGAACTGAAACCTTTCAGAAAAACACACCAGAAACTGAAAACCAAAATCTCATTCTCAAACAAACAAAGCAAAGAGTTTGGATGTTGAACTGGATTTTTTGTAAAGTCATCCATCAAAAGCAAAAACATAGGGCACTTCCTGCAGGCTTTTGAGCTATGACAGGGAAAACCAGATCATCGTCACACAGAGACGTAGTCACGTCTTTGGAACCGAAAGGTGCTTCCATTAATTTGTTTGCCCCATTTATATCAATGAATGTGGGCTCAGCAAACACCTCCATAGTGAACCTGTAGAAACTGGTACTCACACGGTAACGCCACTCGCTCATGCAGGATGATCCAGTATTTGTACTGGAGGAAGTACACAGAGTGTAAGAAGTGGACAAAGACTCAAAAGTGAAACTGATATTAAGTTTACTATCAAATACATGTTAAGTGTGTTTTAGAAATAAAAACTAATGAAACTAATCTGAGAAAAAAAAACAAGCAGTAAAATTTTCATTTAGAAAAAAGTCACACATCAAACTTGCAAAATTTAGAAAAGAAATAAAATGCAATTAAGTACAAAGATGTAAAAATGAGTCATCTGAAGAATTTAAGAAAGTAAAAGCATGAATTTGACTTTATATGAAGGTAGATAGAAAACACTAAATATACAATATAAATATACAAATAAACACTAAATATATATTTAAGTGAAAGTTATTTCACCTAAATTGACACTGTTTTCATTGTGACTCATCGTACTTCCTGGAAACATTTATGATGAGAGTTAATGTTCTAATTAATGTGTTTGGAAGGTGACACAGCAAAAATAACCCGGACAAACGAGTCGGCCTCATGTTGGAGGCATCAGTGTCGGAAAAACATGGGCGCCGCTCGGACCCGGTCAGTCTGCATATTTCACATTGAACCAAATACCAAAGCAGAAGATCTGGCACCGCGTCTCTCTGAGAGTGTCACTCGGCACACCTGCCTCAGGTGTTTTGTTTACTCAGTCTTTGATTTTAGACACCTGCACCTGCACCTGTACCTGTACCTGAACCTGTACCTGCACCTGAACCTGTACCTGCACCTGTACCTGTACCTGCACCTGTACCTGCACCTGTACCTGCACCTGTACCTGTACCTGCACCTGTACCTGCACCTGCACCTGCACCTGTATCTACACCTGTACCTGTACCCGTACCTGCACCTGTACCTGCACCTGCACCTGCACCTGTACCTGTACCTGCACCTGTACCTGTACCTGCACCTGTACCTGTACCTGTACCCGTACCCGTACCTGCACCTGTACCTGCACCTGCACCTGCACCTGCACCTGCACCTGTACCTGCACCTGCACCTGTACCTGTACCTGTACTTGCACCTGTACCTGCACCTGCACCTGCACCTGTACCTGTACACCTGTACCTGTACCTGCACCTGCACCTGCACCTGCACCTGTACCTGCACCTGCACCTGCACCTGTACCTGTACTTGCACCTGTACCTGTACCTGCACCTGTACTTGCACCTGTACCTGCATGGGCGCCGCTCGGACCCGGTCAGTCTGCATATTTCACATTGAACCAAATACCAAAGCAGAAGATCTGGCACCGCGTCTCTCTGAGAGTGTCACTCGGCACACCTGCCTCAGGTGTTTTGTTTACTCAGTCTTTGATTTTAGACACCTGCACCTGCACCTGCACCTGTACCTGCACCTGTACCTGTACCTGTACCTGTACCTGCACCTGTACCTGTACCTGCACCTGTACCTGTACCTGCACCTGTACCTGCACCTGCACCTGTACCTGCACCTGTACTTGCACCTGTACCTGCACCTGTACTTGCACCTGTACCTGTACCTGCACCTGTAACAGTCATCGGTACCTCTCTGCACAATCCAACCAGCTGCAAATTCAGACGTCCCAACCGAGTACAAAGAGTCAAATACATGTGTATTTTCTTCATTTGCTCGTTTTTGTCTGTTCGCATGTATTTTCTTCAGCTGCGGCGCGTTGACCTCTCAGGGCCACCGTACCTACCAGAGCTTGTTTTCTGGAAACAGAAACAGAGTCGACTGATTATTAAAATCAGAAATGCTGATTCATGCACGAGTTAGACTACAAAGGACATTCACTTACAGTCATTTGATATAGAAAGCTGTAAATGCCAAGCTCATTGTGGGACCCAAATTTCACAACAATTGTTCCTTCAAGGAAATGATCAATCAAAAAACAATTACAACTAGTAAAACTGGTTGGTCCACAGGTTGAAGTCATGGTATATAAACTCAGGCATTGTTCTCAGACACAGAGACAAAGAGAAAGAAAGAAAGTCTACCGATATTCTGCAGGTGAAAAAACAGGGTAAGAAACATCTTTTCTTCATCTTCTTTTAATATATATATATTTTTCTATGGTCAAATTGTCACTGTGCTGTTTTTGTTATATTTTACTACATTTGACAGCAATTAATTGATATTTCTTTTCATATTGTTCTGTTTGTTTTGTTTAAAGTCACCACTTTTTTTAAAGCTGGAAAAAAAATTAAAATCAACTAATAAAAACGGGGAAAACAGGAAAACATTATAACGTTATATTTATGCCAGTTATTTGTCTCTGCTCACTAAATGCTGGGTCCAACTTTTACTTTCTGACGACTATATATAATATATATAATTAGAGGGTAGATGGTGTCTCATATCACCATCACTCTTCCTGATTGAGAATTCTGAATTTGATCATTTCAGACCAAAACCCAGTTTATTCAGAAAAGCAAATATACTTTTAAAGACATAAGCATAAGTTTCTGCAAATATACTTTGAAACTGCAAAAGTCCTGACTTCAACTTCAATTCATTTTAAGACTGATTTGGTGAAGATAAATGTTTTTCTAATGCAGTGAGATAAATCCTCTTTTTCCCAGTTTCACAAATTTTCCAGATATGTATCTCAACACAAGACAGAAAAAAAACACCACTTCATTCCTGACTTTAGTGAAATCATGTAAAATATTTTCATCCCACTGACAGATATTTCACTTGTTTTAAAAAAATCTACAATATTGCCAATATCTTATCTTAATATATATGAATTTCTAGCATTGATGTGTCTTATCAAAGGAGATATTTTCAGTATGAATTAATGATCCTGTGAATAAATGTTTGTTTTTCTGCAAAGATTTAATATCATTAATTATTAATATTATATGTTATTAATCATCTGAAGCATAAACAACAGGTCTTTTGCTTTTTCTCTCCGTTTGCTCCTCTTCGTCATCATATGTTCTCACCACTAGAGGACGCTGTTCACTGTAAACTGAACTGAACAACGAGGCTCAGTTTGAACCAGTCTGCTCCTTTACAAAGTTAAAGTTAAAACCAGTTTGCGTTGGTCGAGGTGGCCTCCTGCTACCCGTCCTCTGTCTCTACACTGATGAACTTTCCCATGTTCCCCACGCAGGGTGCCGACATGAAGCTGGGGCTGCTGGTGGTGCTGGCCGTGGTGGTTGTGGTGCCCGGCCTGTCCGAGGGCCGGATCGTCTCCAGATGTGAGCTGAAACAAAGGCTCGAGGAGACGCTCAGGCTGCCCTGGTGGTTTCAAGGCCGCAAGGAAAGAATCCTGGCCAGCGGTGAGGTCGATAAACGTCAGGAGAATCAATGACACAGAGGCCAAAAAAGACATTGAGACAAAATGTTTGCTCATATTTATGATTTTCCTGGTCTCATATGATTATTAGTCATCTTATTATTATTCAGCCCAGGAATAATGTACATATTAGATGTGATGCACTTCACAAATTACACCCACTTAAAGATGGCTCTGAATTAGTTATAGAATCAATTTCTGTACTTTTAGCTTTTTAACATCCTCAAATGTGACGTGTGCGGTCGACCACGTCCTCTAAAAATTGACCCCCAAACCTCCCTAGATTGTCCCACCAACATTTTCAATGCTTCCTACGTTCATGACAAACAGATACAAAACTATGACAAAGATACAAAAAATGAGAGATGCAAACCAGCAAACAGACAAAGAGACGGCAAATGACAACAAAGGGAAACAAAAGGAACACAGAGATGCAACAGACACAAAACAACTAGAGAAAGACACAAAATGATCACAGACTTTAACAAAACCCTCAAACATCAACCACAAGCATCTCTTCCAATGTTGCTGAGTGTCTTGTTCCTTTAAAAGTCCATCAATAAGGTGTCCAACATATGATTTTTAAGAATCCAATACCTACTAAAAGAAAATGAAAAGTATGTACATGTGGATGTTAAAGGAAGAAAATTTCACTTATTGAGTATCACCCTCTTCTTTTTCCTTGTTTGCTGTTTGCATGACTGGTTTGCCATAGTTATCTGTGAACTGGAGAGGAGATATGGTCTGGACACGAGCCTGGTCAGGGGATATGGCAAACGCAAAACTACAACGACCACCAAACCAATGACCACCACATCAACAACCACCAGACCAATGACCACCAGACCAGGGACCACCAGACCAACGACCACTAGACCAGGGACCACCAGACCAACGACCACCAGACCAAGGACCACCAGACCAACCCAAAGGACATCTCCATCAACAACCCTTGGCCTAAACCAGACAGCTGGCAACAGACAAAAGCGGGAGGCTGACAAGACATGGTTGAGGAAAGAAAACACGTTTGATGAGAGGGAGTCGGAGCAGGATGACAACAGCGCAAACACTGAGGACGAAGACCGCGATATGGGGGACGAGGATGAGCCAGAGCAGGATGACAAGGGGACAGATGTTGAGGAAGAACAGAGCGATAAGAGGGACGAAGATGAGCCGGAGCAGGATGACAAGGGGACGGACGATGAGGAAGAAGAGAGCGGTAAGAGGGATGAGGATGAGCCGGAGCAGGATGACAAGGGGACGGACGATGAGGAAGAAGAGAGCGATAAGAGGGACGAGGATGAGGGACAGGAAGACGGACGAAGCGATAAGAGGGACGAGGATGAGCTGGGACAGGATGACAACGGGACGGACGATGAGGAAGAAGAGAGCGATAAGAGGGACGAGGAGCTGGAGGTCAAGGAAGGTGGGAAACGTAAGAAACGATACTTGTATCGCTGGTGGCCCAGAAGGAAGGTGAGGCGTCCCACGTACTATGGACTCTTCCAGCTGTCTGACAGCTACTACTGTAAATCCCAGTATCGCAGGTCCAGAAACAAGTGCCGCACAACCTGCACAGGTGAGTCTTTGAATCAGAGACGTACAAAGAAAAGAGTAATCAATGATACGTATTCAAATCACATATCTGACTTATAACTGTTCCTCTTTTCCCCCTGAAGCCTTCACCGATGACGACATCATGGATGATGTCGATTGCTTTGTGAAGTCTTATCGCTGGAAGTAAGTTTCTGTACAGCAAAGTTAAAGTGATACTTCATTCAGAATTTCAAACATTTGAAACTGTTTCAACTCAAACTTAACATTATAAACTTCATGAAGGGAGGGTTTATTTGGGAATTATTAGGATTTATTGCCGGACTCTTGTATCAGACTTAGTTTTAGCTCGGTACCTCTTGTGTGCCTGATGAATTGTCCCGACTTTTGACCAGGTGTCCCTTGCAAAAGTGGTTTCCTCATTTGGACTCACCTGGTTAAATAAAGGCTAGAAAAAGATTTAGTCAGTGTTGTTCCCTTGCTGAATACTATGGTCATGTATATATCGAGGGTGAAGACTGTGCTGTACATACATCTATATGAATACTGAATCCTGGCATGAAATGCAACATAACCAATTAAAACAGCAAAGAGTAATAAAAGAATATAATTGTGAGCACTGACAAACTACTACCTGACTGTTTTCCTTTTTTCATCCTCACAGGTGGTTATATCGGCGAGCCTCCTTCGCCTGTTGTAACACCCGAAACTTCTTCAGCGGCTGTGAATGAGCAGCTGTCAGATCAGTTTCCAGGACGTCACATCAACAACGATTTCTTCCTCTTCATTAGTTCTACCTCCATTTGAACTGCACTGTTATCTCCCAGATGTGGTGACGTGTTTTGTTTTTTGATTTTAGCTAATCAGTTTCAGAGACTTCTTTAATAAACATCATTGACCGGCGAGTCTGCAGACCACGTCTGTTTTCAGAGAGTCGGAGTCAGGATGAGGGTACTTGTGGTGTTTCTCTTGGCGGAGCTGGGCTCATTGTATGGCAGAAAATCACATTATCTCAGTACTTTATTCATTTTGGTGATGTTGATTTAATCAGTTCATTTTTAATTAATCACTTATTTCCGGATGAAAATAATTCTTGTGTCATCTATTATCTGTTATCAATAAACATGCTTTGCCTCATGGTTTGTATTTGAGAACATGTATTTTTTAATTTGTGACACTGATCAAAGTTTGATTTTTTCTGATCAGATTATCAGCTCTGATCATTTACAGTAACAGTGAATAATGCTCTGCCTTTACATCACATGTAGTAACAGCAGTACAGAAAAACTGGAAACTCCTAATACTTGGACGTCACTTTCTAAAACCTGTGAGAAAAAACCTGCGATCTGTTGGTGGCACCAGATGGAAAATCATGGGGTCACAATTTTCACATCATTTTTTACCTTCATAATCTTATTATAATAAGATTATAATTTCACAGCAATACATTCAATAATTGTTGCGATATTTCAGTCTGGGCCAACGTGGTGGACAAAGCTCTCCAGAAAAAGGATGTCAGACTTTCTGAATTGGAAAAATGTCACCAGTGACACAGTGAAAATGTATTTGTAAAGTTTGTTTATTGATCAAGATCAGACATATGGCATAAAATACAGATGTCAGAGGAATAAATAAAACAGAACAAGAACTTCTAAACAGGTGCTGTGTTTTGTAGGTGTCCACAGACCATCGGACCAACAGGACAGAGTTCTGTTCCAAAGTTCATGAGCACAGCCTCCTTTAGTTCTAAACCTGGAGCAAGAAACATCCAATGAGTCCTGATCAGAGGCCGTGAGACCTGCTGGTGACCTGATGTTGAAGCAGACCTGTAATCACACAGATCTCTGTAACACAAGTCTTGATTGGATCTTGAGTTTGGTGGGGAGCCAGTTTCAAGAAACAGAGGTCGGAGTTACCTGAGACCTTTTTGGTGACCTGGTCCAAAAGCTTCGCAGCAGAAGACTTGTAAACAATGCAGCGACGTCTTGCTAAGAATAAAGGAGTTAGAGGAGTGTAGACAGGGTGAAGCATTTCTGAACGTGTATTTAAGTGATAAGGACCCAGGTTTTCTATCACCTGAGGGACCAGTAGGGCTGCAGATAAGAGCTTCTGTATTCGTACTGCATCAACATATTTTGTAGGAGACAGGGTTGACTATGTGTTCTTGATATTGTTCCCTCCTTTGTTGGACTTAACATAATAGCTGCGCTCAGGAAAATGACGGCCTCATATTTAACACACACTCTGTATCCTCTGGTGCCGACACCCGATCCTCTGGAATTATAAATGTCCTATGATGACATGAGAAGAGAAACTGTTTCACCTTATCTGGTTTTCAGTCTCATGGTCGGGCCTTTTCAATGTGACGAAGGCGTGACCTGTAAATGAGAAAAGATGTTTTCAGGTAGATGGATCATTTTTCCACCCGCGACCTCTTTAGAGCTCTGAAACCTGAAGCTAAGCGTGAGATTTGGAACAACAGTGTGCACTTCCAGATGCTCCTTCCAGGCCTTTATCTGAGGACAACAAAAGGTGTTCTTTGTGATTCACCACCAGCGGGTCTGCAGACGGTATATATATCATTGCCACGTCTGTTTTCAGAGAGTTGGAGTCAGGATGAGGGTACTTGTGGTGTTTCTCTTGGCGGAGCTGGGCTTCAGTCTGGCTGAGGGGGGAATTTTATCCAAATGTGAACTGAGGGACAAACTGGTGAAGGCGATTCATGAGCTGCCGGAGAGGGCAAAGGAGAAAGGACTGACTGAGAGCTTAGTGCCCAGGAGTAAGTTCTGGTTGCAGCTTTTACATTAGAAACATGGACAATGATTTTTACTGCTGGTTTTGGAAAGAAATATATGTTAACATTTGGTAAGTTGCCAGTAAGAAATGGATGAAAAAGCACGATGTTGGCATCTGTCAACAGCTGTAGGAAAAATTCATGTTCCCTGCAGGATGAATTATAACAGCTGTGTTGATCTTAATTTTATTTAACAGCACCAACTTTTGGACATTTTCAGCTTTAAATCATGTGGAATCCACCTCTGGGGACCATGAATATTCACAGTAAATTGAATAGCAGTCTGGGAAGTAATTTGTGCAAGTGTAAATTAAAAAGAGTCTGAGCTGATTTGTCAGTTTGTTTGTCTGTTCTCTGTCCTGCCTTCAGTTATTTGTCACGCGGAGTTTGCGTCAGGTTTTAACACCAGCGCGGTGAATCAGCTGAATTCTGGGATGGGAAACCATCACAGCAGGACGAAGAGGGGTATCACCTACGGGGGCATGTTCGGCATGGCCAGGATGGAGGAAGAGGTCTGGACACTCTACGGCATTTTCCAGCTCGGCACCCGCCTGGTCTGCAGCAACGGCACGACTCCATCTCTCAACTTGTGTATGACCGACTGCAACAGTGAGTTTCAGTTTGAGTTTGTTTCATATCCACATGTCACTGTGTGAAGGTTGTGCAGACTGAGCGAACTTTCACCTTCCCTTCTTTGTTCATTCGGCCCAAACAGCCAACGGACCGACTCTACAGATGTCAGATGTAGCTTGTCAGCATCTGATGCCCCAATCTTGTGTGTGCGCTGTGTTTATGTGACGGCTCAGACCATTTACAGGAACCACCATTCACCCTCCTCTTCTTCTTCTCGTTCCAATAGAAGTGTAAATTTTTCTTTTTTCTCTTTTCAGACTTGATTGATGACGACATACATGATGACATCAGGTGCGTGTTCAGGATCCTCACCGAACTTGTGTAAGTTCATTCAAAATTTATCGTTCATTGATTTAAGTGGACTTCACAGTTTATACATGTATTTTTGAATCTGTTTTTCTGCGCCTGCATTCATTCACTCCATTTTATTGTTAATTGAGCTGATAACAATTTTCCATCTCTGAAACTGACTCTGAGACAGTCGACTCAGCGACGTGGTGGACGGAAGGTTTAGGTCCACAGAGATTTTGTTTGTCCTTTGTGATTCAATCAGGAACTGAACCTTAACTGAAGTGCTGTGAATGAAATGTATTTTTATTCTGAATATTTTCACAGAGAAAAAGGTTTCGGAGCGCCCCACTGGGAGATGTTAAAGAGAATGTGAGTTACTATCTTTAAGTTACATGCACTGATTTTGGTTTTGTAAATGCCATAAATTATGAACTAAGTAGCATCTATTATTATCAGTATACTCAACAAAACAGGACACTTGAAAACCTGATGTTGCTCGTTTCTTTGCAGGGTCAGACTCATCTACCAGGAGGAGTGCAAGGACAGAGACTTCTCCGGCTACTTCGATGAATGCTCGTAACCTGAATTCACTTGGTGTCGCATCGATCGCTGGAAGGATGAGCCTCCTCTCAAATGATTTGTAACAGTAATAAAGTGAAGCATGTTGCACTTGTTGCTGGGTTTCCATGTCTGTCGCCCAAAAATTAAATCCACCCCACAGCATGACGGAAACATGTGACACAGTGTGGGCTTGTCTCCTCTAACCTGTCCAACCACTCAAAGAGCCACATCCATCCTTAGTTACACCCTGAATACATGAATCCATGATCTTTATCAAAAGTGCCAATAAACAATATCTGAAACTAGCAAACATGTGGTCATGTGTTAACTTGCATTTAAAGGCACCATAGGAAGGATTTCTACTAATATCACCATAAAATATACATTTTTAAAACTATATGTACAAGACTGAAGAACATAACGCTGCTGGAGTTCTGTTGTTGTTGTTGTTCTGGCTTGTCACAACTAGAGGTCAGACAGAAAAGATTTGTCACATGATCCGTCTCTCTCTCTGTCTCTCTCTCTTTCTCTCTGTGTCTCTCTCTCTCCCTGTCTCTCCCTGTCTGATACAGATATTCATGTCCTTCCCTTTACTTTTCACCGATTCTGTGAAATATCTCAACATGTAATTGATGGATTGTCACATTTGGTACAGACACTTCGAACTGATGAATCCTCCTGACGTCAGTGATCCTCCAACATGAGACTGACATTTCTGTCCTTAGTAACATGAACATGGTCAATGGACGGCATCTATAAAGAGCTTTTCTCTCCTGACGGACTCAGAGCGCTTTCATTCACCCGTTCACTCACACGTTCACACACCGATGGCACAGGACCGATCTGGGGTTCAGTATCTTGACCAAGGACACCTGGACATGCAGACTGTAAGGGGTCAGAGACAACTGACAAGACAACAAGGGGTCTGTTCGATCGCACGAAATATGGTTCAGACATTCAGGAGGATGTTTGTATGAATGAATGATGAACTGTAATCGTCCTCATACTTTTCTTCTAACCCCACCACCATCATTTTTTTCAGTTCTTTGGTTCATGATCAGACGCCTGCAAAACTGGGACGACTTTCCCATCAGCCTCAGCTGTACCTTCTCAAACCAAACACGGTTGATGAGGACTATCTACACATTGTAAATGCTGTTTAATGATGTGTCGAGATTATTATTAAATGATGTTAAAATGCTGCACGTCACTTCTTTTAAACTCTATTTATTGATGTTTGGACAGTGAAGGACAGAGGAATGCCAACACAAGCCAACACACAGACCGTTGGCACATCCAGCAGACACAGAGACACACTGTCGTCCTTCATCATGACGGAGTCCAGCGCTGACTCTCCTCTCGTTCTGGTTTGGCTCTTCAGCTCCTTGATGATCCACCAGCCGCCCCAGTTAGTCTCTGACTGTCAGTTTGCTGCTGGGCTGCTGATGTGCAGTCGGTTTATCACAGCCTGTTTGATGAAGGTGTCGAGACTGAATCAGACGGTAGATGTATCATAAAACCAAAACTATGAGCTAAAAGAGGCTAAAAATCTAGAGCTGCAGAGTTGAGTGATAATTCAATATGTGAGTATAATTTACAGACAACCAAGTTCTAAAAACACCGAATGTTGGAGCTGGAATGTCTTTGTACGCTGCGGCGTTATCACACATATCGGCCGCTGGACTTGAGCTCCGGACACAGTTTGGCCTCCAGGTCTTCTATCTTTATCGACTCCACGTCTTTGGAGCTGGAGAGGCTGGCGGCCCGGGTGATCTTGGTGAGCGTCTCCTCGTAGGGCGGAGGCAGGTAGACCATGACGAAGACCCCGTCCGACCCGTCGGAGCTGGTGCTGGTGTGGCGCTCTGCGTTCCTGGTCAGGGAGGAGAGGAACTCGGCGCTGCTCTCCGCGTCCTGCAGGTCCAGAGCGATGATGTCGGCCAGGCTCAGTTTGCTGCGGGAACACCGGCGGTAGATCAGGCCGACCAGCAGAGCCAGCAGAAGGACGGAGACGACCGGGAGGACGACGTAGACCACCAGCTCCGACTTCCTGTCCTCTCCCAGGTCCAACTCGTTCCAGTCGTAGCCCTGCAGAAGGAAATCATTTAGAAATCTGTCTCATTTATGTAGTTTTGAGTTTTTGAGATGTCGTTTGATCCACCAGCAGGTGGTGTGGTGCTGTTAACAAGGTCAACCAGGTCTCCACAGGCCACAGAGTCAGTCATTTCTAAAGTCAGTACTCGAAGTACTCAGATCTTTTACTTAAGTAAAAGTAGTTATACCACAGTGTAAAAAATACTCCTTTATTTAGAATTGTAGTTCAATAAAAGTACAAAAGTACTCATCATGCAGAATGGTGCATTCCAGGATCACACATATTGTATTATTATATTGGATTATAATTATTGATGCCTTCATGTGTTCATCACTTTCATGTTGCAGCAAGATGAAGCTCATTTTAACAACTAGCTTAATTTATAATAATATATCATAATTTATGAGCTGATTTGTGTTTTGTATTACTAATCCGAACCTGTAAAGTATCTAATAAAGTTATCAAATACATGGAGAGTCGAAGTATAAGGTAAAATAAAATGGAAATACTCAATACAGTATTTGATGAAATTCCATCACAGACTAAAATAAAATATATAGTTTTTTCTATCATTTTTTAATATCATCGTTTTTAGACATTTTAATGTGGAAATGTCACATTATACCTTTAAAGAATGAAAAGTACACGTGTCAGTGAACTGTTTCCTGTTTCTCTCTGGATTCTTCTTCTGCTGCTTTAATGTGTCTGAGTCATTTTCCTGCTGGAGATGTTGAAGCTCATTGAACGACTTTATATCCTGTCGGCCGCTTTCATCTCCAGCAGCGAGCATCAGATTGTAGAAGATCATCATGTGTTTGTAGCCTGGTCGTCCTGTGAGAACCACGTATCTCTACAAAGCTTCATGAGAAAAACAGCCTGTTTTCAGCTTTGTGTCGATGCTTTTTGATCCAAGAGGCTTTTTAAAGAGATGATTAATGAATTGTTTACCTCACAATAAATGCAAAAGGTTGTGTGAAGGTTTTGTGGTAAATAACTTCATTCAATTTGGCTTTATGTCACATGTCTGGTTTTCAGTCAAATGACTGTGTGACGGATTCAGACGGATCGTCTGTGGGAACGAACAGCTGTAAATCTGCAGGGCTGCTCATCATGTATTACAAGTCTGTGTTGGATCCAGACAAGAAGGGCGTCCTGCTCCCTCCAGCTGTGACAGAACAACATGTGGCCGGGATGCTTACATCCGCTCAGTGTCCCAAATTCCCCCCGCCTCAGTTTTTCTAGCAATTAGTTAATGCTGCCTGGACGAGCCAGCGCCCTGCAGACTCCGCAGGACCGGACAGTTTTAATTCTCAATCTGTCTGAGTGTGACTTAGCTGCTGCTGTCTGACACTTCACATGAGGCTTAAAGGACTCTCAAGGGAGAGACAGACCATCCACCGTTTCCTTTACAAACAGGCCTCGTCAAAATGTTACAAACTTGTCAGAGGAATAACTTTTATTATGTTGTTGTCATGTTTTATTAAGGGGGAACAAATAGATTTACAGTCTGCACGGTGTGTAAATGAGGGTACATCAAACTTTTAGAATAAAAAATATTCAGTGAATCAGTTTTAGAAATGTCCTCAGATACACTGAGAGGTTTAGAGGGGAAAACACTGAACTGCTGACAACTCACACACACAACATCCAACCTGTGATAAAGGTCTTTGTAATGTGTATAATCTTATCATGTATCTGTAATTAGTAACTAAAGCTGTGCGACAATATTATATGTATGTACAATCTTTCCTTCTGAGATGTAGGGAAGGAGAAAGTAACACACTGAAGCACAAATCATTCAGAATTCGATACATGAGAACTCAGAATACTTGAGTAATTGTACTTAGTTACTTTCCACCACATGACTCAACAAGAAAACACAGACAAACAATGCAGAGCACAAATGTTAAGAAAATAACAGCATAAAAGCACAAGATCATCTATGACGTGTTCCCTCTTTAAATATGCTTCAGACGTGACTTTGAAACGATCCCAGTCAAAATCCAAACTGAATTCCAAAGCCAGACTCTGTCACAGGTCGGTCGACTTCTGCAACACTCTCCAGCTCTTCTGACGGATTCACCATTAAAAACATGTCATGACTCCAAGGCTCCAAACATACCAGATATTTTTGTGACAAATATGTATAAAAATGAGAAACAAGCAGAAACACAATGTGTAATTTTGAATCCACACAGTTTCATCCGGACGTTCAGGACGAGTCAGATTGATGCTGCTGAACTTTACACACCTGCTTGTCCTGGGTTGAAGGCGATCCCGTCACCCAGTCGTACGAGCCTCTACCTGCAGGTCCAAACATCCAGCTGCTCTCCAGTAGCCCCCGCATGGTGCTCAGGTGACGGTGCAGGCGGAGGTGACGGTGGTGGCGGTGATGGAAGGACGGATGGAGAAATGTGTGTTTGTAGAGTAAATGGATGGAGATCAACTAAAGCATCCAGTCGTTGTTGTCCAGTGGAGTAAACAGAGCAGAGAACAGGGAGGGGATGGATGTTGGTGGGGGGGTGTTTGGAGTCGAGGGCGATGGGACGGGGGGGCGGGATGGCGCCCGCTGGAGGCCTGATGGGAGGGGCCACGAGCTAAGCAGCTGCTCACATGCTGACACATGCAGCAGAGCAACAGGATTCAGGCCAATGATGGGATTTAGAGCCGTGCAGCTGCCCTATATCATAGAAGGAGAAAGTGTGTGTGTGTGTGTGTGTGTGTGTGTGTGTGTGTGTGTGTGTGTGTGTGGATCCAGGTTGTGGTCCAGTAAAGCTCGGTGACAGAAAAAGGCGGAGCTCCTCTTCAGATCAAACCTCAGGCACGTGGAACAAACTTGAGGAAGAAACACACTGATTGTGAAATTACACAGCTGGTACATCTGTGTGTGTGTGTGTGTGTGTGTGTGTGTGTGTGTTACTCTCGTATGGCCTTCAAAACGTTCAAGAGCGTTTTCCGTACAAAACCTACAGGCTATTTGGATTTTAGAAATGAATCTGAACCTGCAAGGTCTGGACAGATGCAAACATCTGCTGAGCTGAGTGTGTGTGTGTGTGTGTGTGTGTGTGTGTGTGTGTGTGTGTGTGGTGGACAAACGCACGGCTCAGCTGCTGGCGTGCAGCCTCTTTACATTAATCCTCATTGAAATATTGCGTGAGAGAGAAACACCTGAAAGCGTTTCTTGATTAAATGTCTATAGGATTAGAGACTCGTCTGCGCACTGTGGAAGGTCGTTACTGTCCTGACCTGTTTTCAATCGCTGGAGTTGATTGATTAGAATCAGGAAGATGCTCATTTATCTGTTTTCCATCCTCTTATTTCTTTTATGTATTATTTTTAATCGTCTGCCGTCCTGAAACGTTTCAATCCTTTAAACACGTAAAGCATTTTGTGACTTTGTTTTGAAAAGTTCAGCATAAATAACATGCATTATTATTATATAAGAGTATATTAGATTATATTACATTCAAGATTTTATTCGCTTCTCCTTTTTGTAATATACAACACAAAACACTTTTGAGTTTCTCAGTCTTGATGACGAAGGTCGACAGATGTGGTTGAAAGGCCTGGAGAAAGGGAGCGAGTGTCCTTTGTTCAGTTGTGTGTAATAGTTCCTTTACTGCTTGAAAAAGTTACTAACATTTTGAATTCAGATGAAAGAACACGATATCAAACATCTAATAGTACTGTACATAAAAACTGTGTAAAAGAATTTCAAAATAATCATAACAATGCAGTTAAATAAAGCAGATTTTCAGAATAAGATTCATTCTGATTCTAAGTCAAACCGTGATAAACACATTAAAATTATAAAAACATGTAGCTGTAAATCATCATAAAACAATTATTACAAAAATTAAATTAAATTATAAAACAAACAAAACATGGGACAGTAAAATATGTAATATATGAAATATATACTATGTATACAGTATATAAAAAACATTATTTTGGTGTAGTATTATTACGTTTCTGTCAACCACCTGTTTGGAAATACCGGCTAATAAAATATACTACTTTAATTTTCTTGTTCTCTAACTATAACTGACTTTTTGTTTTGTTTCAAACTGAACCAGGTTTCTTTAATGACCTAATTCCCTCAGGGCTCAATAATCTTACTGGTATTTTGTCACTGATATCAGTATCAGATGTGTTTAAAGCCTTCAGACTTCACACAGAAGCTTAAGAGATCTGATGAAGCTGAAACAAAGCTGAAGCTCGATTTTCCAGCCAGATTTCAAATCAGCAAACTCGTCATTCACTCGGGTTTTAAATCCTCAGCACGCCTTCAATCAGGGGATTTGAAGAAGCATCAAAATCCGTCTGCTGCTGATGAGGACGAGTGCGAAGGACTGGAATGAAGGAATGGACTGAAAACATCATCACTTGTAAGTGAGCTTGTTGTGATGTGGAAACTTGTCTCTCTCCAGAACAAAGAAAATCCTGATCATTTATCTCCTCTATCATCAAGGAGAAAAGGTCATGAGGTCATTCTCATACTCTTAACTTTTCAAATATTTAGAGTGTTATCTAATGGTGTGATAACAATAATACAGCACAGTTTAAACCTGCTCTTTATGACAAGTGTGATATATAAATGAATCTGACTTGACTTGGTGTTTGCTCTTTCACCTCTGCTGGATTTGTTCAGTCTCAGACCGACCTCCTGTGTTTGACGGCCTGGTTTATCAGTAAAGACCTTTTTGACCTTTGACCACAGGAGCTTCTCCTTTTACACGTTACAAATGTCACCTTTGAGCGTCAGGTGTTTTTGAGAAGCGCTCACATGCAGCGGCCGTCTGCTCCGGTCAGGAGTTCAGTCTGAGTCCGTCTTCAGCAAGATTTTTTCTGTTTAATCAATTAAGGTTAATCTGAGCTCTCCTACTTTCAACAGACGGAATAACCGGGAACCGATGGATTATCACTGGAGCAGGAACAGTTTTCTGTCTGAGTAATCAGAAAAAAAACACACAGCCATGTTGTACTCGATTACACTGAGGTCAAAGAACCTCCCTGGAGTGTGGAGCTGTTTGCTTTCTGACCTCCATCATTAATCGATCGATCATCGATGAAATACAAACATTAGGTGTCTGCAAATAAAATCGACTGTCAAAAATGATAAATATGACGTTGTGTCCTGGGTAAGATGTAATTTTTCCTGTTAGTATCCACAGTGACTTGTTTTATCAACGGGTGAATGAAAAAACGTTTTTTTTTAAAGCACACCAATTATTTAAATTACTACTCAGTGAAAAGTAACCAAGTACTCAAGTGCTGTGCTTGAAAAATTCCCCACTGAGGGGCGAATACATGTTTATCTTATCTTAAGTACCATTTTGAGATACTTGTACATGAGTATGTCAGTTTTCTGAAACTTTGTGCTGCGATTCAGGGCAAATTTTTTTACTTCACTACATTTATTTTTGTAACTTCAGTTACTAGTTACTTTGCAGGCTCTGATTAATAATACAAAAATAATCAACAAATAAATGTATTACTATTATATCACAAGCTTATTCTGACATGTGACATTCAACATGATGAGTACAGTTACTTTTGGTACTTAGAAGAAGTTACATGCCAATACTTGAATGTTGAATGCAGGACTTGTAACAGAGTATTTCTACATTGTGAAATGACTACTATTACATAAGTAGATCTGAGTATTTGTTCCACCTGTTGTTACCTTGTAGATTTATAGAGAAAAGTTCTGCTGTTGTTTGAGGCCCAGTAAGTTTGGTTGAGGGACCAGATTTTGCCCCGTGGGCCGACGTCTTCCTCCCACTGTCTGACGGCCTTCAGTGAAGTTTGAGACAACAATGTTCGGCCGACTCGTCAGGTCAAAATGAATCAGACGAGAATCTAAACATTTGAAAACATTTTGAACATCTTGTCATCTCGTCTTGGAAACATTCATAAATTTGACGACCAACAAGTCCTGTAGTTGTTTTCAGCATTTCGCCCTCGGCTTTTATTTGGGACCGGCTGTTTTATTACTGCAGTGAAAGTGTCCTAAAGTACAAACACTGAAGTATTACTGTGTTACTCCCAAACCGTCTGATCATTGTTCTGTTCTGGTGCAGCAGCTCTTCTGCAACACTGACCTTTCTACAATCCAGCTGTGAGGTTCAACATCTGCGTGGGGCCGACTCAGCGGGATGCTCGGAGGCAGCGGGGGGGATTTGTCCTGCAGGATTACTGCCCCAGGCCTGCAGACGGCAGCTGTAATTACTCCTCACGTGGCGAGCTGAGTGGGCAGAAATATGAGGACCGGGTCCGAGCATGCAGAGGTGGAGAGGAGGATCATGGGTAGAGTCAGACCTGTCATGACACCGCTGATGGAACCCTGGGTAATCCCACCGCCCTGCCTGACATCACATTTGTTTTTCACTCTGGATGTCGACCAACTGTTACAGTTTACTGAAGTAATTCAATGTAAAAATCCTGCGTTCAAACAAAAACAGAAGTATCAGCAAAGTGTCAAAGGTTCTGCAGTAAAATGTGTCTGATATATTTTTATATTTCACATTATTGGATTGTTACTAATGCTATATAATGTTATGTACATGTTTTCATAGCAGGTTCGGTTCAGTGGTTCAACCTGAGGGGTCAGGCCCCTCCGAAAGGTCACCAGATAAATCTGAGGGGTCGTCACAGGATTCATGGGAGAGGAACGAAGAAAACAAAGAGCTGATATACAAATTGTAAGTTTCTGACTTAAAAAAACAACAACTTTGTTTTTTGGGGAAATATTGGAATTTTACCTCTTTAGTCCTCCAGCAGTTATTTCAATTAAACCACGTGAGAAGTTTAGAGGGAAATGTCTCTATGGTGGAAGTGTGTACAGTTTATAGACGTCTGAAACATGACGAGGAGAAACAACATCCATCCATCTATCTATCTATCCATCTATCTATCTATCTATCTATCTATCTATCTATCTATCGATCTATCGATCTATCTAAAGTTGGGAAGTGACAAAGTGCTGCACCTTCAGAGGCGCCTGTTTGCAGAGTGTTTCTGTTTGTGTGAGCGGCCGTCGCTCTTCTCTTCTTCGCTGTGTGTGACTCAGTAAAAGACTGCAGCTGTAATCCTATAAGAGGCTTTGCTTTTCACTCTGCTGAACTCGATGCTGTTGGCACGGTGCGATAAACACGCTTTGTCACAGCAGCTCAGGCTGAACAACAACAACAACAACAACACTGGAAACACTGGAAACACTAGGGAGACAGAGGCAAAGACTGGGAGCATGGAAAGGGGCCGAACAAAGGGGAAACAAAGGGGACGATCTGGCAGCTTGCAGGTGAAGGAGTGGGGTATTTAAGCTGCCAGTCGTTAAGTGAGATAGGGGACAGCTGAGCTAAAGAGCCCCAGCACCCGAAGACCACACCTCCAGCCACTGAAGCAACGCCTGAACAAAAAGAGCAAACCAAAAACACTGGAGTCAACAACACAACATGCACAGAAAACAAACCATGACAGAATACGTATGGTTCTTATTTTTTTACTGCATCTGCTCTTTGCAATTCTAATTTGTTCACAGCGTTGTGCGAAAGAAAAATACACACGTATTTACAAGAAACATAAGAAACAGCCTTTGGGTGGAGCTGTGCACAACTGTTAACCACATTGCAGTACACACTGGAACTGAACACACACACAGTACTGTAAATCATTCATGCACATCCAGCTCTTCCTGTCTGTCTGGCCACATATTTTCATCGACATCACAGCGATCACATGCTGCATATCTATATCCAGCATATATGCTGGATACCGGTCATAGACCTTCCACCTCCAGGCAGAGAAAAACTCCTCTACTGGATTGAGGAATGGGGAGTGGGGAGGGAGATATTCCAGCAGCATCCCTTCATGTGCTGCAAACCACAGTCTGACCTGATCTGTTTGATTATCCCAAACAACAGCATACTTGTTCAGGTGGTCTCCAGTTAGACCCCTCTCATTCTCAGGGATTATGTCCCAGTAAAGAGTGGCTCAAAAAGTCAGCAGATGTTGTGTGTTGTATGGACCGAGACGGGGGGTGTGGGGGAGGACGTGCCCTCCTCGTTGGCCTGGGACATCTGTGCTTGCTCTCTGTCCAACGCCATTTCTTCCACACCTTCTACCTTTTGCCAGATTGAAACCCGCCTCATCAAGGTATATGAATGTGTGCAGCTCCAGTACACGCTTAATCCCAGAAGAGAGAGGGAGAAAAACTATAACAACAGATTTTGACAACTGGTTCAGCATTTTTGTATGTAATGACTCATGACTATTCATTAGTATAGTTCATTTTGACTGACGTGACATAAGCAAACGATAATGTTATAAAACAGCAGAGAATTGTATGAAAGCAATTGAAGCGTGTCCAAGAGCATTTGCAATTTGTTGGAAGGAACGAGAAACTGCTACGATGATGTGCACAAATGACTCGATGTTGTGGAGGTTGAACCAACAGTGATGAGAATTTTAATTCTGAGCAGAGAAACGCACCAAAGCGACTGAGAAAGGCTGTAACATACAGAAGCTGCCCTGCCGGGGTGAGAACTCTAGGTGGCGACAAACGCCAGCCTTCATTATGAGCTATTTCACCTGTGCAAGTGACGTCATCAAAACCGGAAACTTGAGGATTTTGGTTTCATAATAAAACCTTCTGTTTGCTTGTGATTAATAATTGAATGATTGATCATTATTGGGTTTCTAGTGCGGCACAAACTATCTGTCAATATATATATCTATAATTGATACTGTATACGTTTGATTATTTTATTCATCTCTTTATTTATATTATGGGTTTTTTCTTGCCTGAAAGAGCTAAAACTTTTATTTTGAAAAACAGATCAGAGGTCTTCATTATATCCTGTGACGTCACCCAGGTGTTTATTCCCAGGTAAATTTGCCTGATTCATTTCTCGCTCGCGCCGGGTGGTTCCGATGTGACTCACTGACACGTTTCTGTGGACATGAAGAAGAAATCCAGGAAGTTGAGTGAAACAACTGAAACGTGTTTCATGTGATTGTGATGAGGCTCCGTTGAGTTTTTGTTGTTCTTGTTTTGGCTCCTCGGTTCTTTTTACTGCTGGACTCTAACATGCTGCTGGACGGTGCGTTCACGGTCCTGCTCCTGCTGTTCACTGGAGCTTCTGCTGTGTTTGGTAAGAAGACTTCATTTTCTTTCTTAAACATGAAATTATGAAGATTTGAGACTGAAATACGACAAAAACAGAAGAACATTTTGAACTAAATGAAGAATGAAGTGAAATTCACATTAAAGTCAGAATGAACAATCAGACTTCAGTCAAATTCAAATAAAAGAGAAATGTTTACATCATCAGTTAGAAATAGTCAAATGTCTCATATTCAGGTTGTTGAATTAATTTATTTAATCAATTATTTGATCATAGTTTCAAAAATGAATCTGTGGAGTCATTAATCAAAGACAGAGCTAAAAGCTTTTTTCTGTTTTTATCTCATGAACTGAATACTTCCTGTCTTGATTTTTGACAGGTCATAAATATCCTGAACCACATTTTTAATTGACTCATCTGGTAACAACTGGTCGATTTCTGAAGTGTACTTTAAAAATAATGGGTGTGAACTTGAGGAAAACAGAGTGACTGTAATTGTGAAACATTTATCAGAGCAGAATAAATATGTTCAAGGTCCAGGTGACATCTATCATCTATTGTCACAAGGCAATAAATGTGTGGCCATTTTATAATCAGCTTAATAACTAACCAGACTTTGTACTGAGAGCTGGTGCTTCAATCATACGCTGTTCTTCCTGTTGTGTTTCTGGACGTCCCTCCCACATGTGGCTGTGATGTGTGATGTGATTAAATGTTGGCAAAGTCTCGATGAGGTAAAAGTTTCTGTTGCAGTTCTGCTGAACGACGTCTCGCTTCTCGTTTCCCTGGTGCTTTGTTGGGTTTTCTCAGCATCACGTTGAGAGACGCGTCTGGAAACTTTCAAATCATTTCATGAGCTGCACTTTCTGAACTTTCACCTGAACAAAAGCAAAAGTGGAGGCATGAAATGTGTCTGTGTGTTTGCACAAATGCTCTCGAGTTTCCTGTTTTATATCAGGTCAAACTTTAATTCCTGATGAGAACATGTGACAAAGGGAAATGTGTCCACAGTTTGGGCTGCACAATCCCCTTCAGCATCTTTGGGATGAACTGGAATCCTGATTTATTATAATTACCAGCTTTTCCACGTAAAACAGCATCGACGTCAACATCCAAGCTGGAATTATGGCTCCGTTTTTTTCTAAACCTTCTGATATATCTGACGAGCTGAACAACACAGAAGTCACCAACTAACCAGTAGCCAACGAATAAGGACGCCTCACATTAGCCAAAGTCTGAGGTTTCATTAAAACAAAATTTAATGGATTTAGTTCCACGTTGACGTATTTGTAACCTTCACATGACCAACTCAACAGACTCAACATGAACATCCCAGGTGTAACGTTCAGGTGTCCACATACTTTTGACCATGTAGATTGGCTACGTATTATCACCACAGCATTATTTTTTTTATTATTTTTGAGGAGCTTGAAAAACCTCGTGTAAACTTTCAACTTTATTTCGCAGTACGTCGCCTAAAACAACAGCCACATTTGCATCAGGATCAAAGTGTCGTAGTTTGGAACAACATGAACTCAAAAAAATAAGCTGCTGAGATGTTGGTGGGAATCAACAGCTGCAGACTGAAAACCACAGAGGACTCATTAGATTTTCCCAGTTCCATCACAGAGAGAAGTTCTTCTCTTTATCGGGAACGAAAAACAGCGTTAAATAAACCCACACAAGGGCGTCGTCATATTTAATGAATGGCTGAAGAAAGTCTTCTCTCCTCGGTGATCTGTTGGGTTCCCTGGACTGGAACAGACTTTCAGAACTATTCTTGTTTTCTACACTCAACCATTCTTCTGAGACTTTGACTTCTGGCCCTGTCGGGTTCCTCAGCGGATTAAAACCAGAGAGGCGGCAGCTCGACGGATGACTCTGCTGGAATGTCGAAGAGCAAGCAGATTCATATTTTGTCCATGAGTCTGTCACCACAGAGCTGTTCTGATGCAGTACTGCAGGTCACTGTGGTTTCACTGTGTGATGGACTGGTCCTGGCTGACAGCTGCAGTCTGGACACATGCTCACATGTATGATGCCCTCATGCTGCTCTCAGCTTGGATGAAGGTTGATTTTCTTTTCTCTGCAGTGTGTGGCCTTCACTTACCCGTGAACATGAGTCCAACACCTCTTCCTTGTCCTGCAGCTGTAGTTTGGTTCAGTCAGATGATTTCGCTCATGGCTTTTTCACTTCTGCTTGACTTAGTGTTAATCGGTGGGTGTTCTGGTCTTTGACCAACAGTTGGTGCTTAAAAAAATCTGTGAGGTCATTACAATCAAAAGGTAAATCTGACAGAGATTATGCACAGTCACCAGTTTATTGTGCACACCTGGCTCAAACGAATGTGGTCCGATACAACAGTCCTGTAATACATCTTCGTTTCAGCGTTATGATCTTTCTGCAGGCTGCAGTTTGTGGTGCTGTTGAACTGTGTTGCTTTACTGACCCTTGTTTCTATTATTTTGTCCACCCTATTCATATCGGTGAGGATTGGCTAAATAACAGACAACTGAACGTTCTAAACTTTGTGAAGGTCGAGTCTATTACAGGACTGTGGTGGATTCAGCTAGGTGTACCTAATAATCTGGCCACTGAGTGCACGTCTTATTTGCCAAGTTCACATAAGATAAGAGATAAGATAAACCTTTATTCATTCCTCAGTGGGGAAATTTGCATTGCACAGCAGCAAAGACAGAAGGACAGTTAAATAGTAAAAAATGAAAAATATAAACAAGCTAAAAAAGTATTTACAAATTTAACAAATATACACAAGATTATTTACAGATATACATGAGAATATGAGTATGAGATAGATGACCAGTAATTGGATCTTGCATAGAAGAATTAAATATGAAATATTAAGTATCAAATATGAAATATTGCACAGCAAATGGAACCTGGACTAAATATAAATATACAGGCATGAAACAAGAGAATTGCACAGACATGGTGGTGTATGGTCTGTTGGGAGCAGTGTGGTCGCTCCTTCACTCACTTCAGGTGAAGCAGTCCATCGCTGAAGGAGCTCTCCAGAGCTGTTAACGTGTCCTGCAGGGGGTGGGAGTCACTCTGCAACATGGATGACAGCTCAGCATTATCCTCCTCTCTCCCACCACCTCCACTGGGTCCAGAGGGCAACCCAGGGCAGAGCTGGCCTTCTTCATCAGTCTGTCCAGTCTCTTCCTGTCCACAGCTGAAATGCTGCTGCCCCAGCAGACTACTCCATAAAAAATGGCTGATGCCACAACAGAGTCGTAGAAGGTCTTCAGGAGTGACCTCAGTCTCCTGAGCAGATAGAGTCTGCTCTGACCTTTCCTGTAAAGTGCAGCAGCGTTATGAGTCCTGTCCAGTTTGTTGTTGAGGTGAACACCCAGGTACTTAAAGGTTTGTCACCATCTCAATGTCCACATATTGTCTTGGTGGCGTTCATTCAAATCGAAGGACTTATCTGCTGAGCAGCACGATCGGGCTCTTTAATCATTGTATCATGGCAATCTGCTCATTAGACTTCTTGTTTGCAGACGTCTGGAGGTTCAGACGCCGACCAGGAACCACAGCGTCCCCAGTTCCCCCCAGACTGGAGACACGTGGCTCCTCTCGTTCCCTTTTCCTGTCATCTCTTCACTCTTGGCATTAAAGTGCAAACGTGCCTCTTAGAAATACTTGTGTACATAGTTTAGTGAACCAACTGTCCACACAGTTTGTGACTGATAGCTGCACAGTAACATGTCTGTTTCCTCTTTACTTACCCGCAGTTCTGCCTCCGACAGACGTGACTGTGAGCTGCCAAAATCTCAAAGTCACAGTCAGCTGGAGCTACAGCCAACAGCAACCGCAGACCAGCTTCAGGGTGGACATCAGCGGCTCTGCTTGGTACCAATCAGCTATTGTGAAATGGAAATAATTACATTTAAATATAACTTTGGTGATTAGTCTGATTATCAGTTAAATACTGATGTATTGTTGCTCATGTTTAAGGAATTCTAAGGTAGAAACCACAGACCATCAGTGTGATCTGACCAAGGTCATCTGGGCCTCCGAGGAGCATTACATGGACCTCCTTTATGTCACTGTAACGGCCATACAGGGAAGCGGCCAGTCTGAACCAGTGCCATCGAAGACATTCGCCTTTAACAGTTTGAAGACGACTAATATAAAATGTGAGTAACGTGTACATGTAATGCTGTGTTTAATTCCCTGTAAATCAGATGTAACCCACTCGTTCAAGTTGGAAGATGTTTGAGTCATGAATTGGAATGACAGCAAGTGCAGAGAAGAAACTTAACCTTCTCCTCACAGGTGAATTAGATTTCCCTCCCGTGGATCTGAACCGGAAGGATTCGGGGGCCACCATGAGTTTCAGAAATCCCTTCCACTTCTACGAAGAGCTGAGGCAGGCGGTCAAGCCGGATACGGCCGTCTTTGCATTCAAGGTCACTTCAGATGGTGTAAGTACAAAGAGAGACTTTACTACAGGATGCACAGCATTTGTTATCAACAGCAAGCAACTAAGAAATGAAAGGGACTTTGTCAGCGTGTTGTGATCCAGTGAATCCAGGAAGGCTGGTTTGATTAACACTGCTGTTTATAATCGTATGAAGTTTACAACTCTGGAAGGTCAAGAGCTCAAATAAGCTCAAATCAACACCCTGAGATTTTAAACTGGAACCTCTTTTAAACCAGCAGTAGGGCCCAAATTTGACATTTGTCTCAAGGTTACGGGGGCACGACTGTCCACAGCGGAGGCCCACCTCATGACGTTCACTTCAGACCCTGTTACCTGCAGAAATGTTGGTGATTTTTATTATGGTCACACTAGAGTTGGATATTGAGAAGCAGTTCTGACATAGAACCTGTTTTAGTTTGATTTAAAAAAAAGGCCTTGTCACTTAACTCTGCTCCAAAACAATGGAGATCAAAAGATTTGGTCATTATTATAATCATATGCAAATAAGACAAATGTTGATATTAATGTTGTGTGACTTTCAGGGAGACTTTAACGAAGAGTGCAAAGTGGAACAGGAAAACTGCAACCATGATATCCCGTTTCCTGAGGGTGTGGAGAAGTGCGTCACGCTGACAGGACTGTTGTTCGATGGGATTTTTGTTGGCCAAGTGTTGTTCAGAAAGACTGACCGCATCTGTGTCGGGAGCTCGACTGGTGAGTCTGAACTGGGAGGGTTTCTTTGAAGACTTCGAGGTTACTGCATCAAAATGTGTCTCTGCAAGATGTCCATATATAAATCTCCTTTATCCAACCATGTGTTCACAAAGTGTTGAACCTCTCTCCATCCTCGCTGTGAACAACTGAGTCTTTCCAGGATGAACCTTTCAGACCCAATCATGATCCTATCACCTGTTACCAATGAACCTGTTTACCTGTGGAAGGATCCAAACAGGTGTTTCTGGATCAGTCCACAACTTTCACAGTCTTTTGTTTGAAACATGTTGCTGCATCAAATTCAGAATCAGCAGATATTTACAAAAATCAATGAAGTTGATGATCAAACATTAGATATATTGTCTTTCTGCTGTTTTCAATTGAGTCTATGTCAGAAAAGATTAGCAAATGATCACATTCTGTTTCTTACTTTGTAATATATTTTGCACAGAGCAAAGACTGCAGATTTTGTGCCCCATCTCTTATGTTAGAAGTGCTTTAGGTATTAACAACATATTTGGAGTTGACATCCCTTTTATTGTTGACACAGTATATATGGGTGATATTCAGTTTGATGGATGGAGTAATAATAATAATAATAATACTGAGCTAGGCATTTTCTGTAACCTTTAACCTGCTCTTTTTTATTTTATTTTATTGTTCTATTTATTTTCTTTACCTCTCTAATGTGAAAGCTTCCCATGTTCTTGTGTAAATAATTTACACCAAGGTTCACATAAAGGTTAAAAAACAAAATAACTGGAAGAGCTTCATGGAGGAAAATTCAGATGAACTGCAGTTATTGCTTTAGGAAGGAATCTCTTTACGTCCAAGAAGAACGATCGCAGCAAGCAAAAACCTCCAACGTGCATATGATGGCCTGACTTAAAAAAAGTGTGAACCTGCCCTTTAAGTGCTCTTTGCTTCAGCACTTTTGCTAAATTCAAAAATGTTCAAACAATGAAACTAAATAAAAATATGTTTTTGAATGCAGAGGTCTATGAGACGCTTGCTGTGGTGCTGTCCGTGTCCACCGTCCTCGTAATCATTGTGGTGACAGTTATTATCTGTATGGTAAAGGCCTGGACAATGACGACAAACCAGCCTCAACCCACGCCTCTGGTAAGGTGTCAAATTTGGAAAAAAAAACCAATGTGTTGCTTTAGCTGTTTTTAACCTTTGTATAAAAGCTGTTGTTGATCCCTGTCTTTGTGTCACAAAGGTCCAACCACACCACAGGGACTGGAAGTACTTTACTGTGTCCGACCCAAAAATCAATCCTGTTACAGTGACTGTGGACAAACCGCGCGAGAAACCTTCAGTCAGCTCCGAGAAGGAGGACAATCCCGCCGAGAAGCCCCGGGACAGCAGCGCCGGCTCGGAGCTCCAGCCTCCCGCCAGCTCGAGCGTGAGCAGCGACAAGGAGCTGGAGGCTGCTTGGTTGATGTCAGAGGGAGACAGGACGGACGATGACTCTGTAGACGACTCTGTGAAAACGGAGTGTGTCTCCATTGAGGAGGAGGAGGAGGAGGAGGAGGAGGAGGAGGAGGGAAGGGAAGCTGCGTCACCCTACGACTCCCCTCACGTTCTGCAAGTGGACATGGGTGATGGAGACATGGTGGACGCTTACGTCGGGAGGTAAAACCGCTGTCAGAGGACTTATTCTGGGTAAAACACCTCGGGGATTGTGAACAACACGGCCTAACCAGGGCACGGCTTGGTGCCTGGCTCGAGAGACCCTCAAATCTTTCTGACCGCACTGACAAAAATGCACTGATGGAATATTTGACACTGATTTTACCCTTCAGCCCCCTCCTCCCTCCGAACACACGTTTCAGGATTGTTTGCAGGGTTCCACCCTTGCAACCAGAAAACATGTTGATCGATATTGTTGGTTTTCCTTGGATCCGTCTTTGGAGGTAAATCTGAAGGAGAAGCAGAAAAAAGGTGCAACACAAAGAAGATTAAACAGACGTCAACAGGCACTAAAAACAACGAGGAGCAAGATTTTTCACCAGGATGAAATCGCAGCCACATTTCTACCCTTTAAAGGAGATAGAGGAGTTAAGGCTGCTGTCGACTCAGGGAAACAACCCGGTGATCTTCCAGTCGCCCTCCAGCTGTTTTCAGCTCCTGTGGCATTTTAGAGATGCAGCAGTGCAGATCATCGGCTTCTTTTTATCTCCAGGAAACAAATCGTAGACTGACCTTTTTGTTCTCTTTTAGTATCATCTGTTGTTCATGAACTGCGTCCTGACTTGTTTTTATCTACCATTATTTTTTTTCTGTTTTCAGTTTGTGCCTCTTTGCCTAGAATTTTGTTGTATTCACAGAATTGAAGTTCTTAAAATAATAAAAAACAGCAACATGTCTTTTTAGAAAAGTTCTACAAATAATAATCCACAGAACATGTTTCTGTATGTGAACGTGTTTATACGGACTAGTTCTTTGGCAGAAATTAGTTCCAACACAAATCTAGTCTGTGGATTGTCCAGAGCAAACATTGAAACTTGAAAGAAGACATGTCTCAGAGACAAATATGTACAAGTAGATAAACTGACACTTTGACTCTTCCTGGTTCTTCAGACCGTCCTTATGGCTTTTCTTTTAAGTGCTGTGAGTGAACCTGAACACCTCATACAGTCCGGACTTTCCACTGTGCAGCAGGTTTGCAGGTGTTATAAATACCTGACAATCAGTGCCACACCTACGCCACCACATACAGTTACCAGTCAGTGCGTCCAGACGCTGCTGCTGGGCGACCTGCAAAACCGGCTCTGCATGTGTGGGAGCGAGTTTCCTGTTTGCGTCGAGAGGATCTGGCTTGTTGTTTATGTGACTTCAGGGTTTCTCATTTTTAAAGTTGTCGTAAATCTGTTTAACCACTTGTTGTTTAAGGCTGTCTGTTATACAGTTGCTAATATGATTATAATAACTCATTTTACAATTAAACAATGAGTTGAGTGATTTTTTTTTTTTTTTTTTTTAATATTTGTAACTGTATTGACACTACAGCTGCTTGTAATGCCAGTATGAGCTGGCAGGGTGAGAGCAAAGTACAGTATGATGAGATCCACATGAAACCTCAACAAGTGTTTTTTAATAAAGAGACATGAACAATATTGATATTTTATTTTGTTAACTCCAAATATAAGGAGGTGTTTGGAGGCTGGGTATCTATGGACATTTTCAGACACAGAGCTTTGGCACAGATACCAAAACAATATTTGAGAAATAGAAACAATTTCCAACAAAATCTTTTTTCCCCATTTAACAACAGACGGGAAAGTTTTCAAATGGTAAAAGGAATAGTTTGAAATTTTTGGAAATATGCTAACTTGCTTTCTGGTGAAGATGTTTCCTAGAGCCAAGAAATGTCACAGAACCCGCTCCATTAAACAACTAGACATGACGTGTTCATCAGTGAGCTGCAGAGGTGCTGGATTAGTTTGCTCATTGCTACAGAAGAGAGAGTGGTATCGTCTCATCTAATAAGAGTAAGAACAAGCCTGTTTCACAAAATGTCAAACTTTGCCTTTTAAATATGGTTGAAGATGAGCAGATGAACTTTATCTCATGAGGATTGAGACTCTGGTCTGAAAAGCCAGAGCCTCTCAGCACCGCGTCAGTCCTCTTGTTTGGGGTTGTTTGCCGTCCTGTAGCTCCACTGAAGTGAAGAGCAGCGTGTCCGCTGATCACGCCATCAACAGCCATAGTCTGTGCGAGCAGAGCGCCGGCGGTCGGTTGCTAAAGCTTCAGGCCTTGAATGTTTGTTCTCAGGTTCAACATCTGTTTCTCCTGTCGCACTTTTTCTTCCTTGAACGCCGTCTTGTTGGCTTTCTTCTCCACTCTCCTCTCCTATTCAAACACAGAAGTAGGATTCAACACATTGTGCTGCACATTTTCGTGTAAGAATATATCACCAGAATGATCATTAAAGGCCCTTAATGTATTTTCCCAGTCAGCTTCTTGCTATGAGAAATTGGATCCTGAACTGTGTTTGTGTTTTTGTCTGCACTCCTTTCACTGATTATCAATCAGGATTTAGCAAGATCTGAATCACTGTCAATCAAATTCGATCAAACCATGATACATAGTCCTGATGACACAGATAAGTGTCATAAAAGTTTTCAAAAGAGTTTTTTTTTTTACTTCAGGAATATTTAATGTTAAAGAGAAATACTTCAGAACTTCAAGACTTGATGGGCCTTAAGCCAAAGACACATTATGTTACATTGATCTTCAGAGGTTGGCCAGTCTTAGTTTGGCTCTCACACCAGTTTAAAGTGAGGTAGACAGAATTTAGCTTGTTCAATCAATCAATGCTGAAGAGTGAACAGTGAGAAGGAAAGTACAAGGACAGTTTTTAGATCCCAGAGTAACGCTCATATGAGCCTCTCTCTTCGTTACCTTGCGTTCTTCCTTGATCGCCTGTTTCCTTGCTTTCCTCTCCTCCTTGCTCTCCTCCTTGTTGCGGGGCTGGGTGCAGACACGAGGCAGGTCCGAGTCGTTGATCCTCGTCATGCGCTCCGCCTGCTTGCTGGTCAGGCCTCTGGCAGGAAGGACGTCCAGAGGGATACCCGTCTTAGTGGACACACGGATCGGCTTCAGCTGAGGACGGAAGGAAACAAAAAACGGGGTTGATTCTAGTCTTAGTCAAAGAGTGGCTGGATTCAATTATTAAGTGTCTTGAGAAGAGTGTTATTTAAAGAGGCAGGAACTAATCAGTAAAATCATATAAATTCTGGCTCTGTAACATTCTCACACCTTGGTTTTGTATTTGATATCGTGACTTTCCAGAACTAAGTCATCTACAGCCTTTTAATCCCTCACCTCCCGGCTTCAGTGATGTTTTCTATCATCAGCCCGACTTCTACTCTCTGTGCCACTAAATGGTTGAAATAAATAGCATGAAGTATGAAGATATACTCTGGAATGCGCTGATATTCCAAAAATGTACAAACTCGTACGTAAATAAATAAATCAACACAGAAAGGTCCAGGTGCCGTCTTTAACAATAATATTTCATAAGTTATCAGGCCAATTGTTGTCTGTCAAGATTTCTGTTTTTGTCTGAATCATGGTGATTTAATGTCTTTCCTCTACAGACTAGTTTATTTGTTTATTTGCCATGAGAGTTTCAGCTGTAGCTTATCTCCTCAGTAGAGTCACAGGTGTTGGTGTGACGAGCGCCACCAGCTGGTCATATCTTACAGAAGTGGCAAGACAGGAACTTCCTGTGTTCACTTGGTGTAATTTATTCTACGTATTATAGGTAATGGCAGTTGAAAAGAAGGTGTTTTCGTACCTTCGGTGGGTCTTCAATGACTTTGGGTCTGTTATATATGTTGGAATATGTGCCTGGAGAAGATGACAAACATCATGCAGTCAAACTGAAATATACAGATACAGTATGTGCAGAAGATAAACAGATAAAGATTTCAGGGTTTTTTCTAATCATTGAGCTGGAACATCACATCTATCACAGATACTGAGAGAGAAAAACTTTTTAATGCCTAATGTCAAATAGAAATCACAACCAACTACATGACCTAAAAGTTAAGATTTGAAAAGCCATTGTTGATTATTACACACACACACACACACACACACACACACACACACACACACACTTTACCACTGACCTTTTAAGACTTTTGATTGTGCTTTATTTGTGCAGGAGTCACCCATTGACCAAATTAGCTTTACTGCACTGAAAGGTTCTAACCTTTAGCTCCAAATGCAGGAACTTATAATCTCAGCCAAGCGAGGCAGAGCCAAGTACACAGACTCTGACCACTGTCATAAACCCAGAAATATTATTAAAGGAGAATTTTTGCTGCATGTGTCCAATGTTGATGAAGAAATTGTTGGATGACTAAAAAGGCAAGAAAAGCAGTCACAGCTAATAAACTCACTGATGATGGTTTCACAGTCCCACTTCTCTTCTGGAGCCACAACAACAACGGTTTCCATCTCTTCTTCCTCCTCATCATCTTCCTCCTCCTCCTTCACAACAGGAAGTTCTTTGGGACCCAAGTCATCAGGCCTCAGGAATCTAAACCGCAAACAACACATAAAATTAGTCAGCTGGGTCATTTAAAAAAAAACAAAAAATCTGATGCAGCTTCCATCTTCATATCAGATCAAGAGGGAAGAAAAATTTTAATGAAATTCACTCACTCCTTCTCTTTCTGTATGAAGTAGTCTTTGATAATTTCTTCTAGACGAGCGCTGTCCGGTTCGATGAAGCCTTCCAGCTCTGTGTTGTCCAGAGCGCCGATCTCATCATCATCAAACTGTTCGTAAAACTGAAACAACACAGACGCAGTTTTTAACCAAGTTTGTATCTCACGGTCTAAAGATGCAGAACGAAACAGATGTAAGACCCTTTCCAAGTCAGTAAGGTTGTTCACTTTTACTTGTTCTTGACAGGGAGCGTATCTAATCTCAGAGTAAGTCATCAGATAGTATATATGAAAAAAAGGAGTAAGAGTTTACCTTTTCGAATCGGTCGTCCAGCAGAGTGAGCTGCTCGTTCCTCCTCATCACAGACGACGTCATTGAGTACTCTGTGAATCGACTCTTCGTCTCCTCGTCCATGAACAGAAACTCTCGACCGCGGCTGCCCCCTTCCACGTCCTCGTCGCCCGAAAACCCACCCTCAGAGTCAAAGTCGCCTTCCTCATCTGTGTCCTCCCACTCATCATCATCATCATCATCGTCGTCACCTCTGTCAGAGGTTACACACAAACCGAGAATCACAATTAAGTCACAGAATACCTGCTGACAAAATTCATATCACAAAAACAATAAGATTTGTCAATATATATATTTAGTATATATAAGTGTAGCACACAGAGTAATCAGATTACTGCATGGAACTACATATAATGTTGTAAAATTCCTCAGTGTTTTTGTAATAGAGACATGACAATTAAATCTGCTAAAATATATGATTCAACAAAAGACAGTTTGTTCATTATGTGATTTTGTGATTTTTGTATCACTGCAAAAATCTATTTTTCATCTCAAGAAAACAGAGAAGTTGTTATTTTGAGATATCAGGCCTATCAGCAAACACCTCCACTCTCTGTTACTGTTCAACATGATTCTACTACATAAAGAAAATCATTTGTGTTGTTTAACATTGACTTCACTATTAACTGGAATTATAGTAACGGCAGTACAAACTAATAAGACACTGTGTCTGGACAGCAAATATCAAAAATATTTTACGATCTACAACACAAAAAAAGATGAAGTGATGCTAAAAATAATGTGAGAAAATACGTACAAACAACCCGAATCACCACTTCAAAAAAATCATGACACCAAACTCTGAGGACTCAAAATAAAAATATACCTGTATTTCATTTCTTACCCTAAGTCCACTGCTCCACTTGCACTGTTTGCTTTGATGATGAAGTCATCGTCCAGGACGTTGTCGGGGTCGTCATAGTCGAAGTCTTCGTCAAGAGCAGCCACGATGTCGGGGTCCATGTCCAGCCGAGGTCCTGAAGGAAAAAACACAAAACCATGAGGAAGTAGACACAGTTTCCTGAACTATTATGTCTATAATTGTTTCATTTTTAAAAGGTGCTTAATCCAAAAGATTACATTTACACTGCATTACTTATAGAAAGGTAAAATCCATCAGTGTTGTTATAGTTACTACTTGGCGCCTCCAGCAGCCCATAAAGGTCATTAACTACTTGATGCCATTTTGAGCAGATGAGCTGCTGACCTGAGATAGGAGCAGCTTTGTTCAAAAGTCCCACCTCCTCTTCAAACTCTGATGCAAACACTGAAGACGGCAGGTTGATGGTAGCCGCCTGTTCAAACAAAATGAGAATCACTTCAGAGCAGTCTTTTTTTTTTCAACCACTATTACATACAAAGCGCACAACTTCAGAGAAAGGTCGACGTTCCAATGTTTTGTCCAATTCTGTGAACAGTCTGACCAACGTCTGACCTGCTGCATACAGGACATCCTCTTAAACAATAATGGAAAAAGTCTTTAGTCTTTAAGTTACTTGCGATCCTGTTAAAATAACAGTTAGTAAATCAGCAACAGTAACATGTCAGACTAAGGAAACAAATGTCAATAGAAGTACATAGATGCAAGAAAAAATGTAAATGTAAGTGCTTTATAAGTTACTAAGTTAATTTACAAAAACGAGAAACCTTGAAAACATTTTTTTAAAACTCTTCCAGCTCTGGGAAACATTTCTTTAACTTTCATAACTTTTCCAGGAGGGTAAACTCAAATCAACTCACAGGAATGGCCTTGTCCATGTCACCCTCCTCCTCATTCTCCTCATCTTCATCACGGAGACGAACAGGTTGCCTGTCTGTGTGTGAGGGGACGGCTGCCACCAGCTCAGTCTGGCCTGACGCCTCCTTCAGGTGCTGCAGGTAGTCGTAGTCATCATCAAAGAAAACGCCAAATTCTCTCTGCTCGGCGCGCCTCTTCTCTGCTTCTACCTGAGGAATATCAAAACCATCGCATCACATTAGACACAAAATTTCCAATATCGAGAAATGCTCTGTCATCTGTTTGTTCAAATTGCTGATTTCCTTTTTAATTATCAAATGCTGAATAGGTCTTCAAGCTTCTAAAACTGCTCTGGGCTACCGTGGTGATGAACCGGCTCATTAACAAACACACTGCCACAACATCTGTGAACAGTCAGTAACAAGACATTCATTAAAAGACAACACGGTTCATGTGTACTTTGGTGGCGGGCAGGAGGACGTGCTGTGGGGCTTTCTCATCCGCAGCCAGCGGGTCCCTCTGACTCCTGTGGACGAGGTGAAAGGTCACGGCCTTCTTCTTTTCAATGAACGATTTCTTCTTTCGATGAGGCTGGAAGAGACAAACACAGCGGTGAACAGTGGCGATGGCTGGTGATGATAGGTGGTGTTGATGACAGTGAGGTTTGATTTGATGCCCAGGATAAATCCGGGGGGCAAAGACAACAGTGACAACAAGCTGCCCTTGAGCAAAGCACTAACTGCTGCAGTGGAGCTACTTTCAGCAGCTTTCCACCAAACCAACATCTAAAGAAACAGATATAAATGAGGAAATCTGACAGACAATATGAATAAGAGCAATACATTCAGGTTTTGAGATTTTATAATGACCAAATTAAGAATTCATTTTTCAAGAGCAGATGAGTTTAAAGTGTAGCTCAACATCAAGCTGACACTGAACCTTCTGCAGTTAAGACTTTCAAGCTTGTCAAACTGGACAAACATTTAAATCAACACTCTGCATCTTCAGCTAACAAGAGCAGCATGAACAAGATTAATTATAGAGTATGTCAACTAACAAGAGGAGGCTCAGGTCTGAAGGAAACAGCTGAGTTAGCAAGCTCCAACAACCAAAAGAGAAAAGTTGAAATTTGTAATTTTGTACAGTGCAGTGACTAAATTTACTTCTGTAACACCGTATTTGTATTTAACGACCTGATTTTCTATCACTACTGGTTATTTTTTGATGGACACTCAGCAGTGACATTAGCCGCTGTTAGCTAACAGTTAGCTTACTTCAGAAACGTCGGCTTACCATTTTGTTTTGTTTTCTCTGACGGGTTTCTTCGACTGGTCACGTTTAAAGATCCTGAAACCTCAAACTACAGGAAGATGTTAAAACAAATAACCGTTTAAATTGTTGTTGTTTATCCACGTTGGATTTTTTTCAGCATGCTGCTGCTGCCATTACTGGAAAGAACCATGTGGAAGAAGAATGGGGGTTTAAACGATATCAACATGCTTCATTATGGAAAAAACACGTGTGATTGATTTTAATAAATTGTTGGCAAATAATTCATTAATAATCTACAACGGATACATTTTTATGTTAATAATGGGATTATTTTATTGTAGACTGTTGCTATATCCCCCCACATTATGCATTGTTGGTATAATCCTTCACTCAGTTTCTGTAGTTGACGAACCAGTTTATAGGCGCATTACCGCCACCTGCTGGACTGGGAAGTGCACCGCTGGGCCGAGAGAGGAAAAACAATGAACTTCAATTTCCTCTGCAAAACCTTTATCTCTTTAATGTAGTTGATTAAATGGCTACATACTTTTAATGTTGGCTTCCCATGACGATTTTTAATGTGATGAAAGGATTGACACCAGTTCCTTCATCATAAACACTGTGAAGGATGAAAGATTGCAGCTGATGACAGAGGGTGCTCACTTATTTTATCAAGTGTTATGTGTCCTAAACTCAAACAGGTAATGATGATCTCCTCCATTACCAATACATATCATTAGAGGCTTACTTGTCAATAAATGCCATGAGTCCACCTCTGGGTTCTTTCTGACCTCCCGACACTGTGTGAGCCCAGAAGTTCACTGCACTGTTTTTCTATAGTATTGTGGAATTTGGATCCTGTTTTTCCAGTTCAGTCAACATGCCTGCTCCCAGTCTGCCAGCTTCTGCACTGACGAGCCACACACACTGTTTTTTTATTCTATGACCTACAGATTTATTGTCTGCTTTACCGAAAACACACACAGACAAAACACTGACAAATGAATGCAATAGTGGTGGAAAGTAATAAAGTACATTTACTCAAGTTCTGTGCTTCAGTGCAATTTTGCGGTACTTGTACTTTTGTGTACTTCTATTTTATGCTGCTTTATGCTTCTTCTTCAGTTCAGAGGGAGATGTTGTGCCTTTTAATCCACTACAATCTTTCCCCATTTTTAGTTACTAGTTACTTCGGAGAACTGTGTGTTATCATAGGTTAAGCAACCCAGCAGCATATGAAGTAATTTAAATTAACCACATTAAGAGATACAACATTAAAGTGATGAACACATGAATAATTATGATCCAATTATGTAATATATGTTATCCTGAAATGGGTCATTCTTTCGCTGCTAATACTTTTGTACTTAAGTATACTCCAGTAAATTTTTGAATCCAGGACTTTTACTCATAACAGAGTATTTTGACACTGTGGTATTAGTACTTTCACTTGAATGAAAGATCTGAGTACTGTCATGCAAAATATATTTGATTGATTAAATAAAATGAACAGTTCATTGAACCTTTGGGGAAGTTTCAGTCTGTCTGCATTACATCCTGGATTAAATGTGTTTCAGTGTTGAACTGGCTGATTCTCTAATTACCATAGTTGCTAAGAAGAACGATGCTTATACAGTCCAACATTTCTCATGAATATGAAGCAACAAAAGTAACTGACATCTGTGCAACTCAGAAGCATTTCCTCACATCAAAGCCACAAGTTTTATTCAAAATGTATTTTCATTCATGCAGAGAGCAGAGAAAATAAAACATTTTTTTAAAAGCATAAATCAGCAAATTTTAACATCTGATCCCCCCGTTTCAATACTTTAGCGCAGACAGTATCTCACATCCTTTGTTGAAAAACAGAGATGTCGAGAATCTGAAACACAAAAAATAAAATGTGTATTCATATTCGTTATTTTTGGCTGAATATTCAACACATGGCACCAAGACCACCCGTTTAGTTTTGTTCTTTTGGTGGCTTCCGTTTGCTTCCGGCGTCTCCTCAGACATTCATTGATAACAGCAGGAACTGTAAAGTAAAGAGAAAACAAAGTCTCGTTAAATCAATTAAATCAAGTCCCAGAACATTAAAAGCAAAATTTGGTCAAGTATCAAGAGAAAAATAAGCAACACAAAGCTTGTGACCAGGAAGACAATCACAGGACCTGGATGAATCCCACCCGTCTGGTGCACCAGGTGTGATAAAACAAAGGCTTCAGATTGGAAGTGATTGGGAAGGACGTGGTTTTACCTGCATCATGTTCATGTTCACACGTCCCCTCTTGTATTTATCCATAGCCTTGAAAGCTCCTGGTTAAGAAGAAGAGTTTCAGTCGGCACAAAGTGGCAAAGAACTTTCTTAAAGTTGATTTCAACATCAGTGAATCTTTATGGTTGTTACTGCAGATGTGGTGGAGGCGTTTATTTGAACGTACTGAACATGTTCTCCAGACGGACGATGCAGGTGAGGTAGTCGTCGAAGTCGATGTCGTAGTTGGGGTCAGCGAACCTGAGGCCGACCAGCTGCAGCAGCTTGTTGTTCAGCTGCATTCCTTCAAAAAACACAAGATTTACACACAAACACTGTGAAAAAATGAGTAGTATTTTACTGCTGTTGCAATACTAAATAGCACTATTATCACTTTTACTATCACTAATAGAGCCACAACTGCTTCTACTCCAACTTTTACTAATATTAGCAAAAATAATGATAAAAGGAAATGTAACTGCTGCAAACATATAAAAGATAATGTGATATATTTAAAAACACGATGGAATATCTGAATGAACTACACTTGGGTTTTTCTTGTATTCAAATATCATGTTGAATATGCAGAAAATACATGGGAGATATACAGTATATTTATCATGGCAATAGTTGGTGTATTCTCTCCTGCAAGCTCACAGTAGAAACATTACAAACACAGTAATGTATGTAATGAATGTACAATAGACTTCTCTCTACGGTTCAGTTTGGATCTTCCTTAGTGGATGGAGTTCCCTCATTTCCTCAGTCGAGCAAACTCTGTCCACTAAGGACGACTGTGAGACTTTGCAGTCGGTGGTTAAGAAGTGAGTCATTTGTTTTCCATCAAACTGAATGTACTGCATTGTGAAATCTATATATAGTTTGTTTAACGAATGTCGTTATATTGCATCTCCATACATGAACAACACATGTCATTTGCATGAATGCAGAAAAATAATTTCATAAGAAATATCTGTCAAGATGTATAAAATGTCCATCTCAAATGAAATGAAAACATTGAAGTAAAAAAATGACAGTGTGTTCGTTCTGTTCAAAGTTGAAACAGAGTTGAGTCGACTCTCACCTGCAGCTTTGAGAGCGATGCGCAGCTCGTAGGACGACATCTTCCCTGAGCGGTCGGTGTCAAAGGACAAGAAGAGCATCTGAAATGACACGAGAACCGACCTCACCAGACATCCACCTCCAGATTTACAGCAGTAAATACAGGAATGTAACTAAGTACATTTACTCAAGTACAGTGCAATTTTGAGGTACTTGTACTTGAGTATATCTACTTTCTGCTACTTTTTATTCCACTAGATTTATATATTAAATATATTTTTACTTTATATATCATATTAATATACTTTTGCTTAAGTAAAATATCTGAATACTTCCTCCACCACCGTGAATCAACACTTACAATCCACTTCTTCATCTTTTCCCAGAAGACCTTAAACTCTTGGAACTCCATCTTCCCTGTGTTGTCCACCTGATTTACTGTCAAGGACAAACCTTTGCATTGTTGTAATTAAAATCTTATTTTACAGGATTAACTTGGTGAACAGAAAATACCGGCGGCAGCAGCCATCATGCTGGAGCCTGTTTGTGTGTTAGTCAAGTCAAGTGAGGTTTGCTCATAGAGTCCGAAACCACAGATCAAGGATACGTCCATCAGGTTGATGATACTGTGGCAGGTGCCGAGAGTCAGGCCATCAAATTTGATCTCTTTTCCTGAAGACAAAATGGATAAAACATTCCACAAAATAACTCAGTTTTATTACATGAAAACTCAGATATTTAGTCAGTTTGGTTGCTTTTTTTGCATCACTAGAATAAAATAAAACATAAAAAGGTGCATACTGTGCAGGTGAAATGAAAAAGGGCCACATGCAGGATTTTGACAGGCTACAAGCTTCTACTTTGAGAAAACTGCTGGATTGTTTAATGAAAGTGGCCCACAGGGGTTTTGTGATCTTCTAAAATGAAATGATGTTTGTTTACAAAAAAATCACCATTTTAGATATTGTGAATTGGAGCCAAGTGGAAGCATCTAAATATTAAACAGAAGAGTGACTTTGTGAATAATTGAAAATGCTTGAATTCACTTACGTCTGCTGAGGACGCCGTTCAGCATCTGCTGCAGCTCTCTGACAGAGATGGCCTGGTCCTGTAGACAAACCACGGTTGAAAAGAAAACTTTAAACTCACACATACTGATGCAGAACAGACTAATTACTACTGGGAACACTGGTCATCTACAAATCTGAGCTTTTCAGTGAAATCTTGACGACTCAAGTTTGAAAAATAGATAAAGATGTACAGTATTTATCCTCAAACATTCAACACCACATTTCCCCAACCCAACACTGGCTTTCAGAAAGTTATTTAAATCCAATAATACTACATTATGCCTTGCTGCAGTAACACAGTTTTGGCCACTTGGAGGCAGAATAACTCAACATGAAGCTGTAAGACAGACATCCCGGACATTTCATCACCTTCTGAAGTCAGACATAAGCAAACAGTTGCTTATTCACACATTTATCAACCAAGGAGCAACATTAGTTTCAGACCGGTGTTCATGTCACCTGATGAATATTCTGTCTCCTTTCTGCTCTGATTTTGGTCTCTACCAACTTTTGGCAGCAGCTCACTGCACAGAGCCATTTGGTTCTATCATTATAAAGAACGAATGGTGTTAAATCTGCAAATGTAAAAGTCATTTTGCATCGAGAGTATTGAGCCGAGAGAGACCCGATATCTGCTGCACCAAAGTTTTCAGAAACTATAGTTTATGCACTGTAACGTGTGTCGTCTGTGAATGTGGCTGACGATGTTCTCACCGCTCCGGCCAGCTGCTCAAACAGCCTCCTCAGGCCTCTCTCCTCGTCTGATTCCTCCTCTGGAAGGCTGGGCGGGGGCGGCTGGTGGAAACAACACTGCATCAGTAGGAGAAGACACGAGCGACTGACGGATTCTCAGATCCTGTGTGATCTACTTACATCTGGCAGGTCAGCGTCAACGTCGCTTCCCATCTCCCTGCAGAAGAGAACCAGAAAAACTCAATTCAAAAATTCAAACAATGTCTGTGATTGCAGACACTTTGTGCTGATGTTTCTTAACTTTAAACCCCAAGGTTTAATTCTTGTGTGTTTGATTTGTTGAAGGTTTATTGGGAAAAAAATGAACTGTAAACTAAAAGGAGAGAACTACTCTTTGGTCCTCAAATTCATGCTCTTCAAGTATCTCAGTTTGTTTTGACTCTTTAAGGGTTAGTTCTTTTTAATACTGTGTTTTAAATAACTGACTGTCTGAGTTTTCTGTTCCTTCATGTCCACTCACAGAGCTTCGGCCTTCTTCTCAGAGAAGATCCTGATGAGGAAGTCGGCCTCCCGGTGGGGCTGGAAGGTGGTGGGCACCAGCAGGTATTTCCCAGGAGGCAGTGTGAAGCGCTGGGACACCTCCCTCATGTTGATGTAGGTCTTGCTGCGAGCCTTGGATGCATGGTAGCGGAAGAAATCTTTCCCGGCCTGGTCGGCGTCATCTGGAGCCTGAACGGACAGAGGCCGAAAGAAAAGGGCATTAACGGCCTGTTCTGAACCAATACATGCTGAAGAAGCTGTCATGGAATTGTAGATTTTTCAAGACAACTCCATCTATGATCGAAAGCTCAAGAACAGCTATTAAATGGATCTTCAGATGAGGCTGTTTTGTCAACTGCTGTTCCAGAATTAACTTTGAACCTCAAAAGGTAATTGGCACATGAAAATGGTGAGAAAAGCAACATTTTTATTTGTTGTATATATATTCTTAATTATATTTATGTATTTATATATATTATGATATTTAATATCTTTAACGGTCCAGTCAGTAATTTTCACTATAAATACCACAGATACATTTATTCTTATATTCAGTGGATCAAAGCAACACTGGGACGCTGGATGTGTCCTGGGCTTTTGTTTTCTCCTCAGTGGAAACACAGATGTAGTTGCCAGAAAATGAGATGATGCAAAGTACTAATTATTTACAAAGATTCCACTTTTATATAAGTTGCTCTAACAGCTCTGTTGTTCAAATACAGTTATTGATAAAGGTGTTCCACAAGCATCAATATTAGGCTCCTTGCTGTACTCTAACATGATCAATAATTGTTCTACAACTGCAATGTCCAGTTTTATGCTGATGATGCCATCTTGAGTGTCTTGATTGATGTCAACGAGACTGAATAATAATATCATTAATTATAATGACGTGATCATACGGGATGTTTTAGTCAAAAAATGTAACCTTTCTATATTTCTTTATTGATCAGAAGTGTTGTAGTAAAAACAGCATTAAATATATGATGAGAAATTAACTATGATGAGAAAATTAATTATGATGAGAAAAGGTTGAGAAAAACTCTTTTAAACCTTGTTGCTAGTTGCTTTATACAAAAAAGGCTGCGGCTCAAATGTGTTTGGTTTCTTTCTGACCTCGTACACTGTGAAGCCGATGGTCTCCAGGTCCAGGCCTTCCTTCCTGAGCTTTCGCCTGTTCTTCTGCATCAGAGCGATCACCACGCTGCACACATCGTCATCGTCATCAGCGTCCTCCAGCTGCAGCTTGAACTGCGGGTTGGTCCAAAATGTATCTGCGGGTTGAAAAAGCTGTCGAGGTCAGTCTGGGATAAAAACACCAAATGATCAAAACGAATATTCAGTTCATCGATCATCAAGAATGTCGCCAGTGAACCAAACTTGTTTGTTCTCACGCTGAAGTGTAGGTGAATATTTGTTTAGTATTGAGAAAAACGTTTCGATCTCAGGTCATTCTCAGATCTGACGGTCTCACCGATGTAGTTCCTGCAGCCTCCAGCGGTCGACCCACGGATCCAGTTTCCCTCAAACAGGCTGACCTCCCAGTGGCGCTTTGTGTTGTCGGTCAGGGAGTCGGGGGACATGTTGCAGATCTCCACCTTGTCGTAGTTCCGTTTGAAGTCCTCAAACTCCATCCTGCAGTCACAAACACAATCACTGTCACCTCCAAGTTCAGCTTTGTCATATTTGTGCTCGAAACACACAGCGACAAAGTTTAACCTTTGACCCAGTTTAAATTTGGGTCAACATTTTATTCAATTTCCTCATGTAGGTCCTGATGATGCAGGACGACAGTCACCATACTGTCCAATCAACGAGTTACTGTCAGTCTGTAAAATGTTTAGTCACAACTTTAATCTCTAGTTTGGGGCAAATGAATTTACATTTAATGTAATTTATAGTCACAGCAGAAGTTCTCTCAGGACGCGGCTCATAGAGAGCTGGTCCATCCTCGTCATCACTCACCAGAATTCACCGTCGTCTGTTGAATTCTGCTGGATGCGATTCTTTTCAGCTTTGTCAATGTAACTCCACTCTCTGGAACTGAAACAGACGGGAGGCAAAGCAACCTTCACACGCAGGAATCAGAGTGAAGCAACAATGCCAACATTTTCTAGGAATAACTGACAAAAACAAACTGTAAAAAGATGCAACTACACGACTACAGAGATGCAAAGCAACAGGAAGAGATGAAAAGGACGACAGGGAGATGAACAACCACAAAGAGGCAACGTGGCCTCGTGGTTTTGTTGTTTTGTGTCTTTGTCCATGAGTGTTTTGTGTATTTGAAAGTCAAGTAAAAGTGACATTGTCCGTTATGCTTACTTGTCACTCCAGGGGCCGTTCCACTCGACCTGACCCCAGGGGTTTCTGACCCGGATCAGCTGAATCTTCTGACCTCTGTAATTCACCTGAAAATCAAACACACAATCTTCAACTTGTCTGATCACAAAACTTGTTTTCACTTTAAGATCTGCTTATGTTTGACTGTCTCGATGTGCAACTTAATTTGTATTTCCCTTAACAATTTTATGTTTTTGGAAGTTGATGTTTTAAAATATGAGCAACAGCAGCAGGTTTCAAAAAGATCACAGTGATGAGTGCAGGTTTTTTTTTTTGCAGGTGTTTTCGTCATGCAAACAAGCCTTGAAATGAACTTCATGAATCTGTATTTGAGCTTCTTGTGTGTGATTTCCAAACAGCGGTGTCGACACTGATTCCAGGCAAAAACCAGATCTCACCTGCTCCAGGCCTGTGATGGAGTAAGCGTGTCCCTTCACCAGGCCGGTGCTCGTCTTGGCCTCAGACTCTGCAGAGCTGGTGATCTGGAGAAAACCGAAGCGCCCAGAGAGGTTTACAGCAGAAATACTCAGTAAACCTCTGACATGAGAGGTGCAAGTCACACTGATGAAATGCTTTAAGCAAGAACATTTTGTGGGGTTTAGGTCTTTACATCAATAGAGCATCCCATCATGGAGCCTCTGTCCAGCGCCTTCTTCATGATGGAGAACAGGTCGTCTGGAGCGTTCTTGGTTTCGTACACTTCCCCCACACCACCGGTGAAATCCTCCATGGCCTCCATTGTGCTGCCGCCCTTCAGGGACTCGTAGCTGCCGTGCAGTCTAAAATAAACACCGAGGTGAACGTGCGAACATTCTGTGACCTTTTGTCAAGATCCACCCTCAGGACAAACATTGAAGTGACATTTCTGATTTATGCTCTTCAGAGGTTGAACCCTATTCATTGCAATGGTCCTTTTATTGAGATAAAGCATTAAGAACTGCAAAAATCATCAGTTTGTTTGGTCCAAAACTTGATGATTGTGGGTGAAATGAATGAGAAAAGCTCACAAAGATTCACATTTTAATGTCACATTTAGACAGAAGACACAGATGGGTGGATGTAAAGTGTTGTATGTTACTTGGCGTAGGCTTTCTCCAGCAGGGCGCTCCAGAACTCGTTGTTGGAGGCCGAGTGAAGCATGATGAGCTGATTTCTCACCGACGGCAGCCTGTCGTCCACCACGATGTCCAGCCATTTGTTGTGCTGCCAGAACTGATGGAGCAACAGAGGATGTGTCACAAAACGCTTTCTGCGTAGACGCAGTACATGTGTGGAGCTCACTGTGTAATATAACACTGTGGATTTGGAAGGAGGTTCACTCTGTGAGCCTTTCACATCTGTCACATCGGTTTTTAGGATGTTTGATAAAAAATCAAGTGGCTTAATTTGATTCGTGTACCACCACGTCTCGTCCGGTGCCGGTGGGGATGGACTCCAGCCCCGCAAAGGACAACTGGGTGGAGCTAATGGACGGAGGGGTGGAGGGTTCATTTACTTTATTAAATGGCCATTAATTGTGCACTTTATGCCTCCAGCGCTACATAGTTACTCCCAGACTCCAGACTGGAGACTGAAATGCCTGAAGAGCACCAGCTGCAGCTGCAGACTGAGGACGGGCACCTGTACCTGGAAGTGAAAGATGCCAGCGTATCTGTGGTCGAAGTCCTGGTCGTGGGGGACGACTCGGGCCAGGGCGTCTTTTTTGAGGGTCAAGGATGCGATGGCTGCCAGGAGCCAGCAGTCCCCTGTGGTGACAAACAGGTGCATCATGGGTAAATGTGTGAAATACGTGCACATGAAACACACAAAGTTATTCATGCAGATACCAACCGAGCTGTCCTTGGCAAATGTCTGTCCGGTCTGCATTGCCCACGATGAACTTGGGGTTGCTGCAGAGCTCCTGGCAAGAGGGAACAGAACAGGTTGGTTTATTACAAAAAGAAAGAAAGAAAAAAAGACAGTTGAGAGGTGACACGGGTGCCTTTGATAGGTGTGTTCACATTCCAGAAATATTAATCAGTCTGACATCTCAGTCACTGGAACACAAAAAACATACCACACACCAAATACAGAGAGCTGAAGCATTTACTCTGAAGGAACGCCCAAGAGAGAAATGTGTCATTGTAAAGAACACGACAGGTGAGTTTTCTCCAGTTTACTGCAGCGGGGTCGGTGCTGAGGGCCACGGGCCACGACGCTGGAAATAGGCTACTGACATTACAAGAATAAAGTGGCTTCACTGATTTCGTGAAGCAATGAAGAGAGCTTAAACACGTGTGTGCATTTAAAGCTGATGAGCTGAAAGCAGACAGTTTCACAGCAGAAGACATTGACACATTAAGGCGTGTGGAGATAAAGTCTGTGAGAAACAGCTCCGGCACTTCACTCTATTTACTCTGTTTTCCAGCAAAACTGGTTTTGCAGCTACGGCTGGATAAATACTTAATTGCTTTTTTTGTATTAAAAACAACAAAACCAACTTCAAATAATCGCTCACTTCATTCTGTACCATAACATCAATATCTATCAATGCTGCCAACACTCATTAGGTCAACTAAAACTAGATGCATTCAGGCAGTTTAGTCCTGAACCAGAGTTTCATTGTTCATTAGAATAGAAAGAATAATCACTCAAAACAACTAGAATATTGAAGCAAGTGTCGACCCATCATGAAACAGTCTGAATGAGTGGCATTCACTCCCATCAGACAAACCACATTTCACTCATTCAACATTCCACAAACTGGATTTAAGGTATAAATAGCTCAATTGAACAGATTCAGACAGTTTCAAACATTAGGACACGTTTCTAGTTCGACTTGCTCAGATATCTGGACGCTGCTTTGATCAGAGCATCTGTCAACCCCCCGGACACTTAAAGTCCAAGCTCTGCAAATGCTCTGTGTGTCTGTACCTTGGGCCTCTTCCATTCGATGTGCACGGGAACGCTCTGGCTGAAGTAGAGCGAGGAGTCGGTGGCGGGGAAGTCTGGGTCCTCGAACAGGACGCCCCTCTGCAGACACTCCTGCCTCAGCTGCTCAAACGACTTCCCGTCCCACTGCGTGTCCTCGGCCTTGATGGAGCCGGAGCTCCTGCCGGACAAAGTGGAATGAAGAGGCATCTCCTTGGTGGAAGAAGCTCGGCGAGCGGAGGAGAAGGAGAAGTGAGGTGGTGTGTGATGGAGCGAGTCGCCTGCTGTGTGTCTGATGCAGGGACAGGCCTGTCAGGTAGAGCTGGAAGGAACACACCCTCCAGACACAAACTGGTTTCTGCTCCTGTGGCAGCGAACCTCGCCCCTGCTGACTCTCTCTCTCTCTCTCTCTCTCTTTTTTTGGGCTTGGCCTGCAGGAAAGTGTGAGAGTTCATTCCTGACAGTTTGCAAACAGATACATTAAACAGCTACAAGTTCAAATCTGAACGGGAACTTTTTGGTGCTTAAAGTACCACAAAGTTGTTGCTGCCTATTTCTGTTTGCAGATCCTGAGTCTGTCTGTGGTGGAAGGTAACCAAGTACATGTACTCAAGTACTGTACTTAAATACCAAATCAAGGTACTTGAGTACTCTATACTTCTACTCCAGCTCAGAGGTAAATATTGTACTTTTTACTCCATTACATTTGTCTGACAGCTTTAGTTACTTTTCAGATTATAATCCTTCCTCCCCTTCCTGTCCAGTGAAAACCACGTATCTCCAGATGTGTTAAGCAGGAAGATGAATCCAGAGAGAAACTCTGACAGGAAACAGTTCACTGACACAGGATGAATCTGACTTTACATGTTGATGATAATACTCACATACTTTTCATCCTCTACTCTTTGTGTACCTCCTGCAGTCTGAAGGCGGCAGTAGATGACAATGATGGAACAAGTTACTAACATAAAAGTAGAAAAACCACAGTGTTGAAATAGTTAGAAGTAAACTCTGGGCTCCATATGCAGACTTTATCCCACATGTCCCCACGTTTTCTGCTGTAAAAGCACAAAAGTACTGACACCAAAATATACTTAAACTACCAAATTAAAAGTACTCATCATGCAGAAAGGCCCATAGTGAATAATGCACATTATATAACTGGATTATAATTATTGATGTGTTGACGATGTTAATTTTGCAGGTGGTAAAACTGGAGCTAATTTTAATTGCGTCATATCCCCTCTTCAATAGTCTTAACTTATCTTAACCTTTATACATATTATTATCATTTGTTTGTGGTTATGTACTCAGTTTCTGGCTGAAACACTCAAATACAACAGTTCTGTAAGAAATCCTCCCTCCATGGTTAAAATTATGAGTTTTTCTTCTGCTTTAGAGAGCGGCTGTGTGATCATGTTATGCTGACAGGTGTTTCTATTATTTCGTCCACCCACTTACATGAATGAGAGTCATGTAAATAGCGAGGCCCACCGCGCCCTCCGGGCCGTCAGCACACACCTGCTGGAGGAAGTCCACCAGGGAGACTACTGCCCTGAACTCCACCTCCGGAGCAGCAGTGGATGATGGGACGGGGTGGGGGGGGGGGCACAGTCATGATGTGTCATCCTGATCATGAAAATGAACATTTTAGTTTGTCAAATGGACTCAAAAATGAGCAAGATCTGTCTGTTCCTAGACTCTAAAATAAGGTTTAGATGACTTGTACAACCAGCTAACCCAGGCTGAACGTTTTGCTGATGTGTGTCCTGTCCATCCAGTTTAACACATCTTTATCAGGTTTCGTATATGAAGTGAATCACAAAACACAAAATGAGACCCAGCATAAAAAAAAGAGGATCAAACCAGCACCATAAATGTGACTAAATAAAATAGGAACTGACTGAAGCATCAGCTCAAATAAATTCTGTTATTTATTCTTTGTTTTGGGCGACAGGAGGGAACAAAGGTCACTGACAACATGAACGATGACTTCCATCTTAATGAAATATTCAAAAGAACTTAAAAAAAAACCCTCACATTTTGAATGTATGAAAAACAATCCAAAAAAATGTAATCAGTTTCTATGTCAGTATTTTTCAGCCCTCATTAAGCACAACCTGCAAGGCAACTCTCAACCCCATGATGGGTCAACAAAATATTACAAAAATACAGTATATTTACACTTTGTAAGCATTGCACAGCTCATGCCACTCGCAGAATAGTGTGAAAATTACAGCCTTTCATTCTTAGACACGTCCTCAACAAGGCTATTTGCACTGTTTCTGAAAACCTACAACAGGCGGACTGAGAGACAAACAGCATCGCCTTCCACTTCCTGTTCTGGTGTTTTTAAGTTCACATGGTCACTCTTTAGTTTTTTTGTATTCAGACCGACTCTGAGACCATTTCAAAACTCTCTGCCTCTCTGGGCATCAATGCAAAACACATCCTCATTTCTGAAACTTCTTTCTCGTAGATATGAACGTGTCCAACAACAGCAATCTGATTTAGACCAAGTGAAAGCTGTTGTTCAACAGGATGAATGCTTTTCAATCATGGAAGAGGGGAAGCAAATAAAAAGTTCTATGGGTCAGGCAGGTAAAACAGGAGAACTTTAAAGGAACAGTCCCACATTTTGGGAATATGCTTCTTTGCTGTCTTACCTAAAGCCTGATGAGAACATTCAGTAAGTTTCAACTTGCATCCAGTGAACTGGGACCGTTATCGAACCTTAGTAGACAGTGAACATCTCCTGCTGGACATGCAGAGATTAAAAAGGCTTTGGGGAAGACAGCTAACAAGTATGTTTCTCCAAATGTCAGACTGACATGACAGACACATGAGTTGTGATCAAAGAGGTGCAACTCAGTATATCGTTTACTGCAGAAGGTACTCCTAATACTCTAATACAATTCTGCATCAAACAACCAGTAAAAAAACAACTCAGCTTCAGTAATTTATCAGTTCAGAATATCAATTATTTTCATCTCCTATTTGGAACAAACTGATTTTTGCAGGCTACATTTTTGTCTTTTATTCAACAGGAACAATATTATATATGCTGCTTTTATAGATCAGAAATCTTGTGCATCGTCAACAGTTTTCGGTGACCAAAGCCGAACCAGAACTTTGCACAGAGGAATTCTTTAATACTGACATTGAGTGAAGACACTTTGGTAATTAGAAAATACCACCAAGGATCATTTATCTATAAATGAATATCTAACCCAGTTTTGGAAGAATGAGACTTATGGATTACCTCAAAAGATAATTACCCTTAATTCTTTTCTATGCCAAGAACTAATGAGAACAAAAACCTGACTCTTGTGCAGGTGGTGACACTGAACCTCTCAGTGGTTGGAAGAGAACACAACAGTGCGACTGACGACAGCATCAGACATCTGAAGACAAACACCTGGAGATATTCCAACTTTTCTCCCAAACAAATACAAAAACCAGAGAGCTGTGGCTATTGTTCTGCTTTCTCTTGTGCAGTTCCTGTCACCAGCAGCAGGTTGCAGGCCATGAACTGGACGTTCAGCACGTTGCTGGTGTTTCCAGTGTACAGTCCCACCAGTTCGCTGGATGAGCCATCGGCCGGTGTCCCGCCGTGGGAGTTCCGGATGTCCCACACCCGGACCGAGTTGTCCATAGACGACGATGCCACCAGGCTGCTGTCCGGGCTGAAAGACAGGCTGGTGATGCTGTCTGTGTGTCCCCGCAGGTCTTTGAACAACATCCCTGACGCCAAGTCCCACAGCTTCACCCTCTGGTCCTCGCCCGCGGACGCCAAATACTTCCCATTAGGTGAGAAAGCGAGTGACAGCACCGGGCCACGGTGGCCAGTGAAGAGGCGGACAGACGCCCCCTGCTGGGTGCTCCACAGTCGGACAGTCTTGTCTGTGGAGCCGGTGGCCAAGTAGTTGGAGTTGGGGTGGAATTTCACACAGTCGACATCGGCAAGGTGGCCGGCGTAGACCCGCAGCGGGTAGGTGTGGGAGAATGTCCAGAGGCGAGCCGTGCGGTCATGGGAGCCGCTGGCAAAGTAAAGGCTGCAGGGGCTGACGTCCACGTCCCACACCGGGTAGGCATGGCCCTGGTAGAGCACTGTGTTGGTGAAGCTACCCAGGTCCCAGTAGCGGATGGTTGTGTCCTCAGAGCAGGACAGCAGGCCGGAGCTGTCTGTCAGGAAGGCAGTACGAAACACCGGGCCGCTGTGACCTCGCAGCGTCTTTATCTCGCTGCCAGAGCTGTCTTCTTCATCCACCTGAGGAGACACAATGGAAAATGTGACATCTGACACCACCTGTCTCAACCTTAAACTGCTGAAAAAGTTTGTGTCAAGTTCAACTTATTTGATTCAATCAATTACAATAATTATTTATAGGATGGCAACTAACAATTACATTCATTATCTATTATCTGTTTATTATCTTATCCTTCAATTGTCTATAAATTGTCAGAATTTTGAGAAAAATCCTTGTCTTCTAGAGAACAAGAAGACATCTTTAAATCTCTTGATTTGTCCAACCAATGGTCCAAAATCAAAATAAAAAAATACGTTAAACAAGGTCAAGTTTTGTAAGTATTTTAAACACTAACCTGAGAAAACAAATACAGAAATACTGAAAGAAATCTGCTGATCGAGGGTGTCTTCAGTCAAATACACTACTACACACAAAACAAGCATCAGATGAAATGTATTTCTTCAGTCGACTCACTTCCTCCTCCAGGACGTCACAGGCCAGGTGGATGAGCGACACGTCAGCCTGATGTGGTTTGGCCTTCAGCTTTCTGGCTCGGAGGCTCCACAGCTTCACGGTGGAGCTGTCAAAGCCGGCGGCCAGCAGCCGACTGTCAGCTGAGACCTCGGCGGTGTTCAACATCTGCTCCGTGTGGTGGAAGGCGTAAAAACACACGGTGGTAAGTGTGGGAGGGCCTTCACGGACTTTCTTGATGCAGTCCTGCAGAGCCTCCAGGGCCGCCTCACTCTGTGGGATCCCTGCAGGGACCTCCACCCCTTCCCCACCTTCCGCCCCATCCACTCCCGCCCAGGAGGAAGTGGAGCCTGGAACAGCGGTCGCTCCACCGGCGGCTCCATACAGCTGGTAGTCTGTGCGTCTCGAGGCAGTGACCTCCACCTGCAGGTGTGTGCTGAGGGCCCTGCAGAGGGCGCTGTTGTCCTCGCTCTGCAGGTAACGAAGCAGGTAGCTGTAGGCCGGCTCCGTCAGGTGAACCACATACTTGTGGTCCAGGAAAGCTCTCAGCTTGGGGTTGGCTGCAACGTCCTGAGCGGTGAGAACATGGCGGAGCTGCTCTATGGTGGTGCGCTGCTCGCTGTCCTGAAGAAAGGCACCGTGGAAACGGCTGTAAAAACCATCTACTGCCCCCTTGAGGCCACAGTGCACCATGTCCAGGTGTAGATAAACGAAGAGTGGGTAGAGGATGCTGCTCACCTCCTTCGCCCAAGATATTTCTGTTTCTGATTTAGGGGAAATAAAAAGTACTTTGAGGGCTTTAGAATCAAAACAAGGTCACATAACATCCAAACATGACTCAAAAGTATAAATAAATATGATTTGGTGGGTGACATTTTCCAAAACAACTGGGAGCAGATGTTTTAACTGGTAACTATTGGTAATGTCACAGCAATTCAATTCAATTCAACTGTATGTATATGGCACCAACTCACAACATTAGTTACCTCAGGGCACTTTTCATATAGAACAAGTCTTGACTGTACTATTTATGAAGCAAAACACACAGCTGTGTAAAAACACGGTCATCGTCAGCTGAGGAGTTCAGTGACTGTAGAGCAGGAATGTAAATGTTATACCTGACAGAAAGGAGCGCAGCCTGGAGTACTGAGTCTCATACTGCTGTGGGTCAGACTGGCAGGGTGCAGCAGTGACGATGTTGGCACAGCCCGACTCTGTCTGCACTGCTCATAGAACCAGAAACAGAGAGAAAGTCGAAATACCGTCATGTAAGTGTGTGCAAAACATTTATTATGGAGAACAGCCCTATTCAGAGTGTTAAATATTACAATAGCATTTTATTATTATGGAATGCGTTAGAATGTAAGCACCATTTAATGTAGCTGGTTGCATGAAGCTAATTTGAAGTATTTTGTAAGGGTGTGGGCAGTTCAATGATCCTGCAGAACCACGGTCCCCCAATTGTTGCAGGACAAGTTAAAACTTTATCACTCTTTTTACAACATGAACTCCAGTGCTCTCATGCAAATCCCAGCAGAGCTTTGCACAAAGACACAAGCAGGTCTAATCAGCCATAATGACTGAACACACCTGTGTGGGTAAGTAGATCATGTACAATAATGCATCATATTCTATAAATTGATTCTACTGATATGTTCTGCATGTAAAACTAAAGTACAGCAACTGTAGCTGTAAATAAATGTCCTGGAGTAAAAGTAACAAGTGCAGTACTTCCCTCTAAGAAGTAGAGGTGTCTTCATCTGATGACAAAGCGAAGTCTGTGTCGCACCATCATCTTCATCTTTGCAGTTGGCTCACCTGTGAGACTGGCAGCCATCTCCTCGGCAGACTGGAAGAGCTTGGCTCCTTTCATGGAGCCGTCAGTGTCCACATACTGCCTCCGCTTCAGGTACTGAGCCACGGCATACTGGATCTGCTCAGTGCGAACCCGCTTCATGACCTGAAAACCGGAAAGAGTCAGAGGAGACACCTGCACATCAGCGTCTCTCTCAGTCTGTCAAACACAAAGATCACCGAGCACAACAAAAAGTATCAATCAAGTTCTTTCACGTACGGAAATGTCTGGAAAAGAATGTGCATGTCTGTTAAAGTGCTTTAAATTCAGTTCCTCTCAATGACAACATTAACCCTCCTGAACACAGCATCCTCCCAGTGAGTTAGCTAATTAGCTAGCAAAGTGATCTAAGCTAACGTGTTAACTAAAGCAAAAGACATTTGATACGACCTTGCAGACAAGATAAATATGTGTGTTAGCCTGAACCAAGTGGACCCATCTATTAATCCAGATAAAAGCCGGCAGGTTTTCCACTTTAGAGGAGGATGCCCGAGCTGAGCTAACCGGCTAACTGAGCGCCAGCGGGCCTGCTGCCTCCAAACTTTTCGCGGGATCGATCTGGTTCCGCAGCTCCACCGGCTGAAAATTGGTACTCACTGCATATCGTACTGTCCTCCGTCCTCAGTTACTGTGTGCGACCTGGTGAGCTTTTAATGCAACTCAGTTCCCAGTTAAAGCTGCGCCGCCGCCTGTCGTTGCTGCTCCATCGTGGTTTTCCGCCCCCTGATCAGCCTCCATCGAATCAAGCTAGGTTAGCCAGCTATCGGTAATCTGCTCGTCCCCCTTATCATCACGAGGGTAAATCTATCGACGATCAACTACGTATGACTGGATCGGTCTGGGTCTCTGGGTGCGCGGCGAAATTTAAACCAAACTCCATTGAAAAATGAGTGAAAACAAGCGCCCTGGAAAAATCCTTCACAAAACAGCAAATCATTTCAATAAAATGTCAACCCTTGGCAGTGGTTCGTTGTTCTGACTGTCGGCGCAAAAACACATCAGAAATATGAGCAGTTGATGACTGGTTCACATTGATTTAATAACATCTGAGATTAAATTGTATAAAAGTTAACTTTCACTGCTGAGCAATTTGACACTTTTTCGAAGGCAGTTTGGAGTTTGTCCCTCACCTTTGGCCAGCGGAAATAGAAATGAAAATAAAATAAAAAATTTTGCGTTTACCATTTATTATATGAAGTAATTGCTTTTTCGGTTAATCTGTACGAACGTTTTTTAAAAACAACTTAATGCTGAGTTGCCCATGTTAATGAATTTTTTATTGAAAAATACTAAATTGGTCTCATGTACCCTTATGTACACTTATTTTGATTGCTAATGTGTAATTCATTTATTTTACATAAATATTTTTACAGTTTTTTTTTAATATCTTAAACGACAGTGACACCAAATCCAAAACTAACGGTTATTACAACGCAGGTCAAAATGGGATTCACCTCTTCACACTAGATGTTAGTACTTCTACTATGTATGAATAATAATAACAACAACAACAACAACAACAACAATAATAATAATAATAATAATAATAATAATAATAATAATAATATACGGTTCCGTTACCGCGATGGGCGGGGCTTCCGGTTGACAGTGATGACGTATATCTCAAGCGACAGCACGGCGCGCTGTTTGGACATTTTGCCGTGCGGTCTGTCGGTATTAGTCGATTTTCACGGTTAATTTTGACTCATTTTCTCGACGGTCGAGCAGCTCGGGATACCACAGCAGGCATGTTTAGCCCCCGCGCCGCCCCGAGCTCCGGCCGCCGGCAGCAGGGCAGGACCACCGGGAGGAAGAGCGTCTCCTCTGCGGCCGCCGGTCTGCTGTTCTCCCCGCGGAGGACGCCTCTGTCGGCGAGGTGAGTGACAACGTTTCAGCTGCTGTTTCTGTGTGTACACCCGGCTAAAGCTAACTCCCTCTGATACAACAGTCCTGCATTAAATCACGACCATCACGGTGTTCAGTTGTTGTTGTTTTAGAGAGGCGTTAATTCAACTGTATTCGGGGGAAGTAGCTTGTGGTGATCTGGAGTTTGATGTTTACTGACAGATGTTTCTGTTTCTGCTAAATATTAGAAACATCAACATGGTGTAAAATGGTTTTACTCTAACTCTCTCCACCAGGTCAACACCCACCAGAGCGCAGAGCCACGCAGCCGCAGAATCAATCAACTATGATGTTCAAACCTTCGGCTCGTCGCTGCCTGTCAAAGTGATGGAGGCGCTGACGATGGCTGATGGTAAAGGAAGCTTTGTCTCTGTTGGGGAAACGAAGTTTTGTATGTGATTTCAGGCGTTTTAGACCAACACATACATGTATTTTCTGTGATGTATTCTCGATTTTTGTTCCTGCTGATGTCCTTTTCTGTCTGGGGGTTTGTTAAAAGTTCTGTATCCTGCTGCTGAATATTGCTGTGTGTGTTGGTCCCTCTAGCTGATGACCAGATCTCAGTGAAGGTGAATGAAAGCGGCTGGGCCTGGATGGTTTGTGGAGAGAGACTGATCATCTGGAAGATCTGCCAAACTGCTGTGGCCAAGGTACAGTTCAGTTCCTTAAGTCCACAGATTTGATCATACAATGAAAAAATTGAAGCAACATTTTGCACAGAATAATCAGACTAAGTATTTCAAGACAGTCGATACAGAGCCACAATGACAAGAATTGCACACTAAGATATGTCATTTGGATCAGGTTGCTGTGCAAAATTTTGTAAGCTTTTGATCATGATAGAAAAAAGTATTAACAGATTAAAAAGTAAGTTGCCACGTTATTCTGTCCTGTCTGTGTAATGAAGCGACTCAGCGTGAAACATTTGTGAACTACAAAGCTTTGTTGTGAGTGTGTTTGTGTTAGATTTGAAGAAAGTGATAAGAACAGGTTTCGATTTGAAAATCCATTTTAGCAAATATTTGCTTTTTGTTACTTTCTGCTGCCTGATGAAAATATTTGCATCAGTATTGGAAAAGAGATCACTAGAAGTCATAAGCCTGTTAATTGTTAAGGTCAGTTATCAAGCAAGAAAGCTAAACATTCTCCAGCTTCTCAATTGCGATGATTTGCTACTTTTATCTTTGTTATAAAGTGAATATATTTGGCTATTTAACTGTTGGTCGGACAAAACAAGCAATTTGAAGATGACACCTTGTGAGAAGAAATACTCAGTTTCATAATTTCAGTCTTAAAATTCACCCGGACCAACTCTCGCCGTGTTTTCCTGCAGCTGTCGGTGTGTAAGGAGCTGCAGCTTCCCAGCAGTGAGTGCAGCTACACAGCCGACCTTGTGGCCGTGATGTCCACTGCTCCTCTGGAGACGGCCGGCGTTCAGTCCATCTCCGTTCTGGCGGTGGCTGCGGAGGGAACAGCTCGCCTGTGGCCCAGCCTGGCCCAGGAGGGCAACTACACAGAAACAGACGTGGACCTGGGAGATTTCTGCAACTTTGTTGTTGCTGTCAGAGTAAGTAAATCCTCAACCAATCAGGATTATTTTGGTGCTTTTGCAGCTAAAACATCTCACCTCTTCCACACTCTCTTTGATACAGCAGCCAATAGTGAGCCTGTTTTTTCACAAGCCCCATTTTTATTTGTATTTTATCATTGGGGATTTAAACAAACCAAACACAGACACTTTTTCAGTCAGGTTTGAGCCTTAAGCTCGAATCAAACAGAACATCCCCGCTGTTTTTTTTCTCTGTCTTTATTTCTGCCTCTTCTCTCCCTCTCAGGGCGGAAGCTTCGTCTTGTCCTCAGTGAAGAGTCGGCTGTTGAGGGCGAGTGTAGATTCTTCAGGAAAGCTGCAGTACCGAGCCCTGCAGCAGGGTCAGGGAATGCTCTCTGGCATCGGTCGCCGTGTCTCCAGCCTGTTCGGCATCCTCTCCCCACCAGTCAACGACACAGTGAGTCACGCAAAAGAATCTTTATAAAAGTACAAGTTACAGTGCATCATTGTGCTTGTGTTTTATTTTCCCTTACTAGTGAACATGGGGACGGTTTGAGATAAAAGCTCAGCTAGAGATTCTTCCTTGCTGCTGCTGTACTGTGATGTTTTCTGTTTTCTGCTGCAGCTCCACAGTGTGCTGTGGGTGGGCGGAGCCAGCTGCCTGTACACGCTGACCAGCTCCAGTCTGAGTAAATGGGTGGTGGACGACAGCTACGAGCACCAGATCCTCAGCTGGGACGCCCAGAGAGCTCTGACGGAAAGCATTGCTGATGCCATCTGGGTCAGTACAAAGATGCACGTGATCATAGATACAGTATATCAGTGTCATCACACTGAGAAGCCATGTTTGTGAAAGTATATTTTACATTGTCTGTGAAGGTTCTCAGTCATCCAGGTCATGGTTTACAAAGTGCAAGTTGAATCAAAGGCAACTGGACTTGGTGCAGATTCTTGAAGACCTTTCTCATCCGAGAAGCTTCTTCAGTTCTGACTGACTGGCACAGAGACCCAGGTACTTAGAGCTCTGTGGAGTCGTTAACTGCATCGTTGATACCACTTAGTACGCAGGTGCTCCTGGGCGTTAAACGATGGTCGTTGAGAGTCATTTGTGAGTCACCTGGTACCAAGTGTGAATGACCATTAACGCTGTCACATGAGGTCGAGTGGTTGTTTCCTCTCCTGGGAAGAGACGCAGCATTGTAGGTGGGAGACAGGTGATGTCTGAGGCCTCCTGCTCTGTTGAGTGATGGCTTCTCTACTCTGACATAGATCATCTACGGTCTCTGTGCCAGTCAGTCAGAAGAGAAGAAGCTTCTCGGATGAGAAGTGAAATGTCTTCAAGAATCTGCACCAAGTCCAGTTGCCTTCGATTCAACTTGCACTTGTATATTTTATATTCTAACAGGAGGTAAATGATAGAAAAGCTGTAACTCCAAACAATTGAACAGGTCAATTCTTAACTCCCATCATGTGTCCCGGAAATTGTCAGCCATTTTGATTAGATTCTCTTGATAATGTCTTTCATGGCATACGTGAAAATATTTCTCAACATTTCTCTCCCACCAGGGTTCCGAGAGCAACTACGAGGAGTTGAAGGAGGGAGCGAATGTGACGTACCTGGATATGAAGCTCAGCCAGTGAGTGTGTTCATCTGTGTGTGTGACTTAACACTTAACTTTTTACACTACTTTAAGCTTAGATGGAGTTTTTTAGGTAAAATACAGAGCATATGTATCTGTGTATCTGAGCCGCAGTCTGTGCTGTGTGTTTTCAGAGCCGGCCTGGTGGTTTTGGCTGCAGCCTGGCACCCGTCAGACACTCCCTGCCTGGCTTACTTCTGCCTGGTCACTCTGCAGGACGACGGAGCCGCCATCTCAGAGCAGTTCACCGTGGAAGTCACCAAGTACAACCCTCCATTCCAGGTCAGTCCCCATCCTGATGCTGCAGTGGTGGATTAAAAGTTAAGTGTGTCAAAGGTTTCAGAACCTTCCTCGCTGGATCTATTAAAGGGTCATTTCAACTTTCCAAAATGTTTTCTACTTATCTCTTCTGAAATTGATCCGTGCCTCTACTCCGATATAATGGAGGTGAATGGAAATTAGTTTTTAATTTACCCCTGATCCAAAGTAACCAGGACCATTATTGTTAATATTAATCATTGTTTTTATCGTAAAACTTTCCCACCACCACAAGCATAAATTCCTTTCTTCATTGTATTGAACTGGTAGTAGATGTCTCAAAACAGACACTTTTACGTTTATATGATAAAGTATTTTATAAGCACTTTTAAGACTGACTTCATGGCAGCCACAGGTGTGAACTCATGTTATAAAAATTGACTAGCAGAGATTTGAAACTTCCTTGACATTATGTTGTTGGGATTACTTTTTCCAGAGGAAGGTGAGCGCTTAATTTTGCACACGTCTTGTTTCTCAGAGTGAGGAGGCGCTGCAGGCTACACGGCTGGTGCTGCCACGCTCCCCCGGCTCCACCGCCTTCCTGTATAACGAGGAGCTGGTGTTTGCTTGCTCGACGGGAACGTGCAGGGGAGGACTGCCTGATGAGAAAATCAGTTTTAACTCGCCTGGTGAGAAAAGAAACCCCAGATTAATATGAAAATACAGCTGAAAGAGATTTTATAGAATGGAAAGCGATAGAAATACAGTATGTAAGACTTATATGATCCTTAAGAGGTCAGTTATTACAGATTGTACTGGGAAGGACAACCAGTGAGTAGCTCTAACAAAAATAAATCAATATAATATTAATAATACATAAAGTTTTAGCATTTTAACCTGCAACATTTCAAGTCAGAAAACAAATATTTTGAGAATTGATCATGAAGAAAGTGCATAAAATGAGTTTTTGAAGGTAACAGGAAACTTAGTCATTTGTCCTCATTGTAATTATTTATGTGAATTTCTTTTTGTTAGGGATTAAAAAAAATAAAGGAGAACGTGTAAAATCAAATGGACCCATGATAGAAAGACCCATTAATTACAAACCACGTCTTTCTCACAGCCCATGAACAAACACTGAATGTAATAAATGCAAGTTGGAGTTGATGTTTCCCTCTCTGTCTGTCCAGGTGATGGAGTACGTGGAGGAGGCTGCTGTGCAAACCTGCCGGTCTTCTTCTCCCAGAACAGCGGCCTGGTGGCGGTCGTGGCCCGAGAGAGCGCCTCCATCCTGCCGGAGACCATGGAGGACTCGCTGTGCTCCTCACTGGCCGCAGCTCCGGAGGTAACACCAGCCTGTAGAGTGACGAGCTACATGGGAGAAGACTGAAAGAGCAAGAAAATGAATTGATGCAATATCTGCAGGCAGCTGATGATGAGTTCTACCAGACTCCTGTCAGACTTCTACCTCTCTCAAGACTTCCAGTTAGGAAAAATGAAACTTAAAAAATGTGATTATGTTCATGATTTGCATCTGAATCTACAATGGTTTCTGTTCTGTGTTAAAGGTTTCAGCCATGGAGACTCCAACCAGAGCAGAGCCTGTAGCTCAGGAGGACAAAACCAAACTCCTGAAGGCGGCTTTCCTGCAGTTCTGTCGGTACGTCAACAAACATCACCCAAATCCTTTCAGAAAAAAAAGTTAACCTTTATTGATGGTTTGAAAAATGGAGAGTTGACTGTCACACTTCTTGGTTCTTGGTTCGTCGTACATCACATCTATCTGAAGAGGATCAGGTTTATCAGTGGAAACTTGCTTTTATTGAAATTATTACTAAATCATGTTGATTTATTATTGAAAAAAAGTGTTTGAAGGTGGATATCAATGGTTTCAGACTGATGCTGCATGATTTATGACTGGCATACAGTATTTACAATGCAAGGATTTAGTCATCATCTTTCCTTGGTCAGTAATGATCTGGTGGGAGCTCAGACGGTCACAGACGAGCTCTTCCCTGCCGACGGTGACGGGGAGGAGGGAGCGGAGCTGGACAGCGTGGTGACTCGAATCAACCTGGACCTGGTGGACGATTATCCGGCCTCAGACCCCCGCTGGGCCGAGTCTGTCCCTGATGGTGAGGAGGGGAACAGGGAGGGAGAGAAGGTCAATACACCTTGAATTAAAACATTCATGGACGCACAACCGAAGCATACAGAACAAAAGCATTAATAATAGGAAGTTGATGTAATCCCAAATAAAACTTTTCACTGTATCTGTCTTGTTAATACAATAATTTGCTGGCAGATCACTTTTATGTCTATGAATCACTGCAGCAAAGTAATATAGACATAATAGTAGTGATTAGAATAATGTCTAAAAATCCTCTTGTTTCAAAAACTATAATCCAATTTAAGAAAGTATAAATAAAAGATGAGGAAGTGCTTCAGCAGCTCATTCAAACAGTTTTGTCCTTCCAGAGAGCGCCGGATTTCCTCTCACCTCCCTCATCATCCTCCACCAGCTGGAGGACAAGATGAAGGCTCACGGCTGCTTCATGGACTTCCTGCTCCAGGTACACTCACAAATGCAGCCTTTGTTATTTAAAAGAAACTAATCATGTTGTAGAGGATTCAGCATTGTTCAGGATTGTATTTTATGAAATTGGCCTAATACCTATCATATCATACATCTCTATAGATTGATTTGTGTTGTGTCCAGGAAGTAAAAGACATTTCTTCTGCAGTCCAGGAGGGTTGTTTTATAAATGTCCACATGGAGGCACTGTTGCACCAAAAACTAATGAGCTCTGTCTTGAGCTGGCTCCAGTTTTCAACTGTCACTTCAGTCTGTTAAAGGTGTACTCCACTTATTTAGCGTTGCACTCCTGGAACATTGTTGGACTCATGATTGGACACAATAAAAAGGAAGCAAAAACCCGAGTTTTTCCACAGATTCTTCTTCTTTGTCAAATCCAGGCATCTACGTTACCCACAATACAACTCGACAGTTTGGTCAGAGAATCTGGGCTGTTATGTTAATGAGGCCTGAAGCAGAGGGAGCCAGTTAAGCTTCCCTTTAAGTAGTTGTTGACATATCCTGCTACATGTCAGACGAAAGGCCTGAACATAGAACCTCTTTGGTGGAAATGCAGATCTAAGGATTTAGACTCTGGAGGATTTAGAAAGAACTGAATAGTAGAATCATCCATGAAGTGATGGTCGCCCTCCTCCTCTGTCAGGTGGGTCTGCTGGACCGGCTCGGCCAGGTGACGGTGCGCTCGTCCCGCTTGGCAACGCGCCTGCTGCTGTGCGAACACGCCGAGAAGCTTCAGGCAGCCATGGTGCTGAAGAACCACCACGCCAAACACCCCGAGCTGCTCAACCGGGCCATCAGCATCGCCCTGCAGAGGAGCAACGCCGTCGTGCCGCCCAGCCTCACTGCTGCTGATGTCTTCTTTAGAGAGGTTTGTGTCTGATGGCGTTCTGCTCTGATCGTCCACAAGGCGCAAGTTGGATTAAAGCTTTTTTTTGTTGCACTCACAGGTGTCTCAGATCTCCTCAGTGTTCGATTGTCTGCTGGAGGAGGAGGAGCGCAGTCTGAAGGAGAACCCGGTCGACTCGGTGCAGTGGGCCGAAGTAGTTCTGACCGTCAACAACATCATCAAGGTACAACACGTTCAGCAGTTCATGAGAGGGAAGACGGCAGCACTGACATTAACCTAAAAACACCTCCAGCTATGAAGTGAAATAATTGTTCCCACTTGTTCTGTGTGAGCAGGACGTTCTTCAGGCTGCTGGTCAGTACAGAGAGACCAAGGCCTCCATGTACAGAGCTTCTGAAAACGCTGCTGCAGAGCCCGAGTATATTCCATGGACGGGTAAAACAAACTCCTCTCAGTGTCTTTAATTCTTCGTTCTCTTACCGTCGGCTTCAGGTCGCTGCAGCCTAACAGCTCGTTGGTTTCATGTTGCTGTGAAAACTGCCCCAGAGATGTATCGTTTGTATCTGTGTCCCAGTAAAAGTAAAAATGAAATTGAAAGCGTGATGTAGAGTATCTGCAGAAAACCTGTATGTGCAGCCTTGAAAATGACTTTTCTGTGAAGAAGTTAGTTGCTTCTGTTTCTTAAGTGACGATTGGAGCCTCCAAATGCTTGTTAGTTACCTACAAAGATAGAAGTAAATGTTACGTTCTGAATCCCTCGTCTTCCACCCGATCTTTTCTCCTCCAGCGTCAGGAGGTGTTGGCAGCGTTCGCACCGTCATCTCCCGCCAGCACGACATCATCCTGCGCTCTGTGTACCCGCATGCCGACTCAGAGCTGCGGAGCGCCCTTTGCGAGCAGCTGGTGGCGCTGTTGGACATCTACTTGAGCGGCTATGTGGCCCAGCTGACCTCCCTGCAGCAGCAGAGGCCCCCAGGGGCCCAACAGGAGCGCTACAACAGCCTGGAGATGGAGTACAGCCAGCGGCGCTCCGAGCTGCTGGCCCCGCTCTGTAAGTGGAGGATTGAACAGTACTGAGGGACTGAGAGGCTTTTCATAGAATTACTTTCAAACCAATAGACAAACTAGAGCCTTTTCTCTTTGTTTCAGTTTAGAGCATCTAATAGGAAATGGCCAAATGGAAATCTGTTTCTAAAGCTCATCCATGAGAGGGGGTGATTTTTAAGAGATAAAATAACAAGGAAAGAAAGTTTTCAAATTTAAAAAAATGAATAAATACGGTGACAATCAAGACATTAAGTTTAGAAAATGGGGATCAATTGTGCACTTTAGTTTTGTACATGTTCTTCTGGTGTTAAAGGAACAATCTACCCTCAACAAACACATTGACTCAAACTGGATTAAAGAATCAATAACAGATCAAATTCATCATTAAAACTTAAGTGAACATTTTTTAGCTGCACGTGATGGACAAACGTCCCGAGGTCAGGTCTAAAGATGTCGCTCTGTGTTGCAGTGGATCTGGGTCAGTACCAGTGGGTGGCAGCGCTGGCTGAGAAGTACTGTGACTTTGACATCCTGGTTCAGATGTGCGAGCAGACCAACAACCAGAGCCGCCTGCAGCACTACATGAGCAAGTTTGCAGAGCAGGTACAGAGAAGCAGAAACACCGAGGGGCCGTTTCTAAAAAGAGTTCTGTAGCAACTTCACAGGCTGAAGTCGTGGTTTTACTTTCATTTTAGGCCACAGCTTTCTCACACTGCTCACCAACTTCCTCTTTGTCCCATGTGTCACTTCCTGCCGCAGAACTTTGCTGACTTTCTGTTCCGCTGGTACATGGAGAAGGGGAAGAGGGGGAAGCTGCTGTCCCAGCCGGCCGCTCAGCACCAGCAGCTCGCCAGCTTCCTGCAGTCCCACCAGCACCTGAGCTGGCTGCACCACATCCACGTCCACGACTACCACAGTGTACACACACACACACGCACACACACACACACACACAGAGTCATACACACACACACACACAGACACAGTCATACGCACACACACGTCAGGCTTCAGTACAAAATCACAACCACATCCTCTGTGAGACAACCAGAGTGTAAAAACAACACACACACACACAGTTTCACAGAAAACTTCCTTCCTTCCTTCCTTCCTTCCTTCCTTCCTTCCTTCTTCCTTCCTTCCTTCCTTCCTTTTAAACTTCCTCAATAACAGATGGCTTCAAATGGCCTCAAGTCACTTCTCTATTTATCAGTTCTCTTCATCCCTTTATTTGTTTCTTTATTCCCCCCCGTCTTTCCTCCCTGCCTTTCTTCCTTCCTTTTGTTGTTCCATCTTTCTGTCCTGTCTTCTTTCCTTTTACTTTTGTTCCTTCATTACGTCCTCTTTCTTCCTTCCTTCCAATCTTTCTTATCTTTCATTTTACCCCCTAGTTCTTCCCTTCATCCATTCATCCAAACTTTTTTCTATATTCCCTTTGTTTCTTCCTTCATTTTTTTCTTATTCTCTCCATTTTACATTTGTGTTTTGCTTCTTTTAATCCTTCCTTCCTCCCTTTAACTTTTCATTCTGTCTCTTCTTCCTTCCCTTTGTTTCTTCTTCATTTCTTGCATCTTCCCTCCCTTTTACCTGTTTTTTACCTCTCATACAACTTCCTTCCCAGGTTATAATCATCTTGTCTTCCTTCCTCCTCACCATCTACAGTCTGCAGCTGCTACAGTGCAGAGCAGACACACACACACACACACACACACACACACACACACACACACACACAGTTTCCTTCCTGTTTCAACAGTTTGTAACATGTTGATGGTCATGACAAGCAGAGAAAAGCATCAAATATAGCGCCCTCTGCACCTCTCTCTCTCTCTTTCTCTGTCTCACACACACACTGTACAACTTTCTGATTGCAGTTAAAAGTATGCATGGGAAGCCACACACACACACATCAACTCTATTTCACATCACACACACACACATTGAAAAAGAAAAGCTTCCTGGTTTTAAGTCAGTCTGTGTTTTTACTTTATTTGCTTGTGAAAATGAAAATGAAATGAAAATGCATTTTGCTTCACTAAGTTCAGTTTTTTTCATGTATGACCTTAAAGAAAAATTCTTGAGTTGTCAGACATTGTATTTACAGGTTATGGATAAATTTGTTGTATGTATCATACGACATGTTTGCTGTTCACAGATTCTGACCTGTTGTAAAAGAATGCAGAACTAATACACAACACGTTTGTTTTCATCACATTAGAACATTTTCGTTTTTAGTTAGTTGATGCTTTGTTTCATGTCAGTGTAAATTGAACTTGTTCAGGGTCTTTTCGTTGCTGGTCCGACCCAAAAGGAAGTCAGATGATACTTGAGAGTAACTTCAACATTTCGCTGACTCTGAAACGTAAACTCTGAAACAGTGAATTAGACGGACTGTCTGATGCTGCGACTGACGCGGTGTCTCGTGTCTCTGCAGGCTCACAGGACGCTCTACAACCAGGCCAACATGGAGACACGTTACTTCGTGAAGAAGAAGACGCTGCTGGCTCTCAGCAAGCTGACGCTGCTGGCATCCGACCTGCCAGAGGACGAGCTCAACAAACAAGTCGACGGTAAAAACATGAGCTGTTCATCAGAGAAAGCTTGATCCTTACTTACAGACCTTAAAACATTCACGTGTATGAGGTGGAAATTCTTTTAATTTTTTTTTTTAACACCAACTCTCTTTTGTTATCTGTAATTTACTACAGAATCTGACATTTTCACCTCAGTACCTGTTTGCATCCATCCAACTGGGACGTTTAGTAGCTTTTCCACTTTTCTCACTGATGATCACATACATGATGCACACGTCATGGACAGAGCTTTGCAGAGTCGTTTGCAGTGTTGAACGCTGTCATTTATCTGTCCAATCAGACATCGTTGAGCAGGAACGCTTCCTGCTTCATCAGGAGACTCTGCCTCGACAGCTGCTGGAGGAGAAGCAGCAGAACCCCGACACCATGCCTCTGCTCAGCGCTCACAACCTTATACAGGTGAACACTGTCTTTTCCATTTTGAACGTCACAAGTACACAACCCTTGTGAAATGTTATAAAGGGCCAAACAATCAGATTTTAAAGATAATTCTTTATTGATCCCCCAGAGGGGAAATTGCAGGAGAAATCTGCAGTGAGTTTAATTTAAATCCCTTAAACTAGATTTCCTGTTTACACATTTTCTCTTCATAGCTGTACATCTGCGACGACAACAGACGAGCCAACGAGTACGACTTCAAAAAGGCTCTGGATCTCCTGGAGTACATCGACGAGGTAACTTCCTGGTTTATCGAGCGCTGGTTTCTTGAGGTTGTCGGGCTTGACTGCAGTTAAAGGTCAACTCATGTGGATGTTCTGTGCTCCTGTTGCAGGAGGACGCCGTGGACAAGGACTCGCTGCTGAGTGAGATCTTCGGCAAAGCACTCAGGAGAGACGAGTAAGATCCATCTGTCGTGATTTTGGTTTGTGTTGTCATTGACTTTGGAGACTGAAGATTTGCCTAAATTACTCTTTCACTGATGAAATGATTTGACAAACTATGTGCATGAAATCATTAAATGCAATTTGCAAATGAAAGTCAACATCCATACAAGAGCAACAGTAAGTTGGTGGAAATACTTTGAAACACACTGATTTATCAACATGACTGTGCATCACATTCGTGTTTCCCAGCTGGTCCTCGGCTGACGGGACTGACGACCCTGTGGAAGCAGCCAAAGACAGCACCTTCGTCAAGATCCTCCTCAAACTCATACAGGAAGGTGAGAAACATTTATGAAGCTACGTTTCAAAACAAACAAAACAAGTACAGGCAGGAAGATTCAGGTATATGATTTATTTCATCCACAAATGTAATTAGATGCAGATTAAATCATATCACCCTGATTTTGAGTCTGTACATGTTCGTGTTCTTGCTCTCACCTGCAGTCCTCATGCACTTAACTTAGACAACATGTAAAAGACACAACATAAACATGCACATGCTCAGATACTGAATGAAACACTGGTTGTTAAAATGCATCACTACTCAGTTTCCTCAATGAGTTCTCTATTTTGTCATCGAATCCAAAATGATCCTTGTATTAAAGGTTATACCTGCAAATAATCAAAATGAACATTACTCCATATTTTCCCCAAAGGACTGAATGAAATGAATGTCTGTATTTTTCAGGAGTTCCTCTGCAGACGTACCTGCCTGACGTCAAAGACCTGCTGGATCTGGACGAGCTGAGCAGTTTGAAGTCAAAGCCCCATTTTGAGTTTGTCCTTCGAGCCAATTATGAACATTACATACAAGCCCAGATGGGACGACCGCTCCCCTCCCAGTGACATCACTTCAGCGTTCCTCTGCATTCTGATCATCTTCAAGATTAGTTTGAATTGTGCTCTTTTCTAAATAGATGTGTTGTTATTTCTGTATCTCAACTGCAGTATTTTTATAAAAACATACTGGAAGTTCAGCATCGTTTAAAGGATTTCAAAATCTGGATTTCAGCTTCAGTTCAATGAGTTTTGTTGTCATTTCCTGAAATCTAGTGACATTTCTGAAGCACTGTTTCAAACTAACAGTGACAAAATGTTCAAATTTGCATCTGGGAATTAAACATGTATCTACAGAAGAGAAGATGTTCCTGGCAAGTCAATTAAGAAACCCTACATTTCTTTTGCTGTTAGAAAATAAACTAGTCACATCATCTGGTTTTAGATAAAGCTGAGAAAATAAGGTACATGCATGACTCAAAAGGTTTGAGGATATTGGACCTGAATCCACTCATCAAATTCAAATCCTTTGGGTTCAACTTTCCACATTTCTAACTAAAGGTAAAGATAAAACATAATGTGTAATAATTTACTCATTTGTGATCATGGCAGCCTCATTAATGTTGGCTACATGTGGAGAGCCTACAAAAAGCCTATTTCATGTCTCACAACATTAAATCAAAGCAGATTCAATGAGGCATTTTTTTCACAACAGACAAAGACTTTTGTTTCGAAGTGAAGTGATCTGAAGTAATGACAAATACAAACTACATGTTTGCATAAATATTCACCTCCTTTAAAAGGACAGACTGAAATCATCAGACAGTTAAATGTACTTTACTTGAGTATTTCCATTTTCTGCTACTGTATATTTCAACTCCACTAAAGTTCAGAAGCAAATTTTTTGCTCTTTATTAAAAGCTAAGATAAAACTTTATTTATCCCTGAGGGAAAATCACAAGCTGTCCAGCAACATGAATACATTAAAATGAGTTCCACATTTACCATCTGCAACATTAAATTGATTAAACATTAATGCATCAATTAAAAGATCCAATATGTTATTTTGAATTTGGTCCTTCTGCACAATGAATACTTTTAGTACTTGAAGTATTTGTTGATGCTAATACTCTTGTACTTTGTATTTTCAATGCATGACACTTGTAAAACAGTGATATTCTTGCTTTTACTTCTTCCACCTGTGCTGACATGGAGGGGCGAATATACACACGTGAAGCTTCTTACCGTCCGACATCAGAGCCTCGAGTGGCAGAAAGCTGAGCCCGTGGCTCCAGACGCCGGCCTGCATTAGTCCGGACTTCCTCCTGTTGGGTGACGAGGGGCAGATGTTGGTTATAAATAGATTTGGACTCCTTGGCTGACTGACTGCCGCTCTGACAGGGATCCTCCATCATGATCCACTTTCACAGCTACAGCGGCTGCAGAGGACTTTCAGGGTCCAGCTCACCTAAAAATACTGAAACTAGGTTAGACTGGGGACATCAGCTCTGCAGAACTGTTCTGCTTTTAAAAGGAGAATCAAACCTTTAAAAAAAGACAATTCTTGATAAAAACACTTGAGTGACACATCATATAGCACACAGGGAATTATTTAACTCCCCAAATATCAGGGGTGGAAGAAGTATTCAAATGATTGAATTAAGTAAAAGTAGCAGTACCACAGTATAAATACTCCATTTTGATTAAAAGTCCTGAACTCAAAATTCCACTTGAACAAATGTAAAGAAGTATCTGCAACAAAATGTACTTAAGGTATCAAAAGTAAAAGTACTCATAATGCAGAAAGGCTACTGTAGGTTTGTACTGTTGTAATATTGTATTATTATTATTGATGTATTAATATGTAAGTGGTACTTTAATGTTGTCATTGTTCAAGGTGGAGCTAATTTTAACTACTTCATATACTTTTGGTAGTTTCATGCGAAACAACGGATCATTTTTAATAAACTCATGTTTGAATCCAAAATCTTAATATGAAAAGTAACTATAGTCCTTAAACAAATGTAGTAATGTGAGAAGTACAATATTTCTATCTGACATGTAGTGAAGTAGAAGTACAAAGTAAAATGGAAATACTAAGGTACAAGTACATCAAAATTGTACTTAAGTACCAGATCCCAGTACTTATTCCAGCACGTGTTAAATTGTACACAGATCAATAAGATGCACTGCACCTCAGTCAGTTACGATATTAAAATGCCATTTAGATGTTAATACATTATTATTAACAACAATCCAATGATCTATCATCTGAAAGGAACCATTCAGCATAAAGATAATTTAGCAATAGTACTTAAAGACTGAAATTCTGAATGGAGGAACTTTTAGTGACATGGAGTATTTCTAAACTGTGATAATACTGCTGTTAGTAAAGTTCTCAGTACTTTTCCCACCACAGATATTAAAGACACGGCGCAGCTTTAAAGCTGCTCTGATCAATATTTATACTGTAATGATGGAATCACTCCTGTTGATGAACCGACAAACAGCTCCGCTCAGCTCAAACAGCATTTTAGCATCTTTCAGCTCTTTGTTTTTGTTGTGACCCACAACTTTTCCTGCTTTGACTCTGATCTTTCTGATCAACCAAGGTTGGTTTTAAAGGGTCGGACATGTTGACTCAGTCAGGTCAGGATCTATAGAACAACATATGAACTGTGCTGAAGATGAGGCTGTTTTTCTGGATAATGTGGTCGTTTCTGTCACCAAATGTTGCATCATCTTTCCCCTTTAGATCGATGACTTCAGTCTCCTCCTGCCACAGTGTCAGGTCATCTTCCATTTAAGACTCAGCTTCTCAGACCTGCAGCTCAGTGAGCAGCTGGAGAAACACAGCCGGTCCGGTGGCTCGGGTTTTGTCTCGGTCCTCCGGCTGCAGCTGTCTGATGCGTTGGAGGCCCTGACCCTCTTGTTTTAGAAACCGAACGTCGCTCAGCTGCCGCGTGGATGTTGTTGTTCCAGCTTCCAGCCGAGCAGCTCGACCTTCATCCAAACCTGAGGACGAAGGACGAGAAATGTCAGGGTGTCTGAAGCTTTTCTAGCTCGGGATGACAACAGTATTCATTGATATTTTAAAATCAAAGATAACAGTCAAATAGGACTCTGATTCGCTGTTACACTAAAGAACGTGTTTACCCTTCAAATGACACTTCAACTGTCTTCTGCTTTAAGTTTTTAGCCTCCTTTCAGGACTCAACTGATATTTCTTTTAGCGTTCATGCATTACGATTACACTTCGACTCCTTTCACTGCTGCTAATACTTAATACTCGTTCTAATAAAACTGTCACTTCAATCTCATTCAGTATATGTACATATATATATGTTCAAATGGCAAAATGAAGTAAGTACCTATTAAACCCCTTTTAGTAATGACACTTCACTTCAACTCCTTTCACTGCTTAATCTTCGAATGACACTTCTGACATCTGCTTTTCGTCTACACATGATTTTTTTTGCTATAATTTTATTTTTTTATTTCATTTTATTCATTTTACAATTATTTCATTTTTATATCAGAGTGTTGATTGTAGTTTTGTTGTTAGCAGGAGGATCAGTGATTTAAATTGCTGCTTTTACATCAAAACAAAATGGAAATGAAACTTTTTTATTTCATCCAGGACATTTTTAAAGTTCTGATTTTTACTCTCATGATGTCAAACTGAACTAAAAACCAACATCAACAAAAAAAAACCCAACACATTTTTTTTAAACAAATTCAGTCAGATTTTTGTCTCCAACCTAAACTATTTTTTAAAATGACGTAATAAGCCTCACTCACCGGCAGAGGTCGCTGCGTCGCTCCTCCATAAACGGGCTCGCGGGCGCTTCGTCTCCATATAAGGTCCGACAGGCGCGCGAGCCTCTGCGTGCCTGCAGGCGGCCGCGCGACCAAATATGGCGGTGAGCTCGTGCCGGACAGCCGGAGGTTTCCTACCAAAACAAAGCGGCTCCGGCTGCTTCATGGAGCCGACGGTGTATAAAAGGGGGCGGCGGTTGTTGCCGTTCGTCGGCCCCTCAGCTGGAACCAGGAGCGGACAGTTTCCTCCCTGACAGCCGGAGACGAGCAGAGGTAAAGCGGCCTGTTGTGGAGGAGGGGGAGGAGGAGGAGGAGGAGGAGGGGGGGGATGATCTGCGGTTAATGGCGTCTGTTCGTCAGTTTGACAGATGGAGAATAATCCGGATTTAAAACTGCTTCTGTTCACCATCAAAAACTGCAGCTTTTATTGTGACAGGCAGCGAAAACTTCCTGTCAGGGAACCAGAGCTGCTGCATTCAGGCTCCGTCGGAAATTAATAATATATTTCTGAATGACACAGGAATAATTTTAATTTTCTGTTCAATCCAATTGTAATATTCAGAGAATAGAGATTGTGTAAACTGTGTCATCTCTTATAGTAATAATAGTGTCAATTTTTTCAAATGTAAACATGCTTTTTACACAATATACTAAATAACCTGGCTTTTAACTAACTTATAATTTTGAGCGCAGTAAGAAATTAATCACAAAATCTTTTCTCCCAAAAGTTTTTATTAATTAATATATGTTTTCATTTATCATAGTGAAAGCGTTGAACAATGTAAATGTAAAGTAGCCTACAATAAAAAAGTGTGTATTGAAATATGAGATAAAAACAAACAATATAACAATAATTTAAATATCTTAAGTTAATGAAAAATTCATATTTGTGAATAAAAACTATTCAAAATAAGATTATATTTAGTTACAAATGCAGAGACCAACACTGGTGTATGTTGTCATACTACACTGAGCTCGTTTTTTTGTTTTTAGTGCTTACAAGTGCTTTTTATCTTAATACTAATCACTAGTGAATGAAAATAACATCCATGCATGGCTCCTAAGATTTAAATGAATATTATTAATAAAACTTTTAAAATGATTCCTAAAAAAAGCACTTGGATGGTTGAGAATCGCTTGAAGCTCAGATGTAGGAGTTTATGAGAAGCACTTGAAGGCATCATACACTGAATGAGGGTTAATAGTGTCTGTTTACCTCTTGATGAGTGAACTGTGCTCAGCTGATTGACGCCCCTCTGGTTGGATGATGCACAGGAGCCAAACACTGCAGGGTTTAAGAAGACTGACAGAAATAGTGTCTAACAGTTATAATAACAGTGAGTGTTGAACAGGAAAAAAATCTAAATAGCAGAAAAAACACAATATATTTGTTGATCATCGTACTCCACAACTGAAATTAAAAAAAGGTTGAAATATTAATAGAAATAGAAGTAATAAAATGAAGAACAAAAAAGCAGATGATTTGGTGATTGGATAAATATACTGTTGTTTACTGTTTGCTGACATGGTGTGTCAAATAACGTAGAGCTGTGGTTCTGATGATCCAAACATCACATACACACAGTTTGGGTAGTTTAATGTTTTTTTTCTCAGTGTATCAGCTGTACGGACTCAGCTCACCTCTGACCTTCCTCTCACAGAATCAGCGGACATGTGTGACGACGATGAGACCACTGCCCTGGTGTGTGACAACGGCTCCGGCCTGGTGAAGGCCGGCTTCGCCGGAGACGATGCCCCCAGGGCCGTGTTCCCGTCCATCGTCGGCCGCCCCCGTCACCAGGTACACAAGGGCTCTTGTCACGTGTCTGTTCCCATCACTGACCTGATCATTCTGTCGTCACACACAGGATCTGACCTTTGACCTCCACAGCACAGTGTCTTTTTGGCTCTGATAGCTTCAGTAATAAACCAGCTTTTTGTAAATGTTTTGAGGAGTTTGTGATAATGACTCAAGAAATGAAAAGTGACCTTTCTTTACCTTATTACCTTAATCAAAAATGCATAGATACTTTACTCATTTTGCACCAGGAATCCGACCTGATATTTTCTATTTTTATATATTTATTTATTAAGAGTTGGTACATGGCAACATTATTTGAGGGCCATATGAGCATAAATTACAAAAAAACAAAACAAAACATGGTGTAGAAAATAGATAAATGAGCAAAAATATGGAACACAAAAGCGGGAGACCCAGTCAACAAAGAAATGAAAGGAAACTTAACTAACACTCAGGAAATTCAAAACCATAAATGGATTCTAAATGAATACTTTGTTGATTTTTGAAAGTATTCTCAAGGTTATGAAACATGACTTCTCACCTGTTTTCCCTCCTCGCCTCCTCCCCTCAGGGTGTGATGGTCGGTATGGGTCAGAAGGACTCCTACGTGGGTGACGAGGCCCAGAGCAAGAGGGGCATCCTGACCCTGAAGTACCCCATCGAGCACGGCATCATCACCAACTGGGACGACATGGAGAAGATCTGGCACCACACCTTCTACAACGAGCTGCGCGTGGCCCCAGAGGAGCACCCCACCCTGCTGACGGAGGCCCCGCTCAACCCCAAGGCAAACAGGGAGAAGATGACCCAGATCATGTTTGAGACCTTCAACGTCCCCGCCATGTATGTGGCCATCCAGGCCGTGCTGTCCCTCTACGCCTCTGGTCGTACCACCGGTCAGTATAAAGACTTCTGTGTAATAAAAGATTATTAGAACACTGGATCCTGTTTTGACCCTTTGCTTGTGGCTCATCACAGACTGGATATAAAAAACTCTGCCTGCCTGTTAAACTTACATTTAACCTTCTTGTTCCTGCTCTCAGGTATTGTGCTGGACTCCGGAGATGGTGTGACCCACAACGTGCCCATCTATGAAGGCTACGCCCTGCCTCACGCCATCATGCGTCTGGACCTGGCTGGTCGTGATCTGACCGACTACCTCATGAAGATCCTCACAGAGCGCGGCTACTCCTTCGTCACAACCGGTAAACGCTTCACATTGGCCCAAAACACAGCGGCACGCTTTTATTTTAAGAAGGAGCATGTTAGCTGTTTTGAGCCACAGGACATTATCTCTTCTCCTTCTGTTATTTTAACAAAAACATGAAGCATCCTGTTTGTGAACTTTGGAGCTTCTACTGTATTAAAATATCTGAACACTGGTACTTGAGCTTTTACAGTAGTTGCTCATTTAATTACATTTTTTTCTATCGTTTTTAAGGCACATTATGCACAAAGTCTGATCTTTACTCTGTTTCCAGCTGAGCGTGAGATCGTACGTGACATCAAGGAGAAGCTTTGCTACGTGGCTCTGGACTTTGAGAACGAGATGGCCACCGCCGCCTCCTCCTCCTCCCTGGAGAAGAGCTACGAGCTGCCCGACGGTCAGGTCATCACCATCGGCAATGAACGTTTCCGCTGCCCCGAGACCCTGTTCCAGCCCTCCTTCATCGGTGTGTAGCATGAACTGTAAAGGAGCTGATACAGCCTGAAAGCTCAGAGTTAAAGTTTAGGTTGTGGGAATAATTTTGCACTGATCGTAGTATGATAATTATAAATCTCAGTGTCCTCAGGTGCAAAATGAAAGGATTGTATGAATACAGTGTCACAGCATTTCTTCTTGTGTAACCTGAATCTCTCTGCCGCCCACCTGAACAGGTATGGAGTCCGCTGGTATCCATGAAACCGCCTACAACAGCATCATGAAGTGTGACATCGACATCCGTAAGGACCTGTACGCCAACAACGTGCTGTCCGGAGGCACCACCATGTACCCGGGTATCGCTGACCGCATGCAGAAGGAGATCACAGCTCTGGCTCCCAGCACCATGAAGATCAAGGTACTACAAACACTCAGCTGACTCTGGACAGTGAAAGTGTTTCAAAATCACAAAAAGTAGTATTAAAAGCTATTGAACTCATCTTCTAAGTCATCACAAGTCAGTGGTGTCGTCATGCTTCCTGATATAACATGGTTATTATGTGTTATCAGACAATAATGACTTCTTCGTCTCCTGCAGATCATCGCCCCTCCTGAGCGTAAATACTCCGTCTGGATCGGCGGCTCCATCCTGGCCTCCCTCTCCACCTTCCAGCAGATGTGGATCAGCAAGCAGGAGTACGATGAGGCCGGTCCCAGCATCGTCCACCGCAAGTGCTTCTAAACGCGACACCTCCACAACCACCTCAGGTTCAGGATCCGGAGCAATAAGACGCTGCTGCCCAGGACTCCGAAACAAAATCCTCTCTTCAACAAGAAGTTAGATCTTCACCATCAGAGATCACCACGTGGCGTCTAACCTGTACATATGTTATTTATTCCTTCTGTTGTGTGTGTGATGTTTTGAATGTGAACAATGTCCAGTGTGTATGTGAAAGCAGAGTGAGTGTTGGCTTTTGAGGTTCAACATAGTCCGAGTCGGACCTACTGAGAAAAAGGAGAAAAAACACAGAAAAGACCAAAAAAAGAAACAAGACAAATAAAATCAAGTTATTTTCACATACGACTGCTGCTCTTATTTCTGAAACACTTTTGGGTTTGACAGACCTAAAAACATCCAAATATAATTATATGAGGTTTATATCGATCTTGTTTTCAACTACTCACCCTGAGCACAGGAGTATAAAAGACACCACTTGTGACTTCTCTAAGTAAGGGTTCATGTGAACCAAATGTAATGGATCTGGGTCACTTTCTTGCTGAGCTGCAACTCTGAGTCCAAAAGAAGCTGGGACATTGTTTAAGACGTAAATAAAAATGATGCAATCTATCACCTGTTACCAATGAACCTGTTTACCTGTGGAAGGATCCAAACAGGTGTTTTCAATCAGTCCACAACTTTCAGTCTTTTGTTGCTCCTGTTCCAACTTGTTAGAAACATGTTGCTGCATCAAATTCAGAATCAGCAGATATTTACAAGAATCAAAGAAGTTGATGAATCAAACATTAGATATATTGTCTTTGCACTGTTTTTAATTGAGTCTATGTTGAAAAGGATTAACAAGTTACAGAAACACTAATGTGCTTCTACTGAGCAGGATGAATATCTGTAAGCCATCAGCCATTAAAAATCCCACTCTACTGGTCTGAATCCAAACACACGAGTGAAACCAGATTCATAATAAACTTTATGAGTCTCTTAAAGCTCCAAGACAAACAAAGAGTTCAGGTTCAAGTGCTGAGGTAAATCCAGCAGCACCCGAGTGCCAAAAGAAAGCGTCATGATTTACCAGCAGAGCCGTTAATATCTTCCACCTGCTGCTGCGGTTCCAAACTCATGACATGATTCTTTTGAAGATGAATATTCTCCGGATGTCTAAGATATCCTGTATGAAGGAATCCATCAGCAACAAAACGATCCCAACGCAAGATGTTTCCAAAGCTTGTCTCTGTATTATACGACCTCCATCTTGTTCTTTTTAAGGTCAGTTTATAAACCAAGACAAATCAGAAGTCCTCAAATCGATACATGTTGACGAATACAGTTGAAAACTATTTTGGTTTAAATTACCAAGTCGTCAAGAAAGTTTTCACATTCAAGGAATTTGTGTTGGAATTTTGGTGCTTGACAGTCACAATAAACTCATGAAGAGAAAAGGAAAAACAAACACTGCAAAAGTCAAGAATCATAAATATAAAATAGAAATTTACAAATGAAAAAAAAAGTAAAATATGTCTGTTTTTTTAAAAACAAACAAACACTGTGAACTAATTTAACGCTGTTTAGTTGGAAGATATCAATAAAACTATCAATAAGCAAATGCTAAATGTACAAATAGAACAAAGAAGTAACGTAAAGTGTTAAAGGGAACTTCAGCACTGATGTTGCACTTTGATAAAGCTGCACGACGTGTGAGAGATTTAAAAAGAGAAGGATTAAGATTGAAGCAGCAGAGGATGAGACATGTTTCCATCTTGCAAGGCTCAAAAACCCCCCACCTGATCCTACATTTCCCATGATGCAACTCGACAGTGTCTCTTTCTCAAAGCCTCTGAAAGATCTTGTTTACTCGTCCATATCCTCAGGTTGTCTTTTTTCAAGGTGAGCTAACTCAGATGACATCACTGTGACGTCACCAGGGTTATTTTTCAGACATGATGGAGTCACAGACGACTTTATTCATTTTGCAGTGGCCCTTTAAAAGTCAAGGATAAAGTGACCTTTTAATGAGCTGAAGTTCTCAGCAGGTTGTTCGGTCTCACCTGTTCACCTGTTGTGTCACTGCACAGATGGAGGCAGAGCACGCATGCGCAGTCCGGTCTCTGCATCTTCAGGGGAAAATCATATCTTATTCTTTATGACTACATTTCTGCTCTGGTCCATCAAGTTGGAGGAAGTTAAGCAGGACTGTACCGGAAGTGCGGACTTTTCTTTTTCAAAATAAAGGCTGTGATTTTATTTTTTTTTAAACATAAATATTAATATTATTAATAATTCACATTTAACATCACATTCACATATAACATTAATATAATTATTTATCTCGGTTTGAATACATGCACAAGCAATTTTTTGCAGTCAGCATGTGGACAAAAGTATGTGGACAAAAGTGGTCCTGAACAAAATAGTTCAAAATGAGCTCCAACGGGAAAAATCCTGCTTTTACATGAATGAGGAGGAAAAATCATGTGATGACAGAAGATGGAAGAGAAGAACAGAAGATGATGATACTCAGAGACTTAACACCTCTGATTATCAGGTTAAGTTGCATTAATTTGAACTAAATTGTCATTTAATTTTTTATCAATAATTGAATTTATTTACAGATGTTTTGCACACTGCTGGTTTTCAGTTCATTATCCTGCTTGTACATGAATACAGGAGGAATAATGATCCATTCTAGTCTGGAGGATTTAACAGAAGATGAAGAACTGGGTGACACATTCAGCTGGAAAGAGTTTCTTCATCTCACCTGTGCAGGAGGTGACGTTTCCAGTTTTATTGTGAAAGTCGCGGCCGGAAGCAGAGTGTGTATTGGAGCTGGCTTGTTGCTCCGCTCGGTGTTTGTTCGCTGTCAGTAAGAACCGGAGCGACGGGGACCGACCGGGTCTGGGATCAGAGCGGACCCGTGTGGGATGAGGTCTGGGTGAGTAGAGCCGCGGCTGACGGTCACATCCGGCCGCCGGACTCCGGTTTGAACCGTGTTTGTTTTAACGGAGCAGGCGGCTGAAAACATGGAGCCTGTTTTCATCCAGAGCTGCTGTTTAAACTCTCACCTGCTCCTTTAACGGCGGCTTCTCACCGCAAACAGAGAAAAAGAAAAACGAATGATTTTCCTCTGTCGTTTGTTTAAAGGCTGAAATTGACAAAAGATGATGTTTTGGGGTGTGACTGAAAATTAACGCCTTCAAAATAAGACACATCTGAATACAGCAATAACGGAGAAATAATGACTGAAACTGATGTGAAATATTTGGATCAGATCACATGCATGAAGGTTTCATGTAGTTTATGTTCACTAAAGAAAGCAGGTGTTTATGTAAGAAATGAAAGGTGTGTGTGTGTGTGTGTGTGTGTGTGTGTGTGTGTGTGTGTGTGTAGGCGGAGCACTCAGAGATAAATGGTGTGTTTCTGCTCCTGGAGTCTGAAATAATAACTGTGTCAGTAGTAGAAGCCTTCATCCTCCTCTGCTCCCACTGTAATCTGCTGTGGAGGGAGGGGGCGGGGCTTACAGGTTGACCACACCTGGCACAGTTACGTCACTCACCGAGGAGCGCAGGTAGATCAGAAACAAACTCATTCATTTGGTAGGACACTGTGAACAGTGGTGGAAAGTAACTAATGATGATCATGTGAGCATTTGCGTTTTGTTTGAAGACAGAGATGAAAAACTGTGAACCTGATCGTTAAATCAACTTCTCAAGATTCACTGTTCCTTTAAGGTGAGAGCAAGGATTAAAGTATATTCTGAAGTATAATTGACAGGTGTCTCAGCCCATCACAGTCAGTCGTGGTACTTGTCCCACCTGGACTCCACCTGGGCTCCACCTGGGCTCCACCCGCATTTTCAGTCAATCAGTTTGTCTGGCTGCTGTTTCTGTGAATCATGAACCATTGGTCAGAAAAGAGGCGGTTACACTAACTGTATCTGGTTTATTGCAAAATGAATTTCAAACACTACAGACTCGTCTGATCTCTTTTCGTAGTTGGAGATTTGATGAAGGTGCAGCCATTTGTCCTCCTCTTGCCATCGTGTCTGATGTGGCGATCCTGCTGAGTGCTATTTTATTTCCCCCAGCGTTTCCAGAAGCAGACAGGAGAACCATGGTGACCAAGAAGATCCGGACAGAGTACATGAAGAAGTTCAGGGATCCCAAATGGGAGACGTTTTCCAAATGCTACGAGGACTCTCTGAAGTATCGTCTGACCCGGCGGGTGATGGAACATTCCCACAAGCCCTGGTTCTGGGAGGGCTGGGACAGCGGCTCCGACTCCAGCGGCTGGTCCACGCCGAGGCTGACCAGGAACAAAATCGCCCCTCTGTCCCTGCCGCCGTCGACGCTCTCGGAGGGGAAGCAGAGGTCGTCCAGCCCCGGAGCCAAACCGCCCCCTGAGGACGGAGAGGCCGAGGCGGGAGCTGGTGAGGCGGCGGTGGAAGACGCCGCGCCGACCGCAGGTGAGGAAACTGTGCTTAAATGATTAGTCGATTAATTGATTAGTCAATCAACAGAAAATCAATAGACACCAAGTTGAATAACTGATGAATCATTTCAGTTGTGTTAAGCAGAAATGCCGAACATCTCCAATCTCATCTCTCACGATTGTCCTGGTTCTTTCGTTTCCTGTTTGGCTTCCAGGGATATTTTGGGAGAATCAGACCCCAGCAGCAGATTCTTTGTGCTCCTGTGTGAGCGTCGCTCTGACAGTATGAGGGCCACAGTCTGGTTTACCTCAGGAGACACTCGTGCTAAAAATATTTGTGGACTGAAGGTTCAGTGATCAGATGGGACTGTTTCCTCCTGTTCACGCTCTGAGCTCAGATAAAAACCTTTTGTGTCTCTTCTAAAATTTCCATGGCTGAATTTCAGACAGGAGCGAGTCCGGGGACTGAATTTCACCACCACACGTTTTGGAAGGTTATTTAACAAAACAGCAAACTGAAAAGCAGCATTTTCTTATTAGAAGCTACGACGACACAAACCTCCTGCGCTCTGACTGAATACAGTCTGTGGTCATCTTCTGAGTCACTTCTACAGCTGATCCGGGGTCAGCAGAGATACACTGAACTGTCATGTTGAGGCTACAAATACTTGTCTGCTGACACAGCGACACGGTCGAAACTAGAGCTGAAACAATTTGTCGATTGATCGATTAGTAGAAAATTAAAAACTTCTCTGATAGTCCACGAATTGCTTCATTCGTTTTCAAGCAAAAATACTAGAAAGTTCTGAAATATGAATATTTGATGCTTCTCTTCATCATATGAAACTGATTTGATTTTTGATAAAAGACGATGTCTGATTCAGTCATGTTAAACTGTGTGAGTGTTACAGTTTCATGACAAAACAAACAATTTATTAATCAAGGAAACGGGTTAATCAGGGTTCAAATATATGGTTCTTGCTGTCCTTGTTTTCAAGCTGGCTGTAATTTATAAGGAACAAGAGAAGATTTTCTTTTTGTCTAACACGTGTGCACGAACTCAACAACTCACCAAACTCTTCTTTAAATGAAGTCTGTGGCCGATTTGCCGCCACCTCAAATTACTGGTGCGGGTTTTTTTCGTTCTGGAGCACAGAGATCTGATGTCAGTGAGGATAAGGAGAGCGCTTTAAAAAGGCCAGGTGTAAATGTTTATTATCCAGATACAGATGGTGGAAATGAGGTCTGCTGCGGTCACCAGTGACTGAAGGGCCGTTGACCCTGACAGAGTTATTCACACTCTATGTCCTGGCTGGTTAGAATCAAATCATCAGTCAACAGCCAAAAATAATAACTGTTGTAACCAAGAAGATCAGAAAAATCAATGAGTAAATGTTTCTTTAATAAAATCTTTGCCTCTGTGTCTCTAACAGGGTTTTCTGTGTGTTTCTGTATCTGTCTGTGTCTCAGTTATAGAAAACGGTGCGAATGGAGCCGGTGGATCGATGACGGCGGCTCCAAACAGCAGCGGACCCTCAGACGACAATGAGACGGACAACGGTCCCGCTGACACGCCGTCTTCTGACGGGGAGCCCATAAACCCGGTACCGAGGCGCCGCCACCGCCGCCGCACCCCTCGGTCCGAGCCGGGACGCCGAGACAGTTCCCACGACGACAAACCGGCCGTCGCCCGCAAACCACCAAGAGCAAAGAGCCAACCACCGATCAGCACCAAGGAGAACCGACGGCCGTCCAGCCGCCTGGACTGGACCGAGAGACAGACGGAGGTCAGGAGGACGCCGAATGACGTGAGTGTTTGTCTCACTGAAGGCACGCTGAGTGAAAAGCTTCCACGTTACATTAAACATACTTTATATCGCTGCTGACCAGTTTCCAGCATCACCTTCAGTGATTGATGTTCTCGCACAATGTCATTTAAAAAGTATTCTAAAAAGAGTTGTGATGTGAAATGTAGGAGCCAGAAGAGTCCGTCAGAGCAGCTCGACCTGGATCACAGGACACCAGAGACGTGAACCTGTGTCACCAAACACTCGGCAAACATTAATAATGAAACACCGGTGTTCTCTCTCTCTCTCTCCACCTCTCTGGTTTCTCCTCTCAGAGCAACACGTCCGACGCCTGCGTTCAGACCCGGCGGGAGTCCGACAAACGAGGCTCCAACCTGGACCGTCGGCGGGCTCGGTCAGCTGACCTGGAGAAGATGAGGCGGTCGCAGCTGACGGTGGTGGACGACCGCTGGATGACGGAGTACATGCGCTGCTTCTCTGCCCGGCTGAGGTAGAGACGGGATCCGCCCCCGACAGTGAGACAACAAGACGAACACGTTGTCTCGTTACCGTCCATCAACCCAAAACGGCGCTCGCTGTCTGTTCTCCTCGATGGACAGCAGGATGGCAGAGTCACAGGAAGTCAAGAAGTGGGCAGAGCCGCTGATACAGAATCACATTTCTTCTCAGAATAAAACTCAATGTAACGACAGGAACACGATCAAACAGGGTTATGGTCATCAGGGATAGACATCATGTCACCATCCCCCTCGACAAAGCTCACTGTGTTCCCCTCAGTTCGGTCTGAGGAACGGCTCTAAATGATCTGAGTTGGACATTTGACAGTGTTAAAATAAACTTGTCAGTGATCTCTGATGGACCAACTGTTACTACAGAAACAGACACTGTTTCTAAATCACCTCAAACTAATCTTTGATGTTTCTTTATTGACATCTTTTCTTGGACTCGTAGTTGAGTTCTCTCATAAAGTTATTAACTTCGTCTCCATAGTGTGTCCGAGAAAAAGCTGTAAAAACCCACGACCTGCTCAGCACCAAATAGCAGCGTTAGCAAAAAGCTAGCGAAGCGACGGGAGCCAGATATTTGCCTCAGGAGTCGGTAGAGACCAAAAACAGAGCTGATGAAATGAACCATCATGTTGCTCTGTAACTGAAAAAAACAGATTCAAACACAAATGATATGACGGCGTTGTGTTCACCCTGATGACCCGAAGTAACTCTGCCCACTTCTTCACTTCATTGTACATCACACACACGATGTGCTTTATGACAAAGTAACGAGACAATGAGTGTTTCCTTGTCGCTTCAGTGTCTTTGGGACCGAGTCGCTGCTGTCGAGGGGAAAAAAACACCCACACTCTGAATTTAAAGTTGATTTAAGTTCATTTTCATTTGAGATTGTCCAGTATTTTATCATCAAACGCTGCCACAACCTGCAGTGTGAGTGTTGGAACCTCTTCCCACTGATAAAACACACTTTAACATTCAGCACGATAAAAAAAATCTGATGTTCAACGATATTTATTTTCTTTTCAAGTTAGTATTAAAATACACTCGGCATCACACTTTGCTCCCTTCATGTGCATTATTATGCATCATTCACAGGCCTGGCAGGGAAACGCCTTCAGGTCCAGCAGGTCGATGAAACCTGAGTCTAAATCTGACTGTTATGGCTTAAAAATGATTTATTTCCTCCCTTTACAAACGTGTGTTCGTCCCTCGACAGCAGCGAGACAATCTGCAGTTTTTTGATGTGATGGACTGAAATATTTTTCTGTGTTTCTGTTTGATAATGAACAAACGTCAGAGAGAATTAAGTCTCTCTAAGCTTTTATAGAAAAAGAAATCACATCTCGATCACTGTTTGAATGTATTTTAATTTCTGAGCATGAAACACGCTGCTGCGCTTTACTTCAGCTCATTTAGTCCTTTTCAGTTCTCCTTCTCAAAGGCAGCTGTTTGATTCAGAGGCAGCAGAAAGGACCAAACTGGACTATTTTTGATATTTGAGTATTTTGGATCTGCAGACTCGACTTTAGAATAAAGAAAAAGCAGAAACATAAGATTTATCGAAATAAAAGTATTTAAGGTATTTTCTGAGTGAAAACTATATTTAAGCTGTGCTACCTTTGTAAGAATCTCAGATTTAAGTTTGTTTTTCTTCAGGTTTCGACACATGTAGATGCAGCTTCTGGTTTACATTGATCTTAATGAGAAATCAACTCTGACATGGTGCTTTTCTGTTAACTGCGGCGCTGAATGCAAACCTTACTCCTCCTGATTCACCAGTGGGATTATGCAGAAGTAAACACTTCATTTAAAGTTTTAAATTTAAAGACTTAGAACTTTGCGAGATTGATTCAAATTCAGCTCTATAATATTGTTAATTTATGTTGCTTAAAACAGCTCAAGTTTATTCGGTTCATCACAAATCCTGCAGTTTTCTTTAGTCGGGGGGAAACGCCTCATCTGGAAGGACAGAACAAAACTACAGTCATGGACTCATCCAGTCACAGATGTATTGATCCAATCATCCAACAATCCTGATCACAAGACAAGATTTGTCAGCGTTGAGGTGATTTCCTGCCTCAGTCATGCTTTTATTTTATAACTTTGGTGGTTCAAGGGGTTTTTTCAGGCTTAAAAACATCTGTATAGAAATGAATGTGCTTGAACATCAGTGTCTGTAGTTTCCCAGAAAGAACTATGTCATTTTAAAAACAGTAATAAATGAATATTTAACAGGGTTTAAAATGCAGCTGTATCAATAATTACACCAAATTACAGTTTCGTAGAGAAAGGAGCGTTGATTGTGACTCAGTGGATCAGTGAATTAAAGACGTGTAAAAATAAGCTTTATCATGTTTTTCTACTTGAAACCCTGAATTAATATCCAGTGATGGGATGAAATGAAAAAAGGGAATGTTTACAAAGGACAAACTATCAGTTTAAATGAAAATGACCACGTTTTCTTTCACCAGTTTTTATGATTGTCTGTCGGTCGTTGATGCAACTACAGGCTGTAAATACATGTTGATGTCATGACTGAAACCGAGGGCTAATGTTCACGATCTATTCAAGACGCACACGTGTGTGAGTAAACTTTTAAAACTGAATGCATTTAATTCACAGAGAATGTTTATTGACCTTAACACCGACCGAACCTCGTCGCTCTGAATGTGCAGAACTCTTTCATTTACTCTGATGAATCATTTGGTTTGGTGTTGTTTCGCTCTGCTGACGTCAGGAACCAGATTTTAAATTGTCCAGTGTGAAACAACATCAGCTTTTACACTTTAACACCGTCACTGTCCACGTCACATATTTTGACATTAGAAATATATGTAACATTCTGAAAGACAAAAATATGAAAAAATAATGTGTTGCATGTCTATAAAGCTGTTATTGCAATCAGAGTTTGTATTTTGGACTTGTGCTGTAGATGAAGTGGATTTAGATGAGTCTAAACTTTTTTTGTCCTGACATAAAGAAACAGAGTTGAAGAGTTTATCTTTATAAATGTTTAAAAAGATCAAAATAAAAACTTAACGGCCACAAAATGAGGATTTCAGATATAAAAATATTGACCATTCAAACGTGTGTTGTCTCAAACTGGACATGTAGAACTGTCTTTTTTTTGCTTAAAATATCACATTGGTTTGTTCCAGCTCTTCTTTGAAGTCACATTGAACTAAGTAAAATATTTTTTATGGCTGCATCATTTCATCAAATGAAAATATTCTAGATGTTTTGTGCATCATTACACACAAATTCAGTCAGACGTTTGTCATCTTTTGAAACTTCAGGTTGAATTTTAATGAATTAAAGATTTTGTGAGTTTGAATAGTATTTGGGGGAAAGGAGTTAAAGGATGCTGTGACAGCTTCATGAAAGGTGGATTTTGAGAAATTATGTTTCAAGATGAGACCAGATTTTGAAGAGCTCTGCTTTCCAAAGAAACGAGCAAAATGTAAAAAGTTCCTGTTTGTGAAAAGTAGAAGACCAATAAATCCTTTAAATCCAGCTTTTGGAAAAAAAAAAGTTATTTTGGGACATGGTGAGTTGAGTTTTAAGTCGGAACATTCAGACAATCACAGAAAAATATTCAAACTGTTGTTGAGCAGAAAATCTCTTATCTAAAAAACAGACTAAAAAAAAAAAAAGCTATGACATGTTTGGAGTTTGTGAAATATGCCGTTGGAGAAAGTAACTTATTTGTTTGCTGTATCTCAACTAAAACTTTGAGTTTGTGGTTTATTTGCAGAACATAATGTGAAAAATGTATCATGTTTAAATATTTAATCATATTTTATCTCTGACCTCGTTTACATTTTTGCTCACTGTATTTGTATTTGAAAACATGCACAATATATATTTTCATCCACTTTGCTGTGAATAAATCATATTTGAATAGTTTATATTTCTGTCTTACTCTATTATTTGAATATGGAATTAAATCTGAATTTTACCAACAAAATTTCACCAAATTCAGATTATTCACCTGTCAGTCATTTTCAGTTTGTCTGAAGTCTGAAGTTTGTGTTGATCACATTTCAGCTGTCTGCAGGAGACAAAGCAGCTGTGCAGTCTGGTGGATGAAGACGAGTTTGTTCAGAAAGCAAATGGTTTGAGTGGCAGTTGTGTCCTGCAGCCCGACAGCGCAGTGACGCCGTTAACCCTTTAATCCAATCAGAGGCTGTTCAGGTGACAGTGGCTGGTTTTAAAGAACAGCTTGGACGAGGTCTTTGGTCGCCTGATTCTGTGTGAATCACCAGTTCACTTTGTTTATCTGCACTTTGCAACAATAACAAGGAGAGCTGATTAAAATGTCTGTACATTAGTTTATTTACAGCATAAAAATGGAATCGCTTCAAAAGTGAAACAAATGCTGTTATTTCATAACTGATGTGAATCCAAATTATTCTGCAACTCAAAACTTAGCATCAACATCAGCATGAGAAAAAAATAAAAATCTATTTTGTAAACATTTTCATTAAAAAAAAAACAAACAAACTGTACAAATTCTCAGCAAAATGAGTAATGAAAAATAAACCAGTGAAAAATCTGGGTTCAACTTAAAAGGATAATAAATATGTGATCATGAAGGGAGGCCTGCAGCCAGGATGCTGCCCAGCAGGGTTCGATCCTTCAGGGCGTTTTCCACGTCCTTCTCCTCAATCTTTAGAAACACCTGCAGGAAGAAAACAAATATTAGTATTTCATGAAAAACCTCAACAAATGCTCAGTGTAGCTGTTTAATGAGTGGTGATACAAACCAAAATCAAATATTACACTGATTCACACCTAAAGCTGAATGAATGAAGATCTAGATTTTGTGGCAATTACCTTGAATGCACTGCCGTCTGTTTTACCTCAAGAAGCCATCGAGTGCTCAAGGTAACCTTCAGGCATTTAGTAAGACATGAAATGTGTGTGAAGTGTGTCACTGCTCTCCTCTCTCGTATTCAAATGAGATCACGGCATAAAATGCGCGACAGACTAACGGGGGAGAACTTCCTCTCAGTGTCTGTGTCCAGGGAGCAGGGCCATGTGATGTGCTGAGGAGTGACAGTAACGGTGGGGTGATGTTTGACGTGTACCTTAGTGAGACGAGCCTCTTTCGCTTTCTTCAGAGCGAAGATTCCTCGACTCTCCAGCAGACTGCAGAGAGACAAACACTCGCCCTGACCGACAGCAGACACCTGCCTCTGAGCACACAGGCGACTGTAAACCTCGTGGAGCTGAAACACAGAAATCACCTGCTTAGACACCACATGCAGCTTCAGCGCCACCTGCTGGACATTTTAGATACGGCTGCAGGACCAAACATATTGTTTTACTCTCTCTGAATGCAGCTCACAGGAAGTAACTGAGATTTAATGACAGAATGATCAGGTTTGATCCTCATATACTTGTCATTTAACGTGATCTTTACAACTAACTCTTTAATGATGGCATCAACTAATGTCTATTTATTAACTCAGTTATGAAATCTGTTGTCTTGGAGAACCAAGATGCTTTTAATAATTATTGAACTGACGACCAGTTCGGTGCCTCACCTTTCCGAGGCCGATCTCTTTGCTCTTTCCGTTGCGTATGAGCAGCAGCAGGCAGCAGACCAGCAGCTTCTGCTGCAGGGGGAAACTCTCTCCATCAGAGCCGCCGCCGCCGTGAGACGCCATCCGGTCGCCGTACACCTCCGACAGCACCCGCGCAACCTGAGGAAGGCTGACCCGCGACGCTGCACCCCCCGAGGACCAGAAGTGTTCCAATTAGTGTTCATGTTTGTCAAGTTGGAAATAAAAAAATTCGTCCGACGCCTGTTGAGACTAAATTCATCATCTATCAGACGACAAGTCACAGCAGCACTCACCTTTAGTTTCAGCTTGTTGATCCGATGCTTTCTTCCTCTCATCAGACTCCACAACCTCAACAGCTCTCCTGAAAATTCAACAGAAGAAAATCAATCTACTGTTGAACAAATTCAACTGTACATCTAATTCAGTTTAACAGCAGAGAGATGAACTCAAGAAGAATCTACAGAGAGAAACACTTGACACAAATGTTTGGGTGTTTTATCAAGATGCTCCACACAAGTCAGGATTCAATGATAAAAAAAATGGTCAGATTAGGTTTTTAGTTACTTAACTTTTGCCTGTGCTCGATTGTTTGCAGGCAGAAACTCTTACCTGCAGATATCCAGAGCTTTCCTGGCGTCTCCCGACACCGCCGACACTTTCCTGGCACAGAACTGAACCGCTGAGGCGTCCATGATCCCTTCAGCCGACGCCTGAGAAGGAACAAACAAATTAACACAAAAGATACATTTTGGAAATGAAAAAATAAATAAATAAATAAATCAAGACAATCACACACATTGTTTCACTGTACTGAAGATGTTATATTGCCCTCCGTGTTTACCTGAGCGAGTCTGTCCTGTACGATGGCGGTGAGCTCCTGTCTGCTGTAGGGAGGGAAGTGTAGCAGCAGGGGGCGACACTGAGGACGAGCCTGCAGTCGGGGCAGGATACGGTCGGTCAGATCCAGGGCGTTGGCGATACCTGCAAAAACAACAATACTGAAGACTTTTCCACAGGAGAAACACTGAACGTCCGTCTGCGTCTCACAGGTACTGAGACTTTAGCAGTGACAGTTAATGTCGGAGGGCGAAACTCTTACCGATGAGACAGAGACGAGACTTTGGCAGGTACGGCCATTCAAAGATGGTGTAGAGGACGTCCTGAGCTTTACTGTCCAGCTGGTCCATCTCATCCAGAACAAGAAGCCTGAGGAGGAAAGAAACAGAGTCAGAGTCTCATTTGTTATTTTTTGATTCTGTTTTGTCTGATAACCCCATAAAGACATCAAGTGCTCGGTTCAAAATGATAAAGAAGAGCATTCTGAAATGGCACTAAAGCCTCAACCAGCAACTATTTCATCGCTTCAATTTATAATGATCATAATTACAAATGCTTAAATTAATCTAATCCATTTGACAAACATCAATATTCACAAAGAAAAAGAAACTTATTTAGCCAGAATTGTATTTTCAAGAAAGGACAGGAGACGACCATCCACACATGAACATGGTGAACCAAGACACACTTTCAGAAGCTGAATATTCCTTGAAATGGGGAATATTCATTATCAATTAATCTGCCAATTATTCTCATGTTTAATAATTTATTCTATAAAATGTAAAAAAAATGAAATGCTCATCGATGTTTCCCAGAGCTCAATGGGACAAATTCAAATTGCTTCTTTTTTCCAACTAACAGTCCAAAATCTTCATTTACTATCACAAATGATAAAAAGCAGCAAATCCTCGTATTCAAGAAGCTGGAACGAGCAAATTATCAGAACGGAAACTATTAACGAAACGATTAATCAATTATCAAAACAGCTGGCCATTCATTTTCTTTCAATCAACTACTGGCTGCAGCTCTGCCTTCAGTAACTGCCTGCGTCACATTTAAGAGCTCATGACTCAGAACCCTGTCAGGTTACTCACACAGCGGGCCCCGGGGCCGCCAGGAACCTCTGCAATCCGTTCTGCCCACCGGGCGCTCTCAGCTTGTCGGCCAGCAGCGGGAAGATGGTGTGGGAGCTCCGCAGACTCATGCAGTTCACCACCACCGTCTGAACCGACGACAGCTCGGCCTGATGGGACAGAAGACGCCGTTATAACAAACACTCCACACAACAATGACAATAAAAAGAATAAACCATTTTTAAAGGCAAATAAGGAACAATGACTTGTCTTCACTTCACTGCTTTATCAGACATTTCCAGAATTTTAGGTGAAGTGCCTCCTTTTATCCTCCACAACATCTGTGTTTGCTTTTAGCCAAGCTTTCAAATAAATGTAGTGAAGTAAAAAGTACAATATATGAAAAGTTGTGGAGTACAAGTATGAAGTTGCATAGAATAGAAATACCCAACTACAATTAACTAATTTGACTTAAGTACTGTATGTGAGTAGATGAATTCAGCCACTTTCCACCACTGATGATCTCAGCAGATCCCAGGCTGCTCCACTCACACCTTTCCGCAGTGACCAGAACTCTCCACCAGGTGTCACTAAAGCTCCACACATGTCCCTTCTGCCCACATTCACACAGTCAAATAGTTCTGGTATTACTACTATCAGTGCTGTTAAAGTACCTTCATTTCCTGTAGCACACAGTTGAGACAGGCCGTCTTGCCGGTCCCCGGGGCTCCGGAGATGTACAGGCTGCCGGGGAGGCGCCGCAGGACCTTCTCCTCCAGGAAAGATCGAATGGACGCCCGCTCGGCCTCCCGGGACAGGAGCCGCTCGGGGACGGCCGTGTGGAGAGCCTGCTTCACGCTCTGAAACCTCGACCCTGGAGGAGACACAAGTGAAAGGGTGAACGATGCTGCTGACAAAAGGACTGAAGTCAAATCAGTCCTTATTGAAACTATAGATTTACAGGGACACAGTGTGTAGGTGAGACAGGCTCAGCTGTGGATGATCAAATGACTGAGTAAGATAAGATGAATTAGAAAATAAGAACAGCCAGAGGCTCCTCTTAGTTCTTTAGGACTATGCAATGTCAAGTTAAGAAATGTCCATCACAGTTGTTCAGAGCTCGAGGTGACGCCTGTGGACGCTTGTTCTCTTTAAACAAAAACCCAAAAGATTCCATTTGCAGAAATATAATCAAGAGAAAAGCAGCCAATCCTGAAATTAGAGAAGCTGAAACCAACATCTAAATTTTGAGTTGTTTAATGAGTGGCTGCAGATCATTTTCTGCTGATTGACTAATTGAATAATCAACTGTTTCAGGTCTAAATCTAAGCCTCTGTGGAGCCTTGATCAAATAAAAGAAAAAAAAAAAAACTGACAAAACAGGACATTTAAAAACTTGGACTCTGGGAACCTGTGATACACTTGTTATCTCTTTCTGGTCATCAATTGAGAAAATAATGGTTGGATTAAGGTCTTACTTTCTGCAAAGAGCCGAGCAACCGGCAGCTTCTTCTCTGAGTTTCGACAGACCGGGCTCCCAACGGGCGTTTCCTGTCGCCTCGGGGACGATGTGGCAGTGGGAGAGAGCGGCTGCCGCGGTGAAGACGGGACCAGCTGCCGGCGAGCCAAGGCCGGTGAGTTCTCATCGAAGCCGAGCTTTCGTGGCGAAGCCAGAGACGGCTTGCTCTGCTTGGGTGGTGAACCCAGCAAGCCAGCGCCGAGGTTACAGCCATTGTCGTCACCTTGAGATACAATGAAACAAAAAAGTGTTTAGTGTGTAAAGTGCTTTGACCTTGAACTCATCAAGCTAATGCTAAAGCCAGACTAACAACGCTGGTTGGGGTTTGACTCAATCTGAATATGGATGGAAGACAATCCAAATCCTTCTGAGCGAGATTTAGGTTTGAAGCTGAAGTTTGACATTTTGGGAAAGACACTTTGTGGTGGAGAAAGGGAATGTCCCAACATGTTGTACTATCTCTAAGACTAACATTCGAATAACTAAAACTTTAATCTCAAATAGTACTTTACTAACCTGGTTTTATGTTGTTTTTTAAATTTCCCTTTATTACTCCATGTTGCACCACTCCCTGACATTCTTGTTGTGTGCCATGTTACTGGATTATGTGTGTACCTGTGAAACACCTTGTAAGGTGTTACAGTAACACTTAATCACACCACCTACAACACCAGAACAGTAAAGCTCTTAATGACTGGAAATCTCTCATCACTCTGAGGCTCTCACGCCGTCTTCCTCACCTGTGCGTTTTCGGGGGCTGAGCGGAAGCCGTGGCTGGAGGCCGGGGGAGGAGGGAGGTGCTGGCCGGGCTGCAGGAAGTGTGGGTGAGAGAGGAGTGAGACGGCCAGCGGGGCGTCTCGGGGAGAGCGGCCCGAGCCGGGTCAGGGTCTGGGTGAGGTGCTGGGGTTCTGGTTCGGCTGCTGGTGGAGCCGGAGACTGTTCCAGCTGTGGCGTCTTGGAGCGGGAGGAAACTCTACAGGACTTGCGCCGAGGGAACGAGAGCGTGGGCTGAGCCTGACCCCGAGAGCGTGTGCTGGGCATCCTGCGTTCAGTCTGAAACATAGACAGTCCATCATTACTGAGACAACCACATATTTCCTGATTTCAAATTAGAAATGTGTGAAATTCTTTTGTATTTGATCTGGTTCTTGCACAGCAGTTTCTGAACTAGAAAACCATCCTGTTGGTTCTATAAATAACACTGGCCTGACATTTATCCACTGCTGGATCTGAGAGGACCGGTTGAGACCATGTGTGTTTACTTCACTTTACAGACCACACACCATTAATGTTTTCCCTTTTCTTCAGTTGTCTGAGAATAAACCTGAACTGAATAAAGACATTAGTTTGATTGCGGTACTAAAAGTGTAGACATGATATTAGATTTTGCACTGTGTTGTTCTCTAATGACACTTCATTATAAAAACTGATTTCTTTCCACAGCAAACTCTCCAAATACAATAAATGCATCAATTACCAGCATAATTTCTCTTTTCCTCCAACTCCAAACATTTCAGTGTCTTTTACTTTACGTGACCTTCCACGTTCAGTTGTTCTTGTTTGTAAATGAAGGATTTCAATAAAGGTTCAGTTGACTGAATCAAGTTGTGCTTCCTACAAATCCGGATCAAATGAAGGTTAAACATCAGATTAGCCTCAAGCTTCAAAATGACATTACAAATGTCACGTGTTTAAAGTTTGGTAAAGTTAGTGAATCCTCATCTTTAACAGTGACCTTCACATGAAAAGAGCCGCAGAACAAACAAACAGCTCGGTTGTTAAATGGCGCCAACAGGTTCAAACGTGACGTCTAATACAGAAAAATACCTCATTAAAGTGACGCTAGTTCAACTTAAAACATATCGAGTTAACATGAAAATTATTCTGGGGCAAAAAATGTCGGTTCTTTTGTCCAAAAAAAAAAGCTAATCGTGTTTTTTTAGGCGACAAACCAGCAAAGCGGCTGTTAGTTAGTGCGGAGTTCAAATCTCTTCCGGTTACGAGGAACAAAATATTTCACGTCCAAACAGTCAAATGAACGCGTCGGTGATAAACTTACCTTTTTAAAACGTTGAGAGAAGAGTGTTGTCTCTTGTCTTCAGCGCCTCCGTGTCTCTCTGCTCGTCTCCTTCTGCTCACTGAGCTCAAACTTGCGCCAAAATCTCCTCCTCGATCAGCTGTGTTTCCCGCCGCTGCTTTCTGATTGGTCCGCTCCGCCTACGTCAGAAGCGTCTCCTTTGCTCATTGGCTCATCGTCACAGGCGGACATTGCGTCAGCATAAGAAACCGGAAGGCCCGTGGCGGGAGTTTCAATACAGCGCTGTTTTGGCGGAATATGATGTTCCCGGGAACTGCGGTGCTGTTTTGTTGCATCAGTGTTTAAAATGGCGAACTTTTAGTATCAGAGTCCATTTAAAATATCACTGTTTCTGTACAATCATGTGTTTTCGCGTTACATTACTGAGAGTAATTTTATTTAAGGTTCAACTTAAAATCAACTCAAGACGGATAAAAGTGAATGATTTATAAGATAAACCTTTATTCGTCCCACAGTGGGGAAATTTACAAGATAGATTTAAGATAAGATAAGAAAGCTTTTATTGATCCCCTCAGGGGAAATTCACTTGTTACAGCAGCAGAACAGGCAAATTGAAGCACAGTATTTCAAAATAAATACAGAAGGTTTATCTTATCTTAAATAAAGTGGCTATGTTAAAAATAAGGCAGCAATAACAAAAAATAAAGTGGCAATAGAAACAACTAGAAAAAGTAGAAACAGTATTTACACCAAATGAAGTAAAGTATATACACTATGTAGCCCGTTTTTTCCTTGTTAACTGACATCCAGAAGTATTGTATTGTGTATGTAGTATTGTGATTTAAATTGTAATTGTCACACATTACACATGTTGAACTCATTTAAAGTAAAATAAGTAATGGCATAATGTAACAATATTCCATAACAGTGACGTCCTGCATTCAAAATCATACTTAGTACAGAAGTATTAAAGGTCTCAAAAGTAAATGTACAATAAAACTGGATCATCATTACTGCTGATGTTTCCATGTCGACGCTGCATTTTAGTGTTATAGCTTGTTGGTAAAATATTTGATTACAACATCTGTCTGATCTTTACCAGGTGAGTTCTTCTTCTCATTGTTTTCAGGTTGCACCTTCCTCCGACGCACCTGTCACACATTTAGGTGATTTTTTTCCAAGACTCTTGTAGATGGTTAATGTGGAGATAAATTTATGTCCTGCCAGTACATGTACTGTACAAGTACAATTTCAAGGTGCTTGTACTTAAGTATTTCCTTTTTATGCAAGTTTATACTTATTACTCACCACATCTCAGAGGCAAATATTGTACTTTTTACTCCATTACATTTGTCTGACAGCTTTAGTTATTTTTCAGATTATAATCCTTCCTCCCCTTCCTGTCCAGTGAAAACCACGTATCTCCAGATGTGCTGATGCTGAATGTTTGTGATAAACTGAAGGATGAAGGTTTCCTTCATGAGTTGAGAAAATTCTCCTCCTTCTGAAGCTGAATCAACTCTTTAAAAAGCCTCTTGGATCAAAAAACATCAACACAAAGCTGAAAACAGGCTGTTTTTCTGATGAAGCTTTGTAGAGATACGTGGTTCTCACAGGACGACCAGGCTACAAACACATGATGATCTTCTACAATCTGATGCTCGTTGCTGGAGATGAAAGCGGCCGACAGGATATAAAGTCGTTCAAATGAGCTTCAACATCTCCAGCAGGAAAATGACCCAGACACATTAAAGCAGCAGAAGAAGAATCCAGAGAGAAACTCTGACAGGGAGATGACAGCTTTAAGATAAGATAGAACTTTATGTATCCCAAGACATCCAGATCCAGACATTGCCAGATTATATCTCATCATTCTCGTCTCATCATTTGCATGGCAGATTCGTCTGATGCCGCCTCTTCTTCTTCAGCTCTTAGATGAAGTTTCCTAAGCCATCCTCAACCCTCTCTGACGCTTGGGTGTTCAGCATTTGCATGGCAGATCCGTTTGATGCCGCCTCTTCTTCTTGCTGCCTCCTCCCTCTGAGCCTGTTGATAAAATTCTCTGAGAGAAAGAAAAGCAGTTTGTGACACTTGGAGTTGGAGTTGGAGTTGGAGTGAACTGCAGAGGAAATAGAGAACAAATATATTGCTCACATCAGTGTTGGGCAAGTTACTTCAAAAATGTAATGCATTATGGATTTAACTTGTTACTGTCATTTCAAAGGAATTAATAACCTTACAATATTACTGTCTCTCAATTGTAATGCATTACACTACTACTGCATTACATTTAAGTTACTTTCACCAAAATAACTGGAAGTATAGATTTGGCGTTATAAATTTAGCTTATCGCAGCTCATTACACATCCAGTGGAGGGCGATAACTGAGACTGAGAATGGCTGAGCTAGGCTTAAGGCTAACAACAGTAGGATATATAACAGTAGAATATCTAATAATAATAATAATAGAATAATAACAATATAGAATAAGCTCTTCTGTTGTTAGGGAGCGGGACTACGTTATAAGGAGGAAAGTGATGTGGTCTCTTTTGGTTTCAGTCTCCTTACTTCCAGAGGTTGAAGCGGCATTGCAGAACGGGTGAATGATATTTTTTGCTGCTTTGTTTTGCCTCTGTTCTCGTCCTCAGCGTGCTTTCTTTTAGTTAGATTCATGCTAGCGTGGCACTGCTCTAAATGTTTTGTTAAATTACTGGTGCTACTTCGCGAGGTAGTTCTTTTAGATTCACACACAAAGTGCATTTAACTGTTATATTTTTCATATCCTTGTCTCTGATATATTGAAAATAATGAGAATATGTCCATCTTGAGAATGTGGAATCCATCTTTGAATCTGCTGCAGTCATCTTCGATTTATTAATAGGAAATAATGTTCTACTATTTGCACTGAATTTTTCTCTTCTGCTAATCTCGTGATGTTGGTGGCGAATTTGTATAAAAACAAAACACCACTTAATTTCAGGTTAAAAATGCATTGTAATGCATGATACTGAAGTTTGTACCGAGTAAAATATTACCCAATTTTTTTAGTAATGCCTTACATTACTGCGTTACAGCAAACAGCAATACATTACAGTAATCACATTACTTTTGTAAAGCGTTACTCCCATTGCATCTCAACATGGGTAAATGTGGACTAAAACCACAATCGTTGATACCTTATTTTATCTCCCAACAAGAACTCTCAGATCTTCCACTGCCTCTCTTTTAGAAGCTCCTAAAGTGCCCCACAAGAAATCTGGTGAGGCTGCTTTGTGTCTGTAATGGCTCTAAACTGTGGAATACCCTCCTCTCGGATCTTAGAACAGCAAACTCCTTTGGAATATTTAATGAAAAAATTAAGTTAAACCTCCTTTATGAAACAATTTCCCGAAAATAAGCCTGACTGACTGGTTTCACTGGTGATCTTGCGTCATTAAACACCTTTTAGGACTCTAAATGTTGATCATAAAAAGCTGTAGAGCAGGAGTGACTTACTTAATTTGTTGATCCATCCACACTTCAGACCCAGAGCAACAAGGACCAAGACAACACCGAAAATGACACCAGCAGGGACATACTTCAGGTTTTCACCATCTGAAACAACAACAGTGTGAAAATGTTGCGGTTAGAAAAAGGGCCAGTTCCAGGTGATGCAACGTCCCTCTTTCCAGAAACAGTGCCCCCATTACTCTGACTAACAAAAAGAACGACTGACAACAGACGTCTTTTCAGAAGTGAAATTGGACATCTCAATACATCAGCATGTTAAAAAGCAAACTACCTGCCAGGTGAGATGACACTAGATATGTATGTGTTAATTAATGTGTTAAATGTGTCCAAATGTAATGCTCATACTGAATGTTCAGACCTGAGCTGCACATTTTCACATGACACCCACAATCATCATCGTCAAAGATAAAGTGAACTGCACTTCAGTTTTCTAGAGAACAACTCAAAGATATTTACCAGAGTTGTCTTCCAGTGGAGGTCTCGTTGTGCTGGGTGTATCCGTCTTTCTGTCGTTCTGTTGGTCTCTTTTTCCTGTTACAGAATGACAAAAACACCTTCAGAAAACAATGACTAAAATTTCTGGGAGCAGTTAGACAAAAAGGACCTGGCTGTGCCCACAGAGGTCACGTACTAAGACAAGTCAATTATCATCGCGACAGAAAACCTTTGGGATGTACACTTATTTGCTTTTCTGTGGACAGCTAGACGAGAAGATCAGCACCACTCTCACATCTGCACAGTAAAAATGAGACTACAGTCAGTAGCTGGTTAGCTTAGCTTAGAACAAAGACTGGAAACAGCTAAAAGGCGACAAAATCTGCCTGCCAACACCTCTAAAGTTCACCAATTACCACTATATATATTGTGTTTGTTTAATCTGTACAAAAAAACGTATAAAAGTATAAAAACAACATTAGGCTATGTGCCGAATTATTTCTTGGCTGGCTGTTTCCCCCTGATTCCAGTCTTTATCCTGAGGTAAGGTAGCCGACTGCTGGCTGTAGTCTATATATGTAATGATTTGATCAAAAAAAAAAAAAAAAAAAGCTAACATGCAGACATACTTCAGTTGTAATTTTCATTTTTGGATCTGAGATAGATCAAATTCACCCACCAACATGGAGGTCGATGGTACCGCTGGACTTAAACTTTTGGACAAGGCATTTGTACGTTCCACTGTCAGACGCCTTTACTGAGGAGATCTGCAGTGTCACGATTCCTCTGCTCAGGTCTTCATGATTGAGAGATGTCCTGCCTCTGTATTGCTCCAGCTGTGCATCACTATTGTTCCGGTAGTGTTGATAGGAGTGGACGACCCCTGGCAACTCGAGGTCAGTTCTTTTCCAGTCCAATGTATAATTTACCAGGTTGGCAGAGGGATCCAGATGACACTGAAGAGTCACACTGCCACCTTCTTCTGCTTTGATTGGGCCAGTGAGGCAAATGAGACCATACGCTCCTGGGGAAACAAAAACAAGATATAAAGCCGTTCTACTTCAGTGTCCATGCCACACTGTGATCTGCAATAGTTTCCTCTAACTCGTTTACTAAAGGAGACAATAACAAACACTAAGAATGTAATATCATCTAATACAATATTCTGCCTATAGCTGCAGTTGTGAAGCTTTAATTTGCACTTTATGTCGAGACTGAGAGAAAAGTTTTGATTCGACACGGATCATTTTTGAGGGTCACTGTGTGGAGGAGGTGTATTGTAATGTCTAAAGTTTCAGTTGTGGTTCCTACATGGCTTCATTAAAAATGTCTGCAAAAGTAAAACTTCCATATACATCAGCTCTGTCCCCGCGTCAGGAGAGGACAGCGCTTCTATGCTGACTAAACAATGATTGTGTTATTTCCTAATAAAAGACAGAATCTGGTTTTCTATTCACTTATCTTTACACAACCACCTAATGTTGTTCTGAGCTGCAGTGATGAGTCAGCGAGGCGGAGGAATCACCGAGAGAAGCACCGGAGAAGCACCGGAGAGAAGCACCGAGAGAAGCACCGAGAGAAGCACCGGGAGAAGCACCGAGAGAAGCACCGAGAGAAGCACCGAGAGAAGCACCGAGAGAAGCACGGAGGAAGCACCGAGAGAAGCACCGGAGAGAAGCACCGAGAGAAGCCCGGAGGAAGCACCGAGAGAAGCCCGGAGGAAGCACCGAGAGAAGCCCGGAGGAAGCACCGAGAGAAGCACCGAGAGAAGCCCGGAGGAAGCACCGAGAGAAGCACCGAGAGAAGCCCGGAGGAAGCACCGAGAGAAGCACGGAGGCGGACGAGGCAGGGAGAGAAGCACCGAGAGAAGCACGGAGGAAGCACCGAGGCGGACGAAGAGTATCATCGGTTTGGCTTCACGTCACCGGGTGACAGCCCGTCAACACAGACGCTTCCTTTCCGAGCGGAGCTGCATGTCGGAGGGAAGTTGGAATAAACGCCACCATCTCATGATCGAGTTTAAATCACAGTTTTTACGCGACGGCCATGTCCTCGTCCTTTCTGTCGTTTTAACATTAAAAGCGGTTCGGGGCTCCGGAGCTAACCCAGCCAGCTAGCTGTGTGCTAACACCCATTTCAACGGGAGAGGAACCGTTCGGGACTCTCGGCCGAGCTCGTGTGAACACGGAGGGAATCTGACTCTGGTTTTCAGTTGCTCTCAGTGTTACAGAGACAGAAAGAGACATACAGGTAAAAACAAGGACAACAAAGCTAAACGAAAAGAGGTCACACACAGAGATAATATGATAATAAAGTGTGAACATACCAGAGATCGTGAAAGATGCTAAAATGGCCAGAAACGGTAGAAACATCGTCGTCGTTTTGGTCAGCTAAAGTTTCCGTAGCCTCGACCAGTTGCTCCTCGGAGTGGAAGGTATCCGGCGACTGAGTCCAGAGTGAAGCCATTTTGGAGGCTTGTTTTTCGGTATAACCGTTTTTCGGTATAATCTTCGGGACAACACAGTACAACGATGTCGGCGAGGCGGGCGAGGCGGACGAGGCAGGGAGAGAAGCACCGAGAGAAGCACGGAGGACGGATAGAGAAACCCGGAGAGACGCACCGAGGGACGCACGGAGGAAGGAAAGTCCAAATATGAGCAGAGGGGCGGGGCTTAACATTAAAATCGGTTCGGGGCTAACTACGTTAGCTCTGTAGCTAATTTAGACAGCTAGCTCTGTGCTAACTTCCGCCTACGTGACTTGTACACATGACCGGATGAAACGGGTTCTAACAAGAGAAGGACTTTCCTGCCCAGGGGGTATTGGGGAAGCAGAGAAGATTTCAGATCACCATTTTTACACGACGGCCATTTCCCGTCCTTTCTTTTTATTAAATAAATCATTTTAATAAAAGGTGATTCAACATCTGTGAGTCGACATAGTGACACATTTCTTCATGAATCGACTCTTATTATTTCAACATTACTCTTTTGTGCCTCCTCATGTAAAGCGGTCCATAATATGAAGTAGTCCCTCAGTACTTTGTGAACATTACTGCTACTCAAACCATGTATGGCTATAAAAGGAGAAATCATCATTGTATGTTGCTCCAGATGTTTGTTTGCTGAAAGCACCTGCTCATTTTGGGGACAGACAGGGATTTAGAGGGAAACAGTGCAACAGCCAGGTGAACAAGGTGGTGGCTGACTTCTGGCCATGTTGCTTCAGTTGACTATAATATGATATATAAACTACAATGACAAAAAATGTAGCACAACAATAGTAATGTTGTAAATTTAATAATAGAGGTTAAAGTGACAAGAAGTAAGAAAAGGACATTTTGACATCTTCAAAAAACAGACTTACAAAGTGCTTTACAAAATACACATAAAAGTTTAATAAGATTCAATGCAAAGGTTCAAACAGAATCGAATAAATACAATAATAAATACAACAAATACCATCAGTTAAGACCGTTCAAGGCTTTCAAAACTAGTAAAATCTTAAAATCAATTTCCAAACTGCCAGGTGGCCAGTGGAGTGCAGCAAGGATCGGCTTACAATAAAATATAAAGTGCAGCAATAACCAAAGAGAAAGGGAACATATAATCACACACTTAAAAAGACAAACATTGCATCTGCACATCTGCTGATTTTTTTACTTCTCATTCTACTCTAATGCCTTTATATTATAAGTTCTTCATTTACAGTTACAGCTTGATCAATACTTTTTTTCCCTCTAAAAACACATTTAAGTGCAGGAGTTCATGAAAGTTTATAAAATCAATAAAAAACATCAGAAAAAAAAATCTTAATTACATTAAAAAAAATTTAACTTCATAATCAAATATATTTTGATTGTAGATGCTTGAAGCAAACCACCAACTATCTCAGGCTGTTTTCTGCAGCACTGTCTTCATCAGTCTGTTGTTCTGGCCCTCAGGTTTTCCATTTCCATGGTCACTACCTCTGCTTGTTGCCCCTTTCGACAATTCGCTGTAAGAACATGAAAATCAGTTTGTGACACACTAAATTTATAGAACGTAGGAAAGTTTGTGTATACTGTAAAAAAGTAGGTAGTAGAACCAGACAATGTAATTATATTGGTGGTATCATCATCACAATATTAATGATATTTTCTGATATGACATTTGGCAAATGTTTGCAAAATGTTAAAAATAAGGTTCAAAGCAATGAACTGTACTCCACTGTTGTGCATTATATGATACATGATGATCAAACAAAATCATGTTTTACAGATGTAATGATGTCACAGTGAAGTTGACCTTTTAGATATACAAAGGCATGACATCATTGTTTCCTATTAGACATTTGTGTGAAATTGTGTCATAAGTGGCGCTTGAATTCTTCAGTTCTGACCAAACACGTGTTTTGTGAGGTGACGGTATCTTTGACCACCAAATTCTAATCAGTTCATCCTTGAGTCTCAGACACTTGTTCTGGGACTTGACACGTGTTCCTGACATTTTGCATTCATGAGAATGGGACAGACAGACAACCCAAAAAACATGAAGCCTCCAGTCACGACTGTCGCCAGAGTGGAGGCATGAATAAAACTAAAAGCTATATATACTGTATAAAGCTATTTTTTGATTTGACTAGGCAGAAATGACAGTTATGATTATCCTGAAACTCAGTGAACAATAATATAGAATTAGTGGCCACAAATGTCTTAAAATATCGCCAGAAGTATCAATACCACAATGGAAAAACAAGGAAACCATCCTTGTTGTATTTCATAATGGTGTGATCTGTTTGAAAAGATCAGCAGCACTTAAATTGCTTTGCATTTGTCTGAAGAGTTTTTTTTTTTTAAACTTTGGTTCTTCTCTATCTTAACTGAGTCGCATTCAAAATCCTACAAAAGTAAATTTCTATCTGAATTTAAGATTAATCCTGATGCATCGATGTGTGAGCAACATTTCATTGTTGTAGCTGCTCGAGGTGGAGTTAGTTTTAAATAGTGTACTGGCTCAAAATAATTTTTTTCCAGGATGTGACTTTTTAAAAAGTTGGGGTTGTCTTACATAGATATACAATATATATTACAGTATTTAACAGTTACACTGGCTCCCACAGAGACTGCTGCATTATGAGTTGTTTCTTTTTAGTGTCTGTCTGCTCTCCAAACTACATTTTGTCATGAAAACAGATGCAAGAATTGATATAGGAAATGACATGATATCATGCACATGACAGCACTTTTTTTTCTTCCAAAATAAATACAAAAATACAAAAAATGAGCAGCCCAATTTGTTTGTGTTCTGATTTGCAGCCGTGTTGCAGTTGTTATCATGTTGCATGTGGTTTCTGGCTGGTACTGGTGCCCCTGTCTCTCCAAAAACTGGCAGCAAGTGAAAATCTGGACTAAAATCCTGTAGTGTGAACTTGGTATTAGTCTGAGTTCTGTTTGCTCAGTTAAACCTACAGTTTCTACTGGGTGTCTAATCCTCAAGCTTTAATCTCAGTTTACCTCAGCAAAGGTCCAAAGAAGATCAGTGGTGAAATTTCTAAACCAGCCTCAACAAACAACAATGTTCACGTATCAGGGCTTTAAATGTTCATAAAGATGTTTGTTTTCTAACTTACTGATCATTCCAAGTTTCATCAGAGCCAAAACCAGAGCTATGAGAAAGAAAACACAGGGAATGGCAATGGCAACTGCAAGCTTCCAGTTTTCACCACCTGAAGGAATATCAGAGAAGACAAACAGGCGAGGATCAGTGAAGCAGTATTTTTCCTAACACGATGATAGCATTTATTTCACTAGTTCATGTTTGGCATACTACTTAGGATTTAAAGTGTCAAATCACGCAAATGCAAAACTTCACTTATTGTGATTTTACAATTTCCTTATTTACCCCTCATGATATCCAACCTCACACATGGTTTTATTTGTCCAGGTTTTGAGATATTTAGATATTATGTGGTGCTCACAGCAGTGAAACAAACAAGTAGTTTGAGTAGTTAATTCCAATTAATTAGAATAATGGATAATCCAGAGACCTCAATGATTCTGAAAAGCAACTTGCTATTGAATTTTTCAAATGCTGAGAGCACCACAAATTAAATTCCATTCACTTTCATTTTATTGGGGTGGAGACAGATACAATCTCAAGGTGCTTTCATACCTGACCTGAGGTACACTCTGGACAGGTTTGCCAATCAGACTCTTTGATTAATGTCTGGAGTTGTTTTTGTGCCTTAAACTGCACAAACACAAAACTAGTGAGTGAAAATGTTCATTATCCCAAGAGGAACCCTCCTGGTTTGTGCGGAATTAGCTCCAGCCATCTGATTGGAGCGGTGGATTTTACGAAGGCAGGACAACTTTGCATTAAAAGGCAGGAATACAGGCCGACAGCACACACTGTTACATGTGATCAATACTTTGTTGATCACTTTGACATGTGTTGAATCTTGCAGCATGAGACCTCGGATCATTGTTCATTTCTCACCACCTGTATAGCTAAATTTTTTGTGGTCTATGTTAGCATTATCACGGCTGCTAGCTCCTAATTCTTACTGGAATATGTGTCGTGTTTCCTAAGCAGAGCTGACAGATGTCTACCTGCTCTCCGCACATCTTTGTTTTTGAACAGGAAATCTGTGTAAAATGTCAGTATCAAGAAGCACATTTAAACAAAACTCCCACAAAAATCTTCTTGTGCTCGAAGATAAAGAAATAACCATTAAAAAACTGAATTTCAGTTTTCTGGACAACAGTTCAAAGTTATTTACCAGGTTTGTCCATCTCATCCAGTGGAGGACCAGTTGTGCTGAAATCGTCTCTCTTTGTCCAGTTCTCTTGGTCTTTGGGTACCGTTTCAGAAAAAGAAAAAAAAAAAAGAAATGTTCTCAATACTCAGAAAATGCAGACTAACATATCTTACAGTAGTCAGACAAAGAGACTTGAGAGAGGTTAAATGTCTACAACCAGTCAGGGTTAACAAACATACATCTGTTCAGAGGAAACAATGATTAATGTGATGAGTTCATTTTAAAATGCACATGACTGCATTTAAGTCAAAATATCACTTTGTTACGACTTAAAATTCATCAGGATCTCCAATAAACAGTCTGGGTCAAATTATCTGCCTATTATTCTGTGGATCCGCCCCAGTTTGAGAACCACTTCACTAAACAAAGCACCGCAAACAGTGTCTCATCTTAACTCAGAGATCCAAGTACCTGAAGGGGAACTATGGCTTATTACAACTGGGATTTTATTTTTTCTTAAAGCTTCTGTCACAAATTGGTGATAACTCAAGTTAACTGCTGACGTAGTATTTAGAAAATCAAATTTAACTGTTGGCTTGTTTTCAACCTGTCTGATAGCACATTGAACAGTAACCTCGAGCAGAAAAACATCTTCAGCATTTCTGCTCCGCGTGCACGAGGCTGTGACGAGCGCAAACTCTCACAACTGCTCAACGCTCACTCATCAGTTGATGAATGAGACTTTGGAGGCGGGGATGACAGTGGCTGATGTCTTCCCTCCTGTCCTCGTCCCTCATTTGACTCATAATCACAACAATAGCAAAGTATATATGTAAATCATGACCGCAAGTTGTGAGGAGAGCAGATGGCTTGTGTACTTCTTTCTCTCCACACCTCCACTTTTTTTTTTTAATTTTCAAACTTGAAGTGTTTCAACCAACCCTGACACTTCACACGGCTCCCCTCTGTGGATGCAAAAAGCTTTACACAATTTTTCTCGTGCACAACTCAGCAAGAACCTTAAACAGACTTTGAGATTATTTTCCCACATTACTGTTCCAAAGGTTAAGAATGAACCTCCATGATCAGCCACAAAACAGGTCTAATATGATGCTACTATTCAATAAGAGTATTTTTTGAATTGCAAATGTCTTATTTGGTCACAAAACTCTTCATTAAACAAATTGAGCATTGGACAATAAAGAGCCTCAAGGTGACATAAGGTAATTTAGTATGTCCATCAGATTACTATTCTCACAGGGCCGAGTGATCATCTGAAATCAGTGTTTTAATTTGTCATATTTCAAACCGATCCCAATGATCCATATCCAGGCATATTATAATGGAAGGGACTGCTAAAATAAAGATCCTTGTTGCCTGCTGTTGCAAAGCCGTTCTCCTTCATTACAGTCGGGCTCTACAGTCCAAGTATCTCGCTGCATGTTCCAGTGAAAATTAGTATTTGGATCAAGTGGCTTGTGAAGAATAAAGTGTGTTAAATTTAACAGACATTACTATGTAACAAACATTCTTAATCAGCATTGTGCATCTTCTGCTGCTATGCATATATTTAATTCTACAATCTATCCTGAGGCACAAGAAAATTTTTCATGATGAATTAAATATAAGTATCAGATGGGACTCAGTAAATTCAAATTAGAAACCTTGACTGAGGTATCCAATCCAATTCTGACAAACCTTTTTAGTGTGTCTGAACGAAACGGAATGAAATTCAGGGCACTTACCAAGAGTGACGTTAATCAAACACCAAGTCTTCCATCGTGGGAAATTGCATTTGTATGGTCGACTGTCAGACTCGTTGACTGAGGAGAGCTGAACTTCCTGTATTCCTCTGGTCAGCTGTTCACGGTTGAGAGTTGTCCTGTTTCTGTATTGACCCGCCTGTGGTTGATGGTCCGATCCATGTCGATAGGAGTGGACTACCTCATTGTCAAGTGTCTTCACATCCACTATATCCTTCACCAGGTTCAATGGAGGATCCAGAGAACACTGCAGAGTGATGTTATGGCCTTTTCTTGCCATAATTGTCGGATTTGGGCAAATAGCACGAGGCCATCCTGGGGAAGCAAACATTTACACAGTGTCAACAGCTCTGCAGGACCGCCGTCTTTCAAACATTTTAATACTTTACAGGATTACTGGGAGCTGATTACATGTGGATTGTTATTTCCTAACAAAAGACAGTATCTGGTTTTCTATCCACTTATCTTTACACAGCCACCTAATGTTGTTCTGAGCTGCAGTGATGGAAGGATGTAAACTTTGTTTTGGTTTGGTACCTACTTTTACTTAATGGAAGCAGTAATAGACTATTTTCACAGTGTTGTATTAGTGCTTACTGCAGCCACTGAAGTAAAAGATCTCAGTACTTTCTCCACCACTGGTTGTCTCTGTGTAATACAATTATACACAACACCTGCGTGGAAAATACTACATCTGTGTAATGTTACTGATACATGGATCAGATGTCATAATCATACAAAACCAGGAACTGATCGAAGACCTCCTAAACCCCTGTTGTTCTAAACTGAAGCTAAAAGTCCAAGAAATGCAAAATTGAGCCAAAATCTCATCAACAGAATTTCAACAATATCGAATTGAAAATATTGAAGAGTCCTGATTCATTTCCGCCACAAATGGGGAATTTAGCAGCGACGATGTTTGAACCGAACTGACAAGAATCACTTCAAAACTCAAGGTTTTATAAAGCGCGTTAAAGTGTAAACAGTTTAACCGAGTTAGAGGAATAATCTTCAAACTTAATGAGCGTTAGTGGAGCAGTGACAGAGACGTGAACTTACCGCCAGCGAACCCACAAACAGCCACCAAAATCACCACGATCACGTTCATTGTTAAAGCAAAGCGGCGAGTAAAGGACAATGAAGTGATCGTGAAACTTGTCCGTCGAAGAAACGCTGCGATTTTACAGTTATTGTTGTGACTTTTCTTTAATACTTAAAAAACTCAGGGACCTGCCTTCTGCCGGAGGTACACGCGCCACACAACATCGAGAAACTTCCGCCAAAACAAGTTTGCCGCGGTTAGATCAACCAATCAGCGATGAGGGGAAGTCCATTCCGCTTGATGACGCAGCGTTCCTCTTTTTGTCCTTTTTTAAAATTAACTTTATTGAACACATTATATGCATACAAACAGACAAATTTCCAAACCCATAACTAAAACAAAATAATATAAGATAAACCAATGGAAATGAGTTGGGGGTGAATCTACTCAATCTACATTTGTGAATATGAAATTGACCATATTGTATCATTAAATTTATAATAATTTTCGTGTTTGTGATTCAACATGACAATTTTACATTCAATGATAATGTCAAAATTAGTTTTTTTCCCCCCAACAAATACTTCCATAAGGTAATATGGATTGAGTGGATCCACCTCTACGCATGCGCAGAGTGGGTGGAAAACTTTGCAACTCCCATTTAACGTTTGTTTTTTCTACTGAAACAGAAGAATTAATGATCTATTTTGCTACATTTAGTTCTACATCATGTTATGTATATATGCTCAGTTTGCGAGGTTCATTGGGCTGAAATAAAGTTATTCTGATACAACAGACCTGCACTCGTTCAGTCTTTGTTAAAACTGCACTTTGGATCATATTCAGTTACAGTGATTTCTACTTTTGTCCACAGTTAAATCAGTGAGGGCAGGTTCACTAACAGAGACCTGCCTGTGCTGTTGTATTACATGCATTAGATTCAGCTGGTGGGTTTTGTATCAAATGATTGTTGATTAATTGTTTGCTGTAAAATGTCTTAATTTAAAAAAAATTAAAATGTTTTTTAATTAAAAATTAATGTTTTCCCCCAAATTGCAACTTGAGAATCTACAATACAACGTAATGATGAAATCAGCTTCAATAAGTTTCAAATATACTATTTGATCATTTTATCTCCACTGCACATGATGAAGCCACAATTACACAAACACACATTCATATTTCCTTCATAAATTCATGCATGAGCCCTAATGTGTAACAATCTTATGTAAAAGTACATCAAGTAAACTTTCTAACACAGATTTAACTGAATGTATAATAAACAGTTAAACCAGCATCAACATCCTCAACAATATTTCACTGTAAATTTCAGTCAAACCCTGTTTTGTTTTGTTTTGTTAAAATGCAAATCAAAAAGCTTCAGTCTGTTTCTATAAAACGAAGATTAAAGTTTACCTGGTTTGAAACATTTGTCCACATGTTGAAATCTTGAATGAAAACGGAAGTAAAGCAGGCGTGTAACCCGGTCACGTGCTCCTCTACGCCATCAGTTTCCCGCCGTGGTCGGGGCTCCGGTGGCTCTCATTGGCTGAAGGATCCGCGGGCGTTTCAAGTGTTTACTTTTTGGCGGAATAATTTTATTTCTGTGGAATGTTGTTTGTTGACGCCAGAATTTTAAAGTAACAACAACCAAAATTCATTTTTAGGTAAAAAACAAAAAAACAAACCAAAACAAACAAACAAAGCTATAATTCTGACAATGTTGCACATTTATGTGATGTCAGGTTGAAGGAAGAAAGAAAGAAAGAAAGCATCAATGTGCAGAAAGTCATGAACAAACCCTGGTTAAGATTGAAATAGTTTTATTGTGTGTGTCAGATTGAAAGTGTAACTATTACATGAATTAAACTACTAATTTTCTAGCACGTAGGGCATCATGTTTCTCCCCTTGAAAGGCAACCTAGAGGGCTGTTCATCACATTTTTGTGCACACTGGCCACTTTATCATGTTTCATCTGTTATGTTATGAATAACTGGCACAAGCAGGAAAACAGCAAAGTGAAACTGGAAGAAAGGTACAAGAGTTTATAGCAGCATGGAGACAAATAATCCATCAGAGGTTGTAAGTGACCAGATATTTCTACTCAAGTATTATAGATGAGAATAACTTTTAGAGGCTGGTACTTTATATTTGTGTTTTTAACCTCTTGTTGCCAGTTTCAGACAGATTTTACACAAAAACACTTCAAACTCAAACTGTGAGACATAGATGAAGTTTAAACAGTAACACTAACATATTGTTTTCGTTAACGTACCAGTAAAACCAATGACATAACTTATTTAGAGTAGCAGACAAGTTACAAGTTCACAAGTCCAGTAAAATGTACTTTTACACTGTTCTATTACAACTAGTTCTGTCAAACAATTAAAATTTTTAATCAGATTAATCACAGAGTTGCTGTGGATTAATTTCGATTAATCATGATTAAATATCATTCATTTTTAATCTGTATTAATCACGTTTCATTTTGCATGAGCAAACAGACTCAAGAAAGAAGGGAATATATCTGCACTTAACGTGTTAATTAAACACCTTCAACAGTTCATGTTAACAAAAAACTTATCTCTTTTTCAAAACAAACATTTATCCACATTAATGTGGCCTGTTGCTCCTTTTTCAGCCAGATACTAAGACAAACTAACTTGTTGACATTGTCAGTACCGGATCATGTGTGATGGTATCTCTACTTGGACAAACTGCACGAAATGCGTTACCAGAGACGTTTCAGGGACTTTGAATCACTCTGCGCTGCAGACGGGTTAATTGCGTTAAAAATTTTTAATCAGATTAATCATGATGATGAATGATGAATTTTGACAGCCCTAATTACAACTTTTACTTCAGTAGAGGATTTAAATCCCCCCAATCGCTGCAGGCGACACAGACTCGTTAAAACCCAGGAAGAGAAAATAAAAACACCACACATCAGGTTCCCTTTTCCCCATATTTATTTGAAATTATTTCAAATGACAAAAACATGGTTGATTAACATGAAATGACCACAGGGTTTATGCTCTTAGAGTGAGAACAGGAGGAGACAAAGGTGTTGGGGTCACCTGTGTGACAACGTGAGCACAGATCCAGGACAGGAAGTGTAATTCCATTTGTTGTTGTTTTGTTGTTTTTTTTACATTGTTGCTCTCACCTGCCAGTCAGACCCACCCTCACTACAGTACCTGATCTTTAGATACAGGATCCCCAAAATGTTGGCTCGTTGGCAAAGACCTCACACACATCCATTCAGCTCATTCACCCTTATGGCCACACATCCAGAGAAGTGCTACAGAGAGTCCGCTCTATCAGACCAACGCTCACCGACTGGAACATTGTTATAATCATTTCTCTTTCCTATATTACAAGCTTTTTACAACATAAAAATAGATCATTAACTATGATTACCATATTCCTTAATGGAAATATACAATATTTATTGCATTTTCAAATAAACTTGTTTCTTATTACTTTGTGTTGTCATCTTCCCCCCTAAAAAAACAAAAATAAAAGCACTGGTACCATTGAGTGTGACAACAGAGTTGTGTAAGGCAAGGTCCAGCAGGAGGCGCTGCATCACTGAGAATGAAGAATACGACCGAACAAGCAATTCTTTTTGTTCAATTTTCCTGCATGGCATCTAAGGTCGACTACGATGGAATTAGTGTTTTAAGTCAAGCATAAAGTAAAGTGTAGTAAAGAACCTCCATCTGCTTAAACAGTTCTCTGGCACTTAAGTGTTTTTTTTTTTTTGGTTAGCTGCTACCAACTACAATCTGTACAAACTGCTCCTTGCATAGCAATTAAACAATATATTGTCTTTCTCTGGCCGTTCGGTCCTTCCATAAAAAGGGCCAGCAGCAGCAAAAGTATAATGATGGATTGAGAACGGAGTTGAGCTTTAAGACTGACTTCCCTGGACAGAAAGTTGATAAATGATCCCTTATAAAACACCTCCAAAACTCTCCACTGCAAACCTGTAGCTAAATCATATATAATTGGTCCAGTAAACAAAAAATAATTTAGTGTTGGCCTCCACTGTGGAACCACACAGGAACCAGAGTGTTTGGAGAAAGATGCTGGCTATGAACTACAGTGTCAAACACATCAGGGAAAAATTAGGGATAAAGCCTCTTAGTGTTTCTAGATTTTCGTTACATCGACATGAACGTAATCCTGATCTCAGGGTCTTCTGTCACGATCAGGGCAAAACAAGCATCATGCACAGTGTCTCAGTTTGGCTGTGAAGCTGCCGTGCAACACTGCCTGAAGATGGAAATATAAACATCCCCAAAAAAGGGAAAGTAGGGGGAACAAAAAGAGCTGAAACAGTCCCACTACAAATGTAAAAATAAACAAGCAGGCAAGGCTTCTGTCCCGACTTTGCAAGCGTTCCAGTCCTGATTTTGTCCACGATCAAAGAGAGAATTTAAAATATGTCAATTATATATAGAACATGTATGAAAACAGTCCTCACTCTGTTCAGTCCATTTGACTCCACCTGTTTTTGGCACACTGACAGAGATATGATTCAAAGCACCCTCACCTGGCACTGCTGGAATGGCTAACACCCCCCCCCCAAAAACCCCAAAAACCCCAAAAACCTGTCAGTAAGCCCACATTCATGGCGTTATCAGTTTCCATTCGTAGTGCTGCATTTCCCCCACAAATCTATGCTGACACCAAAATAATAAAATCAAACAAAATAAAAGATGTTATTCAGAATTATGAAAATCATCAGGATCATGAATATGCATTAAAAATGATGGAATGCACAGATTTGGAAAGGTTCAGAGTTTGGTCCTGATATGTCGTGTCTAACAGAAGCCTCTCCGTCCAGTCAGCAGAGGAGAAGTCGAGGTGGTCACAGTCAGAAAGGTCGAGTCTGTTTCTCGCCTCTGAGTGGTTTTTGTTCTCTTGTGCAAAGACAGAAGGTGAGCGCTGAGTAGTGTCAAACCTGTGCGGTGTAGTAGTGTTTACTTCCGCCACTGTGCTTCCAGCTGGTGGTTTAGTGTTAGTGTGTGTGTTGTAGTGTGTTTGTGATCTGAGTGCTTCTTCGCCCTCCCCTCCCACCGACCGTCCATTGAGTCGGCTGACTGAGAGTTCAAGTCCTGAGCTGAGGTCTGTTCACCTGCCCACCGGCGGTGCTGGAGGAGCTCCTCTCATCATGGCTGAGGGCAGAAGCAGAGACAAGGGTCACTACAGGTCAGTTCTCCCACTTAAAGACACACACTGGTAGAAACTATTAACTCTGCAAAACAGGCTATAAATTCCACACGGCTGCAGCGACATGAAGACGAGTGAAGAGCTGGAAATAAGTAACAAACATGAAGTATTCTGATGGTAAAGTAGACACACACACACACACACACACACACACACACACAAAGGTGGGGGAGGGGAGAGATCTGACATACTCTTCATGTATGAACAGACTTGCAGTGGATGTAAATGTGTACTCAGATCTTTCTCGCAGTAACCTGGTTACTAAAGTGCATGTCAGCTTGCTGACTGAACATGTGTGGACAGACGGAGACGGAGCCGGAAACGAAACCACCACCTCTGCGATTAATGTCCTACTCCCTCCACCACCTGAGCCAAAGCTACTTCAACAAGGCAGCGAACGAGGCAGTAAATGGGACAAAAGTTGTGAAATAAAACATGAATCATTAACTGGCCACCTAAAGATAATGACTGTAAGCAAACAGCAGCCACCAACAAAATCACAGCTACATCGGCTCGTTTGTCACATGAAACCAAACTTTCTCCTCATACACAGCTTCATCTTGAAGAGTGACATCATCAGTTCCAGTTTACGTCCCCAATAAACTAATTTACATCAGTTACCCAACTAAATCATAATCACTACAAAACAAAGTCTGATTTCTTGATGATTACATCTGGTTCATGGAAGGTTCTTGTCTCACTGTCCCAGGATGTCGATCTCAGAATCAAACCACAGACTTAAAGACCCCTTTTCAGTCCTGTGCTTTTATCACTTCACATCTCTCTCTTTTTTTTACTGGGCAAATAAACCAAACTTGTCTGACAACAACACTGATCAGTATGGAAATGAAACAGTGCACTTAAGCAGCCAAGACAAGGAAAAGATGAATCTATTGCAAAGTGTGAGCAGAGTCTCCTCCGTCCTGTTGAAATAACACAGCTCTACTCGTACCCTTGTTGTTTTTGCTGGGATAGACCTTGTTGAAATGCCTGTACTCCTCTGGAGGTGGAAGGTCCTCAATCGGGTGGAAGTTGAACTTGGATTCAAAATCATCTGAAAGGAGAAGAAAATAACCAAAAAGCAGATTTTGAAAATGTGCATATACATCAAGAACCATCTCATCCAATCTAAATAGATCAGGCTGCAGCTTTTAATGTTCAGTTTTTGTTCGACTCAACAACATGATCATTTTTAAGGCTGTTAGTTAGCGGTGGTGTATTGGACTAATATTTTGCCCGTCACATGTATAAAAACATCAAAGGTCAATAAAAGTCATAGGTTACTCAATGTCCCTTTAAAGGCATTTATATTCAACCAAATATTTAATATATTAATATTAATATATATATTATATATAATATATATATTGTGTATACTTTTTTTTTTACTATTTTAACTGTTTACAGTGTAAATTTCCCCACTGTGGGACGATTAAAGGTTTATCTTATCTTATCTTATTCTGTATTATATCTATTCTATATTCTGTTATTGATTGTTTACTGACACAGTATTTTGTGTCTTAAAGATTCTTATATATTCTTATATATTCTTATACATATACCAAGTTTTCTGTTGGGATGTCTATTAACAGCCATCTCAAAATGACTGCAAAACAGTATAGAAACTACAAGAACAACATGTTGCCTTTGAACACTCACTTTATTAACAATGTTAGGTTCTTTGGGCCATTATCAAGGTAAATTTATCGAGTTTTCAGCCCTTGCAGTCCTTTCATTTTTTTTATATCTCTGTACTCCAGCAGAGAATCCAGGTTGGATTCAAATACAACAGCGACTGTGAGGGTCAAGGTTTCTGCTTTAATCTGAGTGTTTACATCCACATCTGACTCACAGTGTAACTGGACAGTCAAATGGCCTAAATAAAGTCCTTTGACGGCCAGAGAGTTCACACTGTTGGTATCTTCCTTGGTGATGACTGACAGGCCTGTACTGCAGCCATCTTCACTTCCTGTTTTGAGCACTTTTCGCCTTCCAACTGGTCTTCAGCAGTGAAACACGTGACCAGTTAGTCAGCTGCATTACTATACTGTCACACTGTCCTCACATACACGTCCTACACTGTAGCACCAAAGGAAAGTTGTTTTCACTTAATATTCAATGTGCCGACATAGAAACGAACAACATATCACTGTCCTAATATTGCGGCAGCCCTGCACATGTGTGTGTTTCAGTGTTGCAAAGTAATCGAGGAATCGTCCCTGCCCTCCTGATTTGTTCCAGTACAACAGGAGAGGAAAAAGGCTCATTTGCATGGCTGCAGTGGAATATTTGACTACCGACGCTCATTCATCACATCAAGATCAGAAACAAAACCCATGATGACAAATCGTGTGACTTAAACACACAGCTGACGGTGACCACAGAATAATTCTACAAAGATACAAGAAGGAAAGACAACATTCGGTTCAACAGCAAAATAGCTGGTATATTTAAGAAGAAAGCTTAGTGGTTTGTAGGAAAATAAAATGTCAGGAGTCACCGCATCTCATCTCACGCAGAAAACAGCAGCCAGTCCTAACCCCTCATTTTGAAGGAGTACCAACATTTCGGGTTATTTTATTTTCCCCATGTCTCTTCACATTTGAAATTTTGTTCTGCCAGACTTCAGTTGCGGCACGTGCAAAGTGCTGAAGAGTGGAAAGAAGTCTGGCTGCATGAAAGCACATAGTATCTCACATATTTTGGGATCTTAAAGGGTCACTACACCGATTTGATTTATTATTTATTTATTATTATTTGTCACAAGGACGACTACACAGATTGAAAATGGTCATAAAATGTTCTCTGTGATTCTGGAGGAGCTCTCTTACTCTCTCATCTCTTATTACAAACTGAAGATGCAGGTTTTAAAAGAAGTGGGAGGCAAACACTGTTAATCGTATTAAAGTCCACATCGTTACAATATTTTTATGCACTGATCCCTCCTGGAATTGTCGATGTTTAGATTTGGTTTCAGGAGCTTTAGTAATGTTTCATTTGTCCCAACCAGCACAAGGAGCAGCAGAAGCTGTTTCAACAGTTTATTCAGGAATTTTAGCAATTTAAACTTCTCTGTTCGCTTGCCGACTAGTTTTCATGCGATCTCAAATAAGTAGTAACGTAAGTAAGTAAACGCTGAGCCATCTACCACCCTGAGGTCCTGTTCTATTCCAAAAAGTCATATTTGCTTTTATAAAACTGAGAAAGTCAAAGACTGAGAAATTCAGCAGTCGATGGTGAAATCATGAATGCGGAGGAGGAATGTGATGATGCCAAAGCGAACCAAAGCCACCCTAACTCACCTATGATGGACTTGGAGGAGGAGATGGAGGAGTGGCCGTTCCGGATGGGCGGGGGCGGTGGAGGGGGTCCAGCCGGGGTTCGGGAGGAGGAGGAAGATGATGAGACAGAGGAGGAGGAGGGAGGCGGAGGTGGTTTGCCCACTCGGCTGTGGGGCTCTGAGGTCACAGAGCTGTGGAGGCGGTATGGGGGCGGGGGAGGAGGGGCGTCACGACTGCCGTTACGAGACCCGAGAGGTGGCACCTGGGGAGCTGCATGGGACAAACACACACACACACACACACACACACACACACACACACACACACACACACACACACACACACACACACACACACACACAATCAGGATGTCATGAAAGATATTCTCTACAAACTAGAACAGCTGTTTCATGAGGATTTTGATTTTAGTGTATTTTCCTTTGTTCCCAACATTTAGAAACTGTAGCTGGTTTGGCATCATGTCATGTTCACATATTTCCACCAGTCCAATACCAATAAATGTTCCACTGTTGCATTTGAAGAGGCTCCGACATCTGGGATTTGAGAAACCGTTGTCTAACAGCAACCTTTTTTCCAGATCAGCAACTATCTGTGACTCTTGAGTCCTGGACCTAGGAGTGTTCTTGAATGCACCCCAAAGGCATTTTGAAAGTAAAGGTAAAAAAAAAAAAAAAAAAAAAAAAGGCTGCACAATTAGTTATTAGTATATTTTTAGGATTTAAATAATGAACCAATATGTCTTATTCTATAAGAAAATATCAGTAAATAGAAAAAGTATGCCAACCACAATGTCCTAGAGTCTTAAATGATGCCTTCAAATGTCTTATTTGTTCTGACCAACAATCCAAAAACTAAAGACATTCAATTTAAAATGATATGAAACAGAAAAAAGCAGCATATTCTCACAGTTGAGAAGCTGGAACCAGACTTGACTTATTGTTTTTGCACTTAACACAGATACACCAGTATAGTCCGAACACAAGACATCTTGTAACTTAATGTCAAAGCAGTGGAGAAGCAGAGTGAAAGTGAAGAGGAATGCAGGAATATTCCACACGGCTTCAGGAATGCAGAGAAACCAGGAGGCCTCGTTGTGAGTTGCTCCGTCGTCCAATCACAACACAGAGCTCCAGCTAACAAGTGCCTTCCTGTTTTGTGTCTTCACTCAAAATTCAAATTATGAATATGTTTCCAGTGAGCCATAAATCTGCTGTGGGGAGGAAACATAATCATCATCTGAAAGAATACAGTGTTTTGTGGGTGAAGGTGTCTTAAACACTTTATTTCTTTGTACATCAACACAAACATATAGTAACCTCTGGGTTTACTAACGTGAACAATATGGAGGAATCTGATATGTGTTGTCATCCACATAGCATCTACCCAATCAGGCCTAATCACAGGTGCCAACAGAGAGCAGATCTGCTCCACATGCTCAAATACTGTAATTTCCCCAACTGTAGATCCAATGAGGAAAAAATTTCCCAGAAGACAGAAGGAGCCGTCAATGTCATAGGAAATACTAAACTACAGCATGTTAAGTGTCTGTGCAGACACCTGGCTGAGAGGTAACAGCCAGAACAGGAGGACTTATATATTAATAGAGAAAAACGAACCATGTCCTGGACCTCTGCTGCACAACAGGTGTGATCATGTGCAGGAAGTGTTTCACACACTTTGTTGCTTTAAGGCTGTATTGCACTTTAAAGATAACGAGTCAAAACTTGCTTTGGGCTCTGAATGAACATTCCTCCAGCTGAGAAAGTAGATGCCGTCTTCATCACTGGGACTACTGAATCAGAGGGAGTCGGCACATACTTATATCCATAATGTGTATATAGATTAAAACACATTCAGTGACGAAATGATTGGTCAAAGAAATGATGGATGGATTTTTTTGCTAATATGTCTTTTTTAGAGAGTCGACAGTAGAGAGATGGGGAAGTCAACAAAATTGACTTTTCATTAAGTGTGTCTTTGAAAGTGCATGTACGCTGTAGCTTACTGCTGAAAAAGTGAGAAAAATTTGTTTCTCTTTCGCATCCATCCTCCAGACAGTCTGAAGTGATCTGGAATGGTTTGTCTTTTACGGATATTAACCGACACAAAAACCTGATATCAAATCCGCTTATCAAACCTTTAAAAGACATGAAGACTGACAGTTCTGTGCACTTATACTGCAGACGGTTGTACCTGCTCTGCGTCCAGGTGGCTCTCTGGCGGGTGGTGGCGGTCTGCCGCCCTGCTGGGAGGATGGAGACGATGAAGGAGGTGGGGGTGGAGCATGACTGCGTCCTTGGCTGCCGCCTCCAGATGTGTGCTTTTTGTGCAGGGAGTTGTGCCTTTGTGGTAGCTCTGGAGCCCCGCCCCCATCTGTGTGGGACGGCCCATTGGAGACGCCACCCGATGTGTGCGGTCTGTATGGCGGGGGAGGTGGAGGAGCCGAGGAGCCACCTGTTGGCGGTCTGCTGGAAGACGGAGGTGGCTTCACGGAGCTGGGAGGGGTGTGGCCTCTGTTGGGTGTCGGTGGGAGGGGCTTCTCTCTGCTGTGAGAGGAGGAAGGTGCTTTGGGGGTCGGTGGAGCGTTGCCACGGCCACCTCTGTTGAAGGGTGGAGGAGGAGGTGGAGCGGAGGTGCTGTGCTTCATCCCGCTGCCTGTGGAGGAGCTGCTGCTGCTGCTGGAGGGGCGGGAGATGTCAGGGAGCGACGGGCGGTGGGAGCGCTGGTGCTCTGATGGAGAGGGCTTATTGGGGGGGGAGGGCGAGCTGGAGCGGCCTGTGGGGGGGCGAGGGGCCGCGGACCGGGACCCTGGGGGCCGCAGGGCGGATCTACCCACCGAACCGCCAGCTGAACCATCTGGGTGGAGGACAAAGAGGTGGTGTTTAGGACATCACAGCAACTGTGTTGTAACTTGACAATTAATCAGTTATCAAAACAGTTGGCGATTGGCAAGTGAATTAATTGTTTCAGCTTTTCACCTTCTATCAAACTATATGCAACTTCACAACCCAATGTTAATACATCTTGTGATATAGTAAATATTGTTTAAAATAATTTGAGAAACAAGTGAATAGAAAAACCAGACACCAATATCTTCATTTTTGGCTAATCCAACCAATAAAATATCTGACAAATCAAAATAACACCCCATATTACTACAAAAAAAAAAAAATCATACAAAAAACTGTATCACCACAAAACAGTCCTTAGACAGTCCATAATGGTCTTACACATAGGAGAGCCTCGGTACAAAATCTGACAAATTTATAGCATCTTACTATGATGCCATCATGCCACTCAACCTTGTTGCTTAACATTGTTTTATTCCTTTGACCCACATTATTTCAAATTTGACTAAAAACCTTTTTTTGTCAAAATCACAGAAAGAATATTCTCATCATTTAGCCTGTATTCATAGAACTGGAGTTACATCCATTAAATACCATTTTCCTTGTTAACACGACTCCGTTAACATGAAGACGTGGACAGTGCGAGCAAAGCATGCCAGTTTTTTTTTGTTGTTGGCTGCAAGAACCAAGATCAAAGTCTTCAATATTCGATTCATTTTTACCTCCAACTGGCCGTAATTTTGGCACACCACCTTGGAAAAGGCCTCCCATTCCCATTGGCCCTCCGCCTCCAAAACCTCCCCCTCCACCACCACCACTACCGCCGCCGCCGCCGCCGCCGCCGCCACCTCCTCCTGCATCTGGCGAAAAGATGAGACATACATCATTATAGACAGATATGAAAATGGAACTAGAAATACATTTTCATATTCAAATATTTGGAGAGAATACGAGTTACTCAACATCATCGATGGACCAGGATAATGTGCAGAGAAAGGAAGGAACCTTTTATCAGCAACATTTCAAATGAGTTTATCAAGTCGGAAATATGTTGAAACATTGTTAGAAAAGAGTGAGTGGAATCAGTTCCTCCTTTCCATGAAAATATTCCTGCTTCCTCTTTCTTATGAGTCTCAAATGACACAGGCACACAGAGTGTATAAAAGACCACAGCTCATTCTTAGCTCAATTCAGTGAAAGCTGTGTGGAAGGTTTATGCCATTTTGAAAAAGCTCACTGTTACACCTCAGCTCAGGTTTGCGTGTGTGTGAGAACTGAACTTGCTGTGACTCACTGTCTAGAATCGGAGCGCTCCGGTCTCGGACCACAGCGACCTTCTTTAGCCTGGTGCCTTTGCAGATGTCTGACAGCAGCGCTCCTCTGCCTTTAACCTCGGATGAGTTCAGTTTTGGAGGAGTCGTGTTCGCCTGTGGAGGAAGTTCACAAATACACAATCACACCTCCAGCTCCTCTGGCCTGAACCATAGTGGAAAGTTTTGGGAACTCGGTTTGTTCGGATTCACACTGCTCACTTGTAGCGCACTTAAAAGAGAACCACGGCTTGTAAACAAAAGTCACGTGACTCAGTAGCTGGTTTACTGGAGAGCAGATTTTGAGATTTTGACCACAGTCCCTGAAACTGCATAATTTGCTATAAGTAACCTCTAATGGTCATGCCAGATAAGAGAGAACCAAGGACTTCAGGTTGGACACAGTTCAAGAATAAAGGAACTGCACTACAGATCTTGGGGAGGAAGTAATTGACTCCATTTTCCCCCTGGGAGAAATAAACAAATCACACATGTTTCTGTAAGTGACTGTGAACTACCCTTATCTACACTAATCCTGCCAAACCACACTTACTATAGTTATTATAATTGAGTCTTTGAAAGACTGAGTCAAAGAACAGGCAGCTGCTCACGTGTAAAATAAAGCCCAAAGCTTTGACTCAACTACTGGGACCTCTTAGGATCATGGAGGAGAATCAGGATTTTGCATTGTATTGTACAGGCGAACCTAAAGTGGAAGCTAGTTTATATTATGTATATGTGTGTATTTACAGTAGACTGTTCTGGATAAACGTCTTAATGACTGTGAATAAACAGAGCTGTGTGTGAACGGCTTCCTGATTGGCAATGTCTCAACTCATGCAAGAATTTAACTGTCTCTAACTGCAGATGAATTCTGCTACACTGAATTGTACAATCTCCCAGTTTCTGTGGCTAAGTGATGAAAACTTTGCAGTGTGACGTGCTGTGGTGTTCAGTCACTGACCTCATTGAAGGTGGGGGGAGGCGGGGGTCCTGGGGGAGGAGGGGGAGGGGGAGGAATAGGCATCCTGTCCCTCTGTTGGCACCTCTGTGTGTGGGGTAAGGACCAGCGACTTCACCGTCTCAGCTGGGACGACACACACTGACTCCTGCAGAACAACAGACAAATTCCATCTCATCAAGCTGAAAAATGGTCTTTCATTGAACATCTCTCACGGTTGTGCAGGCGGCTCAGCTTTGGAAGCCAGGCGTAGAAATCCTGTCACTGATTGAGCAGTCACGTATGAATTATGAAATGCACATGCGTTTCTTCGATACACTGACACTAAAAGTCGAAGCCTTTTTGTTATCAATTTCTCGATTAGAAGGTAGGAAGTAAAACTTTTGCTTTTCTTCGCTTGGTTCACTGAGAAACATCTGCATAGCACACTGGCCCCAAAACACTCAATTCCTACGACCAGAGATCTGCCATACTCTATAAAGAAAACTACATGCAACTACGATTGTCTTCTTGCGTTCTTGATTCCTCTCTTTGGTTTTGAGAAAACACTCCTCTGCACAAGAGGTTCTCTACAGCTGCAGCTTGGTGATGAGGAAGGGTAGGTTACCATAAAGAACATATAATTTACAGAGATGGTTGAAAATCCAGTCAATTTGGCTTAAAGTGTAAATGAAAAGCAATACAGGGCATCAAAAGTTCAACCCTGACAGTAGGCATGTTTCCATCCACCTGTTTTCATGCACCTTTTCAATTTGGAAATGTAAAAAATGAAAAAAATTATGCATTTTCTTCTACTATTTTCTGAAAATTTGGCAAAATTTGCGCTGCATTCGGATGGAAACCTGGAAACACCGTCCGAATGATCTATGCTGGAATAACATCTACACAAGTGTGAGCAGAGACACAAACACAGAGAAGGAGACACAAATCTCAGTCAAATAAGTACTTTAACATTTCACTTTCCTCTATTCACGAGCAAACTAATGCCTTTGAATTTAACCAGTCAAAATCTTTAGTTTTTTTTCTGGCTCAGTCTGTTGTAGAAAGCGACTCCATTAACATAGACTAAGGGACATAAGCCGCTGTCTAACAGAGACAGAATGAAAGTGCTTTGCTGTATATAGCACAATATGAAAGTGCTTTTATTTTTGGCTCCGGTGGCAAAGAACACACAATATGAGTCCGTCTGTTAAAGTGACTGTAACAGTGCCCAGGATGATTCAAATGATTTGTGATTGGACTAATATGAAACATCACTCAGATGAGATTTAAAGATCTGATGAAAAACTATAGGAGATGTCACAATATTTCATGAACTCCCTACAAGCACCATGAATAAGAAACTCCTCATTGTCACGGTGTCTGTGACGGTGGACATTTTGAACTAAATCCAATGTGCAGTGTCGTAACATAATCATTACTCATTTTCAAAACGTCATCAGGGTTTTATGAAGCTCAAGGTGAAGAAACTCACTCCACCTATTTGTAGAACAAAGCCTGGATATGTAAAAGCATGAGATCACCAGGATTAGTTGCAAGATCTTTCTGCTTACATGAAGGATAAATGTTAAAGAGAAAACAAGATGGCGAGCTGGATGCCAACACGTTTCATTCTGCTCCTTCACAGTGGAAACAAACAACTGCTCCCAAAGTGCTCTCAGAGAAGAAATCTTTGGTAGAAGGAAGCAGTTGCCGAAGCAGCTCCTGGGATACATCAGTGAAGTGTAGAGAGAAGATGAGCATTTCGACAAGGATCTGCAGTGTGACAATGAGGGTCAAAAGAAAGAAGGGATGTCTTGAGCGTTTTAAAATCTCGGCCTTAAACCCATTTATAGCCACACTAGCAGTGAGACTCTAGGATGGCAGTGTTGGTTTGTTGATCCTCAGCTAAATATCTTGATAGCTATTGGTACAGAGATTCATGGACCCCAGAGGGTGAACCCTCCTGATATTGGTGTCCTCATAGTCTGGGAAAAGTGTATGTATTTGGGGTTTGCAGGCCTTGCATTTTACTGTGTGCAGGGAAAACAGAGCATTTGGAAAAACGTGCTGGAAGCCTAAGACAGATCAGGGGACTGTGTGGTAGTAAGATTAAGAAGACAACTTTGTGATGCCTCTGTGTGACCATTCATTTTTAATGTCAACAGAGATGATCACACGATATTATCAGGTGCTGTCGTTAAAGCATAGATTCATATTTTTTCTTAAAACAACACTGACATGCTCATCTGTACACTGAGGAGGTTAATGGTCGCTGTGATTCTTCCTCCCGTCCATACTGGCCATCGAAAGATCTGGACAATTTGTCCGTTTAGACATCCTGTTGCTGAGTTTGCTGTGATATTTACTCAAATAAAAAAAAACTTCTGCCCGTTCATATCAAACGTACCTATGATATACCCACACCTGAAACTGCTCTAAACGTGTCAGCTCTGCACACAATTACAGAGGTCACTGGATCTCCCCAAACCAGTTAGCTGTCTGGGCCCATTGTTGGCTCATGCAGGCAGCATTGGCTCCTCACCCCACCCTCACCCTCCGCTACTGCTCCATTCCTCAGACAGCCTGGTTGAGTGTTGGGGCAGGTTTTCACCGAGGGAAACCAAAGGAATCTCACCGAGCGAGCTCGCCAGTCAGCCAGTGACGTGGTTTAAACGGAAAGACAGCAGCAGACACAGAAACTGAGAGTGGGGGGTTATCGCTCCTCTGGTGGAAAAAGACATGTCTTAAGATCTGCTGAGTGCACAAGGACTGAAGCCAAAGACGAAAGAGACTAGTTTCAATGACATGCTTTCAATGCATTCAGGCTGTTATTCCCCTAAATACCAGAGCAATTATGCAGCCGCTATCAACACATCTCACACAACAACTTCCTTCTGTTCTGATCAAGATGTATAAAACTATAACCAATCTGACTGATAAAACCACGTCATGTATATGTTTTCACTTTTAGTGCTAGAACAGAAAAAATACATACTGGCCTTTCTGGGATTTTAATCACTCTGCTTCTAAATTGGAGCTGCAACAATTAGTTCATTAACTGCTTAATCCATCAGCATAAATATAATCAAAGACAATTTTGATAATCAATCAATCTTTTAAGTCAATTATTAAGTGAAAATACCACAGTTTGATTTACAGCATAAACAACTACTAGGACATCAGTTTGGACTGTGGTAAGATCTGATGGGAATTTTCCATTACAACGTCATCTTACACACTAAATAGATTAATGGATATTAAAAACAGTGGCTTGATGCAGCAGACATTACTTTCATTTTTTGGAATATCTACTCTTCTATTCTGAATTACAGCTGATGCCAAACAAAACTGTTCTCTTGCTGACACAAGTATTTTGCAAAAACATTAACAGATGTAAAAGAATTACCGAGCATCTTAAAGGGATCAAGAAGAACAAAATCAAAGTCTGTAGATACACAACACTTCGGGTTAAGTTTGTCTTCTGTCCTTGAGTAACTGCAAACTGTTACTTCAGGGAGCCAATAATGTCATGTAAATTTTTGTGGGACACAAACTGAAAGTTGAAACAGAATTTGATCAATTATATACTACATACAGAGCAGGTCTAGACCACACACTTTATGATATTATTCATAGAGACCCAACAGTTCCCATCATGAGCAAGCACTTGGTGACAGCAGAGAGGAAAAACTTCCTTCTAACAGGCAGAAACCTGGGAACAGAACCAGGCTGCAGATGAGCGGCCATCTGCCTCGAGCGCTTGAGTTCACTGGTTCCACCCCTGTTCAACATTTTGACATGAGACATGTGAAACATACCATGTCTCTCTTTTATGATGTAAAATGAATTGTTAAATTAAAAAAACGTTCCTAACATGCGATTAATAAGAAAATGACCATGTATACATACACAGGAGGACATGTGAGGTACTGGATATTTAAATTCCGAATAACAATAGTAAGTAATATAAACAATAGTAGTAATAAACGTTTCGGCTTAATGTTAAAAACATGTTTCTCGCCCTCTGATGATCGTCTGTTACATCTACAGAATATATCTATTCACACAAACACATGCAAAACTGACAGCTACACACTGAAAAAAGCAACAGGTCCTGACCTTTGACCCCTGTAATCTGAATAATCCTTTCCATTCAAGATCAAAGTAAAGTGAAGTCCTAAAAGTGGGTCATGATCGCTGAGGTTTGGCCTCCACGAAGCTGTTCAGCCAAACAGCTGGTAAACAGCCATTTAATGGAAAGAAGTTTCAACCGTGTCGCTGCAGAGAAACACGGGAGGGAGGAGGGAGGCTGAATGAGGAAGTCAGATGATTTTGTGGTCAAGGAAATACACTGAACTAAAGGCCTGTGGCTCTGTGTGTGTGTTTCTAGGCTTTCTGAGGCACTGACAGCCCAAAATTACTATAACACAGCCCGCTTCGTGTGCTCATCCACATCCAGGGCACATTTCAACCATGAAAACTTCACTTCATTAACAGCGTTTACGGACTAAATGATTAAACTATAAATCAAACATGTTGATGCACAAATTCAGCAGTTTCGAGGGAGTAGAAACAAGCAAACCCGAGTCAGCAAAGCAGGATTTATGAGGCCTGGGCAGGTTGTTCGGCTGCTGCAGCCGCTCCCAGGTGAAGATCCGCTGGAACAAACATACCTGGCGCTAGCTTAAAGTTAGCTAGGTGGGGTAAAGTTAGCTTCGACATCCAGACGAGTTACTCACCGCGGCTCGAACGAGAGAAGGTCTGACAGCCGTGGCCTCCTAAACAACATGAATGGAAAGTGGCGCTGTGGCAATTCTTCGGCGGACAAAAATTAGGATGGGAGGGTGCTGGCAGGTCCTGGTGATGTAACTTAACGCCACCAAAAACACTAACAGGTTAGCCGGCTAACGTTAGCTCGGCTAGCGGGGGTTACAGTTGAGCTAGGTGCAGTTAGCCGGTTAGCATCAGGCTGTTTACTCTCCAGCTGTCAGTGTCCGCGCGCTCCGGCTGCCTGCAAATTCCGCCAACCAGACCTCGTGATGATGAACTTAGCGCATACAAAAACTACTGAACGCGTCCGAGAGTCACTTTTAACAGCTTCGGGGAGCTACGGAAAACTTTAGCCGCACTCCTGACCTGCGAGCAGAGCCATTCTCCCCGCTGACACCGTTTTATCGGCCCCTTCTCAGAAACCCGGAAACGAGCCGAGCGACACAAAATGGAGGCAGATCTGCGCTGCGTTCAAGCGCTGCCGGAAATTCAAATTAGGTCATTTTATTTTATTCTTCTTTATATTCGTTGAGAGAGAAATTTAAACAGAGAGAAAAAAAGACATTTTATTCCACTAAACTACATCTGACAGCTTATTTTACATACAAAGTGTATGATCGGTTTATAAATTATGATGTATTGTGAAGTTGAAGTGCTCCTTACATGTTAATGCATCAATAATAATAATATACGATCATATAACTAAATATACTAATATTACACTCAATAAGAGGTCATTCTGCATAATTAGGACGATTTCTTTTAATACATTAAGTACATTTGGCTGGACACATTTCTGTACGGTAAGTATACTTAAGTATTTCTACAATTCTGCAATTTCATTTAGCAGAGTATTTATTTATTCATTTAGCAAGTATTTCAAATGTATAAAATATGAAATGCAGGAGTTTTTGCATTTCGTAAATATGCATATATATGCAATTCGTAAATAATATTTACATTGAAGTTGTGACATGCAGATATAGTATTACAAATAGTACACAGCCTATACTAAAATATGATATCAAGGACAAAGATTTTTTGAGGCATTACAATTTTATGGCACTATATATTTTTGCTACATTTAATTTACTGTTACCTCATAGATTATGGTCACATGACCTCATAAACATGATTGTGTAGAATAAATGATCTATAGTCTTATGGCAGTCCTCGAAGCTGCTCCTGGACTGATCGTACTGGCCTGATCTCTCTGTTCCACTGTTTTCTTCTTGTTCTAAAATAAACAAATACATGTATTGCAATGTGATCAACATCTTTAACGTATATATTGACACTTTTTTTTTCTTTCATAAGTAGTTTTCCAAATCTTACCAGAATTTCTCAGTATGTGGACAACCTACTTCAGAATTAATAAGATGATTGACTAAAACACTGAAAAGAATATTTCACCATGTGTACAATTAATGTTGACATTTCCGTACTTTTCACTTGTAATATTTACTTTTACTCAAATATAAGTTTTAATTCTGTATTTTTCCATGTAATTATTTTACTGTTCAATATAAATTTGTCCTGTGTTGATTTACAGAAGTGATAAAATATTTTTAAAGCGGAACGTCATGCGACGCATGCGCACATACGGTACGGTAAGATTTCAGGCATACGCGGTGCGAACAGAAGCACTTCCTGTCAAGATGGCGCTGAGCAGAGGAGCGGGGCTGTGGAGGACATGCAGCATGTTGCTATCCAGACAGCCTCTCCTGGTCCCCGCTGCTGTCCGAACACAGAGCTCCGTGAGCGGGGACCTGGTGCCCCGGACCTCCCTGTCCAGGCCGCCGTGGCCGGAGCAGGCGACCCCGGTCCCGGAGGAGGAGGAGCGGAGCCGACACGCCGCCGTGACCGGCGCTGTGAACCAGAGGATCCAGCAGCAGGACTTCGGGCGGCTGTTCGCCGTGGTGCACTTCGCTGGTCACCAGTGGAAGGTCACCGACGAAGACCTGATCCTGATTGAGAACCACATCGAGGCGGAGTGCGGGGAGCGGCTCCGGATGGAGAAGGTGCTGCTGGTCGGCGCGGAGGACTTCACCCTGATCGGCAGGCCGCTGCTGGGGAAGGAGCTGGTCAGGGTCGAGGCCACCGTGATCGAGAAGACCGAGTCCTGGCCCAAAGTCCACATGAGGTTCTGGAAGAGACACCGGTTCCAGCGGAAGAGGATCATCATCCAGCCACAGACGGTGCTGAGGATCAACAGCATCGAGCTGGCCCCCAGACTGACATGAGGAGGAGGAGGAGGAGGAGGAGGGGGATGAAGACTGAGAGACTGAGGGTTCACGTGCAGGTCTGGGAGCCTGTTCCAGACTTTGACATCCAGAGTTGCTTTAATGCAGCAACAAAACCAAGGTGACTCTTGTGTCTGAGGAATTGAGCCCCATTATTGCTGTAAATAAAGCTTCATCTTTTGCAGATGACTGATATTTAAAGATTCTGTTTTAGCATTAGTTGCTTTTAGATCCTAAAATAAATCTGTTTATAAATTTGCCTAAATTTGTTCATGAATGTAAGTAAAAGTATCTCAAAATCAGTGTTTTTTTGGAAATCCTCAAATGCGGTTTCTTGTGAAAAACTGGTCACACATTAGAAAACAGATCACACTTTTGAAAGTGACTGACATAAAAATAAATCAGACAGTTTTGATATATTGATATAAAATACTGCACATTTGCTGGTTTCAGCTTTTCAAACTGAGAATTTGATACTTTTCTGTTCACCACACATGAAAACTTCTTCATGCTGGTCACAGTTTGGAAAAGTGATGGATATTAGTGATTTATCAACTAAGCATAACATAAATAGTTGATAATTAGTCTATAAGGGAAAAACAGTTCTAAGGACCTTTTTGACCTTAAACTGGCTTTAAACAAAGTGATTAATGGATTTATCTTGATGCCACCAAAACAGTCTGCTCCTGTAGAAGTTTGGGGAAAAACTTAACGATACATTTTTATCATGATACATTTCTAGCCTGAATTAAACCTGGTGAAATGAGATTCATTATTTTATTAGTTAAATATTCTTGAGTTCAGAATTATTTCTCATTATCTTGCAGTTAAATGTGGTGAATATGAGCCAGTGTTTTTCCACACCTGACATGATTCTGCATGTTGATATTTGCTGTTCTTCTTTTCGCATTGCTGAGCCCTACACTTTGCTTGTTATGGTTATGAAGAGCATTTTCTCAGCTTCTCCTCAGACTCAAACCATCAACCTTCTGGTGACAAGATCAATTATTTAAACTCCAGGTTCCACTTTATCGAATCTGAAACAAAAGATCGACGAGGCAACAGATTTTAACAGTCTGCAAAACAACTGCTTTATTTAGAAACCTGACTGAATCATCTCTGGAAACAGGAAAACTGCTCGGCTGTTCACCCTGCAGAAGAATGATCTGAAGGCACTGTTGAACGTTTCTGCTCAGTGGTCGCAAGTTTACTCAGAACTGAACTTCAACGCAGGAGGTGATGTTTAAATTAGGAGCTTGTCCAACAGGCAAAAACAAAGTAAGCGATCAAACCGAGTGAAATGTTGCTACTAAAGTTAACAGGTTGGTAGCAATATCTTCATAAACCACATGTTTGGTGCGACATTTTCTCATCCTTACAGAATGAAAGAAAATAATCTATGTAGAAAGGTTGACTGAACCAAAAAAAGCCAAATCACCTCCTGTCACAGCAGCAAGGCAGGAAGTCATTTTCAAAACAAAATCTCAAGTATAATCTTCAAAAGTCCAATTAGAATTGTCCAAAAGATCGACTCCTCTTCCTCGAAGTCCTCCTCTGCTGCCTCAGGGGATTTCTTTTGCTGATGTCCATCTTCTGAAGAGCCCTTATCAAACGGGTCCTGGGGAACCGCGTCATCATAAAACACCCGCATTTCAAACTCGCTCTCTTTATGAGACGGGTGGCCGTAAATGCCGATGCCCACAGGCCTCGCGAAGTCCCCTGGCACCACCACCACATCCTGGCCACAGGTGACCGACTGCAGCTTGTAGGTGTCAAAGCTCGGCCGCAAGGTTTTATCTGACACATAGAGGTCTGCGTCCCCCTTGAGGCTTTGCATGTGCAGGATGATTCTTCCATCGTGGTTGAGGCGCAGATAGCTGTAGTTTCCGGCCCCGATGTGGCCCTGAACCACATGAAGCAGCACCCACTCTTCGGGGACATTATCGTCCTCTGAGGGGTTCAGGAAGCCTCTGACCTGGGACAGCAGGAGGGCGACAACCAGAGCGCTGCAACTCAGCATCATGATGAAGGCATCTGTCAGTCAGTCACCGCCTGGACGACACCAGACAGCCTGACAACAGAACAAGAAGCTGTGGTTCATTAAAATGAAAACTTTCAAAGAGGACTAATGATTTTTTTCAATAATTGAAGAAATGTTAATATCTTTTTTAATTAATCAACTCCATTTTTTATTATATGAAGTACAGTGAAAAATTCTGATCCAAATCTCCTGGAGCCCAAGATGATGTCTTCAAATTGCTTATTTTGTGTGACCAAAACTCAAAGATATAACATTTCTAAAAATATAAAAATGAGAAAAGCAAATAAAATTCTCTCGATAGACTAGAAGAAACAAAATATTCAGCCACAAAAATGTTTGATCCTGTTCATTGAATGAATGATCTGAGCTACACTAATGATACAAACAATGTTCAGCGTATGAAGATCACTGACAAAGTGCGTCAGTGGAGTTAATCATTATGCATGTGCATCGAACAGAAAATGTTTCAGTTCATGTTAATGTGTCAGAGTCAGGGTAATGTTATCAGCAGTCCCTGCACAATTAACATGTCCAGATTAAACTGTTATCAGGCCCAAATTGTTGTGTCCTCCCATTGACCCACCACACCTCCTGCCCTCTGTCAGACTCTTCATTCAGTCCCACTTGTCCCCTGAGTTTCAGATAATTCCCCCACAAATTTGCAGTCAGCCAAACCAAAACCAACTGTCACACAAAGAAACTGGGTCACACCATTATATGTGGCTGTAAACTAACCCAAGAGCTTACATACAGATATCAGAGAGAAAATAAGATAAGGGAAACGTTAACTTTAAAGAGACAGAAGCAAATGACGAAACAAAATAGCCAAACATCTTCAACAATCAGTATTTCACAAGACAACCTGCTACTGAGTGAACTGTCCACCTTCTCACAGTGAAAGCTGAGTGTGAAAGAAAGTGACTGAAAGGCCTCAGCAGAGCTAAAAATAAACCGACCAGTCTCACCTCTACCTCTAAATTAGATCCTGGTTTGGATCAACAGTAACTAAAACATAAGAATGTCGACAACTTGAGTTTGATGCTAACCTGCTAGCGCGGCACCTGCCAGCAGTTCCAACGTGTTCAATTAAAAAAGTAACACAGAAAAATACGCGTTCCTATGAATAAATATATAGCGATGTGCCTGTTAGCTCACACTCTGTTTGGTACAAATTAGATTGGCGTCAGTCAGAGCTGACAGAGAGCTACTTGTTTAACTAGCTAGCTTAGCTTCTTAACACAGTTCAGGTGTCTGTCACGCAGCTAACGTCGCCGCTAGCTTGATTCACTTTGCGCTCAATCAGCTCAAGTTTCCAGAAAAGGGAGGCGGCGGAATAACTTAAAACTTGACAATAAGGTTATTAATTGATTTCAAACACATATCAATAAGCCGTTTGACTGTCCACTCCGTTTACTTACTCAGCTGTCATTTCCTAAGCAGCATCTTATCGTGAACAGCAACCTGCTGGAAACTAAGTTCACTTCTTCGCTTCCGCTTTCCTGTGACTCACCGACTGAGAACAGCTCGCTGACGCCATCTACTGGCTACACGCGCTAACTACACCCACCAGGAGCCATTTAAACTTCATGCATGAGTTTTGACTTGTGACAATCTGCTAACAGACTGAACCGAGTGTCCAAGTGAAATAATAAAGTTTAAATGAATATCATGCAAACAGTTAAGTCTTAAAATCTGAGCACATTTCAAGGCTATAGCTATATATCAATTTGCATTACACTGTTCTGGAATCAGATATGAAAAGGTCCTTTTGTTTGCCGACTCTACATTTGGACGCAGAGGTTGGGACTTTTTTTTTTTTTTTAACAAAACCTAAAAGGACAACCCACATAAACATGGCTTCAAAACATAAACTAAAAATATAATCCAACAGAAACCAGAGCAAACATCCTGCACTGGTTTAGTCAACTTACTCAAGACCCTGTCGAGCCACCTAGAATCATTTTGCCAAAATTCCCAGAAACCACCCAGGATTCCCACACTGGAGCCTGCTGCACGTTTGCTTTGTGTCAGTAAGATAATTTGATTGAGACACTTCTGTTTAAGAATATGCGCCACGTAAGCAGACCATCAACTGAAGACAGTATTAAATGGTAGTAAAAATACAATCAGATCAGATTGTGACCGAGGACAGGGCCTCAAGATGAAATAAAAACGGAGCAGCTGCAGAGCGCTGGTGCTCCTCATCTCTGTATCTCTTCCTTTATCAACTGGCATCTCTATGTCAATAGGGTCCATTAGCATTTTAGTTATTAATGGTGCATATTACCAAACAAATTTAATTGCAATTTATTGAATTACCACAGAGTCATTGCTGCACAGACAACCTGGGGCCTTTGGGACCCTTGAGACCCTGTCTGGTTATCAAGCCTTGTTCTCAGTATCCAGAATATCACAACTTCCACTTGTACTCTTCACAGGAGCAGAGGGAAACCAGCCCAGCTGATTTGGAACGACCAGTTTTAGACGATGAAGAGTAGTGACAGAGCTGAGAAATGTCTTGTACCGACAGATACTGTATCATCAATTGTTACTTTATTGGACTGCATATTCACGTTTGCCTTGGCATCGCTGAAGTCAAAGCTGTCCTGCCAGACAGATTTTCCTCTTCTTAGAGTCAGAACCACAAAGACATCCCACATGTTGAACTAAATTCAGATTCATTAGAAAAGACAAGGAAACATGAAACGTCTCTGCACAACACAAACTCAAAGCCAAACGCTGCCTCAAATGTTTCTACAGACACTTTATGAAACCAAAATGTGAAGACATTTGAATTTTCTCTGTAATCATCTACGTCAATCTGTATTCAATTTTATTCTCATTAGGTGTAATTCAGCTGTTATATACACACACATTATTCATCAGTTTCAGTGCTGCGTTAACCATTTGTAATCCAATATGATCATCTCCTCACCTGTTCACGTGTGAGATAATACAAAATAAATTACAAATCTGTTTCCAGCCATGCACACTCACACCTCACTCATTAAAATCAACTTGTACTAATTTCACATCATTTGTTTTTATAATCCTTTTTCACTTTAATGAACACCAACTGTAGTTTTAAACAAAAAGAAACAAAACAAAAAGAAAAACAAACAGAAAAAAAAAAAACGACAACAATGTTCCGGGGAGTCGGGGAGTTTCGACAACAGGTTGGATGACTTGATCGGTATGTTTTCAAAAACCACATCAAATTGTAAATTCTATATAGATATACTCGTTCAACAAGTCTGCATAATCTGTCACATTAGATACATTTGACGTTATGTGGAAGTCACCTATTATCACCACTTCAGTGTTAAATATTTACTGCAAACCAGTCGACCAATTTAAGGCTTCCAAGTTTGACAGCGGAGTCAAGTCGATCTGTCACGTCCACAAAGTTCGGACCAGGCCTCGCCGGACTCTCAACCCTATCAAGAGGCGTTTCCTGATGTTACTTCAGAATAAAAAGGCCCCCAAAAGTAGTGTTGCAATCTTTTTCTCTCTCTCTCCTCGGAATATAAGATTATCTCAACATTTAAATAAGTCACTGCATCTGATGTCTTATAAAACACGCCAATATCTTCATGTCATTGAGGGCGGCAGATAAAGAAACGGGAGTTTAAATATGCTCGTCGATGATTCAATCTATACAAACTCTGACTGGACAGAGCTCGAGGGGTTTTGAGGGAGGTGGGGTGGAAACCGGTAACCATGAACTTTTCCATTTAATTCTTTTAAAAGGAACATTGTCTGCAAAAAAATGTTTGCATTATACAGTTTACAATGTAGTACCATGCTAGCGCTGCTCGCCTCGTCCTAACCGTTTATTAGCAATGGAGAATCAGTGCTGTTGGAAACTACAACACACACTACTGTTATTAACCCCATTCTGCCCAGGTGCCTTCTGCTTTCACCCAATCACAACGCCCGAAAGAGAAGGAGGAGGGAGAAAGTGTGAACACAAACTGAGAGGAGAAAAAAAATGAATCAAAATAACAAATAATTTGTTTGTACAGAAAACAAACAGAAGTAAACTAAGCAGCAAATGCAGAAAATCACACTTCATGCATTCAAAATGAGTGGAAGCAGGAAAAAAAAGGGGAGGAGGGGGAAGGAAAGGGGGATTCACAGTTTTCTCAGCTACGACGCAGAGATGGACGAGGGTGTGCATACGGGGCAGGTGATGCAGAGTGCGTTAGCAGGGTTAGCCATGGTGTTTCTGCGACTTCGCTGAGCACCGGTTTTATCACGTTACTTGACTGGCGGATGTGTCGTCTGCTTGTGGGCAGAATGGGGGTAAAACTACATTCCTGGTCTGACTAAAATGGATTTGCTTTGTTAACGTAGAAAGAGTCTCTGTGTTTCCAACACTTTATTAAATTCTTGGCTTTGCCTTCTTGTGTCATACAGTTTCTTTAGAGAAATGAAGCCTGCTGTAAGTATGCTCTGGTCTCCCGCTCTGGTCTGTATTGAGGGGGGGCCGAGGCAGCTATGATGCTGGGAGGTCCGCGCTGGAGGGAGGGGGGAGGGGGCTGGAGGAGGTGGCGTGGGCGGCGGCTCAGACGGGGGGCGCTTTGCGCTGCAGTAGATACTGGTGGATGTCGTCTGCGTCGCGCTTCAGCCAGGCAGCGTTGAGGAGGATGTTCTCACAACACTGCTGCACCGTACGCTCAGCCGCCGGCGCCGGGTGACTCTCAAAGAAACTCTGCGGGGACAGAAACACCCAGAGAAACCAGTTTAAGAAATGGCGTCGATCTCTCAAGCAGTTGCCATGACAGTGACGAGAAGGCCTTTAAAGTGCTCCAAAAAATTTAAACACCTACAACTCCTTGACAACTGGGCAAACTCCATCTGCTGTGAGATTGCCCCGTCAACTGCTGTTTGTAAGGTCAAAAATGAACTTTCAGTCTCAACAGTATTGTCACACAGATCTAAAAGTAGCTTAATAAAGTTGGCAATTGTTTGCTTGCTAATACTCTGACTACAACTTGATATGCAGACAGTTTATCAGGACTATTATCGACAGTTTTTTGTGAGGTCATTCTGCCCCCTAGTGGTGAAAATATTTGCCAAAAAAAAAAAAAAAAGTTTTGCAAAAACATTTGTTCTTCCCAAACATAATTTATCTGATCACAATCATGAACAGTTTGCATGTCAAAATCTGTTTCGAAAAATGAAGTGAAGATGGAGAGATTTATCTTTGTGAATGAGCAAAATATTCAATAAACTTTTGTTCTCTAAAAACAAAAAAACCCCACCAACTTCCTGAAATAAACTGCCCATTCAAAAACAAGAAATGAAACAGCAGAGAACGAGAGAGTAGTTCAGTGAAGCTCTCACCTTCACTTCAGCAGCCATTTTGTCAATAGCAAATCCATCAACTGTGAGCTGCAAAGACAGGTGAACAAGAAACATGTGAGCAAACAAAAGCTGACAGTATCACAGAAGCTCCTTGTGAAAACAAACACATCAGAACCTAAATGATTGATGTCGCTGCTTATTCACCCAGCAGAATAAATATGTCATTATCTGTGTTGGAGGCGGTGGAAAATAAATCAAATCTGACATTAACACATGGGCTCGTGAGATTCCGCGTGTCAGGCAGAAGCAGCAGGAGCTTTTTTGTTTTTTTCTTTACCTTGATAAGCCGCGATATGAGGAAGCCGCCCTGGTAGCGGTTGTAAAGCTCCTCCCAGTTGTCCTTGACAAACTTCCAGGCAGCTTTCCGGCCTTGTTTACTGCTTCCTGCCACGCCCCCAATTACTGACACAGTGTCCTGGGGACGAACCTCTTCCTGTCGGGGAGAAGAACCAGAGAGAGTTCAGCTGAAGTGAGGGTTGTTCAGATGCAGCTGGTGCAGCTGGTGTCAAACAACTTGGACACTGAACCAAAAAGCAAAAGATCTGTAACTCCTCTGCTGCTGAGTATTTCAGAGACATTTAACTAACTTTACTTTTCTAAAGTGCCTTGTTTTTTTCTCTCAGTGTCTTATACACCACAGTCTACTATAATAATGAAGCACAACAGCACTGAAAAATAAATCAACTCAAGGTCCCAATAAACAAACAGAAAGTGGGTCTGATTTTCCTCCAAAACACATGATTATAAGCATGTTGGTTAAAAACAGAACTCAACAACAAATGACACTTCTGTAATTTCCTGTCACGTAGAGAAACAAAACCAAGATTTGGCAACATGCACTAAACATGGTCATATGTACCGAGAGGGCGAAGTTGAGGACTTTCTGGATGAGGTCGGGGGCAGAGATGGCGCCCAGCACTCGCTCGATACGGTTCTTCTCCTCCTGCATATCTGCTTGTTTGTGGAGCTAAAGGTCCGAGCGACACAGTCAAACAGATATATGAAAAAAAGAGCAAAAAAAGGTGGAGAGAGAACAAAATTAAGAGAGAACCAAAGGGAGAATGAGATCATTACTGAGCACGAGTGATAGAAGAGCACAAAAATATAACACAATAAGTCATATATTAATACATTTGGTGAAAATATCACTTCTTTTAGATAGATAGACTTTATTTGAAATTCTTCAGGATGATTATGGTAGAAGTTAATGACACAGATTAATGTGATTCATTAGTGTAATAGTCCCTGATGATCTTTATGTCACAGTCTAACATGCTACCTGCAGTCTTACCTTCAGCATCGTGTCCAATGTGGCACTGTCTCCATGCTTCAGCACTGTTAAATACACCTGAAACACAAACACACAGTCAAAATGGCTCCAACATGAACCCTCATGAGTTTGTGATGTTCTACTGGATGACTTTACACTGTAAGGTGTAACTGCAGATTTCCCCACTCAGGGACCAATAAAGGTTTATCTCATCTTAACGCCACCTTAACAGAATACAATTATCTTGTTCTTCTTACGAACCACAAAACACACATTGACAATGAAGGTAGTTTGAGAAAATGCTTCAGGAAAATGGCTGAACACAACAGTTGTGATCACTAACTGCTTTATCTTGCTTACCGGGCTCCTGAGGTCCGCAGGCAGGACCTGCTTGCCCTCCACGTGGTCCCTGAATCTCCGCCGGGCCTCCTCCAGTGTGGGTTTGTGTCCTGCCTTGCCCAGCTTCCCCAGAACCAGACCTCTCAAGAGCGCGTCCAGGTGACCTGCAGGACAACACCATCACACTCAAGTTATCGTCTTTGTCTCGCCACAGCACTGTGATCTTCAAGAGGACTTTCAGGTCACTCAGGAGTCTGACACCTCACTCAGATGTCTGCACACAATTATACTCAATCACAGGGCGAAAAAGAAAAAACTATTTTCTATTCTCCCATTATATGACTGAACTATTTACACAGCCTGAAATGACAGAGGAAAGTTTCAGTGCTACTGCACAGTAACACATGATGCTGCACTGCAGACATCCTTTGATAATTGTAGGAGACGTTCAGAAATTAGCAGGAAGCTGCTCAGTTTTAGAGACAAACATGGCTTGAAGTATCTTACTGTACGAGGTGTCTCAATAGAGCGGTGCACTTTAAATAAAAGCAGTGAAAACATTACGACAAATGATTTTCACTTAATAAAGAAGAAAGGAATCTACTGGGATCTAAATGAGAACACAGCTGGTTTCCGTCCAGCTCCTCCTCACCTTCCCCTGGTTTGCTGTCCCAGCCGAGCTCCAGGCCGATGGGGGTGAACAGGTCCCGGATGAACTCCTGGATCTCCTCATGGAAGTCGGTGTGGGACAGCAGAGAGGACAACACCCCCAGGTTGCAGCTGAGGTCGCTCCACACGGTGTAGTTGGGCTCGTTGACAAACGCCTCCATCAGCTTCAGCACCTCCACCGTGCTGATCATCCCGGCGCGAGACTGAAGCCAGAAACAAAGTTCAGAAATGACTTTTCCTGATAATGATGCTGTGAAATAAATAAAATCCTGCAGAATGAAAGCATCATGCTTTAGGAGAGAACCGTTTTAAGGGTGAAGGCCTGCTGTCCTGAGTTGCCTCTCATGTCACATTTAAAGTCTAAAAGAGCAGAGGAAAAATTGCTCAACAACCTGAAATGGAATTATCGGTTTTAATTTGCGTGAACACCTCAAACCATTCAGTAAAAAGCAAAACATGCACTTTCCTGTGGGGAATAACAGGATTTGAAAAATGTCTATTTATCATTTATTAATCTGATTTGGTGACGTCTGACCCATCAAGTAACTTAATAATTGAGTTAGTCTTAGTTTGACAGTGAGGTTACAAAATGTGATGAAGCTAAAAATGATTAATTAATAGCAGAGTGTCACTGCATTCACAAAAATGTTTCCCTCAAATGTATCCTGACAAGAAATAAGCCTTTTTTGGTGCCAACTCCTACTAAACACCTGATTAAGAGATAAGATAAACCTTTATTCGTCCCTCAGTGGGGAAATATGCAAAACTACATTTTGCCATGAAGAAAAGAAGGGATGTTTGTTATCGTTCTATTGTCCAGCAGTTGGGCTGTGTGTCTGAGTGCGAGGTTCACCAGGGAGAAGAGGTCGTTCTGCAGGCCGAGTCGGTCCACAGGCTGCAGGCTGAGGTCTCGGACGCCCGGCAGCAGACTCTCCAGCATGGACGAGCTGTACTGGATGCGATAGAAGCCCACGGTGCCGGGGTTGATCTGTAAACAGCAGGGACACAACTGGGTCAGACTGTGGGGAAAAAGGAGTTTTACCATTTTGATCTCAGACTGAGTGCTTTTATTCAGCTGGGCTTAGAGTGAGTGAAACAGCATCATCTTAATGCTAATGCTCGAGGGTTTAGTCAACAATGGGCTTGTTGCAGTGGCCAAATGTCCCCAAACACTCGTAATTTTGACTTTTAACCAAACAAACATTTGGAGAGAGAGAGAATCTTACTCTAGATCTGCAGCTCCAAACTGTAGCTGGGAGCCTCATAAGTCTAGTTAATAATTGAGTTGGTAACAGGAATGTTGAACAAGCTGCTCCACAGGACTTGGAGTTTCAGTATCAGTCGTATGAAGTCCAATCCATTTTCAATCCTTTTGTTTCCAGTGTGTATTTCATTCTTTAGTCAAACAGCAACATCATCAACAGCTGCGATAATTTGCAAGTTGCACCCACGAGAGATTGAACAAGTCTATTCACATTCTTGCCACGTTTGACAAAAGTCAAATTTACACTCCAGAACAAAAGACTAAATAAGGAAACTCTGTAAACTGTCATTCTGTTGATAGACACCTGTAGAAACTTTGTCTGGTTGAGTCAGTGATGGCCACATCCTCTGCTGCTCATTCTCCCAACTGACAACCAGGAACTCTGTTCTGTGAACTTTGTTTCAACTTTGATGTTTCACTTTTTCACAAAAACAGGACACACTTTTCTTATGACTCAATAATACAGCGCAAGACTCCGGAAACCATATTACCAACATTAGGTTACAGTTCAAGTGTACGTTCATGACCACACAGCACGGCCACATGTAAAGACGAACAGACCTGTAGAGCAACATTCTGATGGCACAGTGTTTTCACACTGCATAATGATCACATGAATATTACCAACAGCTGAAGGCCACAGTGCTCTGTAGAAAGGCGCCCTGGAAATGATTCAAAACTCATCTACACTCAAATTGCACTTATTGAACAAAGGGTTTCTCACCAGATCCACACTGAACACAGTTTCTTCAACAATGTCACTCAGTGTTCACTAACAGATACAACTTCATTTTTCGCGCCACAACAATTCTTGGTACATAAAATGCCTCACTTGTCACACTATATGCCAGGTATCAGTATCATTGGCAGATACCCTGAGCTTAGGTATCAAACTGTTGGGGGTCTAAAAACTAAATCATCCAGGATAAAGTAAAGGTAAAGCGAAACACTGTGGCTTGACCTCACCTTGACCCACTGGTCAGAGCTGACGCCGCTCAGGGTGATGGTCGTCTCGGGTCTGTCCAGCAGAACCTTGAGCTTGGTGCATTTGGGGTCCTCACTGGTACAAATACTAATGGGGACCATCCAGCTGGGGCAATCCTCACCTGTTCAACAGACAAGTCAAGGAGCCAATGAGCAGCGACCACAGCTTCAACCCTGTGTCTGGTGTTTAATGCAAATGATTGGAGTGACATAAACACTTACTACATGTACATAAACACCCACCATTATGAGGTCCACTGGCACAGAACTTCTTCTGAGATATCTTGAGGATGCGGTCGTCACCTTGCTATAAATAGCGTCATGGTCAGTGTGTGTATGAGAATAAACAAAACAGGGTGCAAAAATAGAAGAAGCCACCAGACAAATACATTTTTACTTCTGCTGGTGAATTTCACTGTTTAGTTGTTCTTCAGAGTATGAAAAAATCAAAGTCAATCGGTAATATTCTTTGTCTGGTGAGTTCTGAGATCAACCTCTGAAGAGACTCTGTAGTAGTCTGTTCAGCTTCCTGACCACAAGCAGTTCAGGCAGTGAACAAAATAAAGCACTCAATCTTGTGGCTGATTAAACACCAGCGAAGCTCACCTGTTCCTGGTCCACTACTATTATCGGGAAGCCCATCTGCTTGGTCCACGAGCCCATCACTGCAGCGATGGGTTTTCCACTGGCCTGTTCCAGACAGTCCCATAGATCCTCTGTGGAAGACAGCCGGCAGTCAGGTGATTAGGAATCCGTGAAATCGATTTACACAGCTCTTTCACGTGAAGCAAAACATTTCCTGACTCTTCTTACCTGTCGAAGCGTTTTTATGTTGGAACTTCAAAAGATAGGCGTTCATTCCTTTCCTAAAGTCCTACAAAGACAGAGCAAGAGGTAAAACTTAACTCACAAAATCTAAAAATGGAAACGATACTCAGCGTGTTAGACTACCAACCTCGTCTCCTATGTAATTGTGCAACATGCGGATCACAGATGCTCCTTTGCTGTAGGAGATGGCGTCAAAGATTTCATCTACCTCTGATGGATGGCCCACGTTCACCTGGAGAACACACAGCCAGAAATCACATGTGAAGAGTCTGATGGCAACTTCAATGGTGTTAACTTTACTTATAGTATATGTGAACAGTATTTGCCCATCACACACGATTCTTCAAAAAGATTTCATCCAAAATAATCCATCATGAGTGGGACATCATTACATTATACACTCCCTGTTTTGTGAACAACAGCTGTAACAATGAGACCATGTATCCTTGTAAAGTGATCGTAATCACAGTCACTAGTGGCCACAAGTAAAAACAGTCTTCCCAACAGAGGCCATCAGCGTTCAGTAGAATGTGAATCCCCGACAGCTCACCTCGATAGGATGGCTGCTGTCCAGTGCGTCCAGGTCCAGAGCCCGGGTGTAGTCCGCTGAGACAAACTGGGTCCAGATGTCATATTCTGGGAAGCAGTGGTCCACACACAGATACTCGATCCAGGATGCAAATCCTTCATTAAGCCACAGATGGGTCCACCACTCCTGTAAACACACACTGAGATGACATCGGGTCCTCCAAGTCCTTCAAAATTGTCCCCTTTCAAAATATGGTAATCTATATCACAAATAATAACACTGACACTACTGTCTAAAATTTACAAGTTGACAAGACAGAAAAACATTAATGTTCTACAACTGATAGAAAAGGAAGAACCTCTTGGATCTGAAAACAATGTGAAACAAACTTTTCAACTACTTTTCTTCCATAGCAAAGCAGTGTGCCTTTCATTCCCCATTCCTGTGGACATTCGTCTTCACTGGAGATACTAAATAGCAAACTTCAGTACACTTCACAGTACAATGTGTAACATTTGGGAAATCAAGCCTTCCCTTAGTACGGACATGAACAGAAAATACAATTATCAATAGCTCCTTATTTTCCTACTTCCTCACCGGTTTATCAATTAAAACATTTTCCTCTTCCTCATCTGATGCCTTTCTTCCACACACTTCAGAAGGAGTCTCACTTAGTGCTCCCATGTAGTTTAGTCATTAGGACTTTTTTACTATTATGACTTTTTTTGTTACGTTATTGTTACGATTATTATCATTTTGAAATCCCCTCATAAGCTGTACATATGTAAGACCATCTGAAGTTATTTCCAGTTGCAAATAGCTGATGAAGGGTTATGGCTGGTTACCATGGTGACCAAATTTCCGAACCACTGGTGGGCGAGTTCGTGTCCAACCACCAGCGCCACCCACTGCCTGGAGGACGAGCAGGAGTTCTTCGGGTCGATCAGCAGTGCCGTCTCCCTGGAAAACAACACAAACTGAAGGTTAACGCGGAGACGGCTGAAGGTCGACGCTTCACGAAACACCCGCAGGTTTTTCCTCCATCCACCATCCAGAGACCGCGACAGCTGCTGGGCCGTTCATTAAGAAAACCTGCATGCAGGTGGCTGTGGACGACAGACGAACGGAGCCTGCTGCCGTGTGCTAATCACATGCCATCTGAACAGCGAACAGGTGGCAGCACGTCCAACTAAGCACAAAGCAATTAAAAAGCCATCAGTGCTGTCGACCAAAATACCACAACTGCAACAAGAACTTTTCAGGAAAAAAAAAGAAAAAAAATTGCTGTTTTCTGAATGGACCCTTGAGTTTAGCCGACTAACAATTCTTTTCTTCGTCCATTTATCGGTCAGGTATTTTCACGAGTCAACACTTACACAACTACAACAAACTATCAGAAAATATCGAAAAATGTGAATCTTAACTTCCTGGAGCCCAAAGAAACATTTTCAAATTGCTTGTTTTGTCTGATCAACAGTCCCAAATTAAAAGATCTACAAGCAGCAAAATCTTATATTTTAGCTTTGGAAAGTTTTTGCTTGAAATATTAACAATTAATAATTTATCAAAATTGTTGAGATTAATATTCTGTTAGTTGTCTAATCATTAAATCAACTAAAGTTAAAAGGAGCGTTGTCAAATGAGCATTTGGGTAGAGTTTACAATCTTGTGTGTGATTAGTGCATCAAAGATGAATATTTTCACATTTTATTCTATGACCGATATGCCAGTATTACATGATGACACCTTATTAAAACTAAAGTTACATTATATAATTACACACATTTACTTTGTCAGCTTACAAATGTCAATGTTTCACTTCAGAATATTTTCAGTTCAACTCAAATTTTCCAAAATCTGCATCAGTGGCAGTGATGTGGTTGGTGAATGAAATCAGTACCATTAATTTTTCTGTTTTTGTCACAGTTAAAAACATCATAATGTCTTTGAGTTCAAGAGCAACTAAAGCTTACCTGTAGGTAACAAGGCCCCAGTTTTCCATGGCACCTGAATAGGGGGATCAGCAGGTGTTTAACTTTCAACATTTTCAGTGAGATGTCGCAAATTACTGATTTCAAATCAATCATTTATTAATTAAAAAAGGGACAACTACTCACCAGCAGCAAAATCAGCAATTGCTATGAGATCAATTTTAGGCAAAGGATAAGGAACACTGAAGTAGTCTTTGTAGAAAGGTAAGGTCTTAGTCGCAACCTGCAATAAAGAAAAGAATTTAAAAACAGTCTGTTTTGTGTTTGAGCCTTCAGCAAAGTGGCAGTGAAGTGTACAGCACGATCAAGCAGTTACAAGGATTCAGGGTGGAATCTGCCATCACACAAATGTTGGTAAATGTGTCTTTTCTGTGCATTTGTCCTCTTCTCCAGTCATGTTTGCAGTTCAATTCCTGAGAGAAGTATGAATCCACTGCTGTGAACAGTGGGACGAACCATGTGTGTAAAAGTGTTTCAACAACAGCCTCACCTCCAGTGCAAATTTCCCTTGTTCTGCCTTCCCGACAGGTGTGTAGACGCGTACCGTTATCCCATCTGACGATTGGCTCTCCACATAGTCATATTCACCAATGACAAAAGCTACAAGGTATGTGGACATGATAGGTGTGGTGGCAAACTTCACTTCCACGAGGTTTTCATCATCTGGATATGGCTTTCGATCAATGACATTCTGGAAAAGGGAAGGACACAGTTAAATGACTTAACGTGGAGAAATGGAAACAGATTATTGACGACCGACAAGTCAATTCAACAATGTTGGGATATTTTGCTAAAATATGACTTTCTGTACCAAAACCACTGCTCAACAGAAAGAGCTCCTGATTCCATTCCCTCACAATTTGTTCCTTCTGCGGCACAGAGTGATGTTGTATAACAAACTGACTGAAAGTCTAAAGCCCCACCAGCAGCTGTTAAAGGCTGAAATATTTATTACACACCACAAATGCAGTGTGTGGTCAAACAAACAATGTACAGAAGATTTTGCCATTTCAAGAGCCATACAGGCAGAGGGGCTACAATGTCAATCAGTCTTACAGCATGGAGTTTAAAAGAAACAAAAAAAAAAAGTTGTTTCCTAAAACAGCTGGACACTGTGGTTTCTAGCAGGCCTTACTCAAAAAGGAGAAAACTCGGTGGCCTCTATTTTCAGCATTTGGTCTCTAGTGAGTCTTTGTGGCAGCAGGACGGTGTTTGTGGGATTGAGTCAAAATAAACTACAGTGTGTTTGTTCACGGCGATGAAGGAACAACAGTGAGACAGTGGTTTTTAAGTTTCTGGACACAACAGAGCTCTGACACAGAGGAAGAACATATGTCAGCTTTGATACACACATTATACTTACATAATAATACATGAGACTATGACCAGACTTATTCTTTAGTATCGGCACGGACAGTTATGACAGTCTGACTGGTATTTATCTTAGTAACCGTAGATATCTTTTACCATCTGTACCAGCCTGTAAACCCTCATGTCAACACAAAGTATCCACTGAATAGCATTTGTACCCATGCGCATTCAAGCTAAATGCAGCATTGTGTTGTACTGGACTTTAAAGGTCACAGCAGACTTGGTGAGAAAATAAATTTCAGCAGGTATGTGCACACAAAAGGTCAAGAGCTGGACTGGCACCAATCTGCGGAGGGCTTAGTGCTGCTGGCCAAACGGATCATTTTCTCCACTTCAGGATGATCATCTGTAATAATTATTTTTTGTCTAGATTAATTTTCATTATTTCACATCATTATCTAGGCTTATTTGTCTATAATACTCTTTGGTAATTTATCTTCCATAATCAGATTTTGTTGTCCTGTCTTGGGGAAAAATGTGTATTTGGATTCAACAACTGACATGACAGGATGGGACATAAAAACACACACTGTGAAAGACTGACAGACTGCATTCATGTCATTCATATTCAGTCATCAGAAAGACCCAAATTTAGCTTTATCACCATCATCATCCCCCAGATGAACCGTGTTAGCCTGGAGGGATGAAATAATCTAAGCCAGATGATGTTTTCTGATGCAATTTAGCTGTAAACGCTTTCAGCTGAAATCACTGAAGACAGAGTCTGTAAAACAAACAACATGTGTTTTTTTCTTACAATGACAAACCTCATCATACAGTAGTTACATTTCACATGTAGTTAAACCTAACATTAGCCAGAGGTAGAATACGCAGCGACTGTCTGGCCTCTGTTACGTAATCTATTAAGAGAAAAGAGAGGGAAGAGAAAGGAGGGGAAAACACACACACACACACATAAAAGAAACTTGGCAGCTGAAAGTGACTCAGGCAGTCTGGAGGTCTGGAGGTTCTCAGAGGGAGGAGTGAACATATGACACGTACCATATTTGACAAGGCTACTCGGTCCTTGGGAACTATCAGAGCGATGTCAAAGGTGGCTTTGATAGCTGGCTCATCCCAACAGGGGAAAGCTCTGCGAGCGTCCGTGGCCTGGAGGGGGGGGCAGAGAGAGAAAGGAACTGAGAGCCTGTGTGTTCGATCCAGATGAGTCCAGACTGTGGTGGACTGTATTTTCAAATGCATCTTAAACAAGTCTACGTCTGTTGTAATCATATCTCACTTGTCTGGTCACATTTGATTTTATCTGTGAGACAATGGGATGTTAAACACACACCGGCACTCTGACATACAGGCAGAGAAGACTGTAGGAGGAGGCTGTTTGCAAACAGGCTAGAACTCAAAAAAAGTTACAAATTAGGAAGAAAACAGTGAAAACAAAAATGATAAAGATATGACAGGATATAATAGATACAGAGCAACTGACCACCTCATATAAGCTCTGGGGGAGAAATTATTTGGGTGACGACAGAGATTTACAGAAACCTAAAATTCTGTATTTTCACTTTTACTTTCCCTTTTAGAAGTTGAAGTGACACAAACTGTAATTTTACTGTGTGAGCAGCCCCAGACTCCTTCCCTTTGTGGCAGGAGCAGGCAGCACCGCTGTCGAACATTTCCATCCGTGCCAGGTAAGCTGTTTTTCAAAGCCGATACACTGAAAGCATCAAATTTAGCTGTGGCATTTGTAGCATTTCTTTTAAATAAATTGCCTGGAGCCAATGATTTTATCTACTAGCCAGCCTTGGAACACAGGCGTCGATACTTTTTTCCAATTGGGCGTCTGAAACAGTCACCATTATAGGCTCTTTCAGCACAGTGACAACTGTCTGGGGCTGCTGGTGACCGGTCACTACAACGTCTACTGGTGCTCATCACACAATCTGTGCCTGTGCTTGGAACTGAGACCAAGTGTGAGCTGAAATGTATAATGTGAGTGAGCAGCTAAACAGAACTTGTGGTGGGGAAGTTATTCTGAATAAGATTCTTCTCGTAACTCAGAGACCAAATCAATCCCATTACACATTACTTTAGTGTAGCAGGTTTTTAAGATTCTCCCCAAGAACCAAACCTGTCTGTATATTGTTCAGAAATTACCTGTCATGATAGAAATGTTTTGGTTGCTGGAAGATAAAATGATACTGATGTGTACTGGCGACATTAATAGACACTTCATAAACAGCAATAAGACAACTGTTCATATAATGGTCAATAGCAAAAACAAACAAAACACAAAACAAAGCTTAGATGATTTGTGAACATGTGTGTGACTAATGTGTGTCCAGTGTGTGCACACTGTGGTAGAAAACCTGTGCATGTAGACAGCAGGTGTATGTTCTGCAGGTGACAGAGGTTCAGCTTCAGGCGAATGCTTCAAAACATACATACAAATAAAATGAAATCTGCAGTATTGCCTCATCTTTAGGACAATTCTGGATTACCAACACGAGTCACATGACCATCACACCCTCCTATGTTGCAACACAGGCAAGTAGTAGGTTAAGCAATTCACTCCACATTCCCAAAAGAAAACATTCCATTTCCGTGAGGCCATTAACTTACCTCAAACTGTGTGACAGCAGCGTAGCGGATCTCTCCAGCAGAGGTTGTATATTTACTTCTATAGAATCCTTTCATTTTGTCGTTCAGTTCCCCGACAAAGTCTATCTTCAACGTGCCGGAGCCTGGGGAGGCGTGTACAGAGAGAGTTGCACTGTTCATTCAGCCACGACCAAAGGGAGAAATATGTTATTCCTCAACAACAAGGATGACAGAATAATGACAGCAGAGCCAAGTGAAGCAGGGCTTTAAAGAAAGAAACATTTTGGCCATTAAAGCCCAAATCTTGTGGCCTCTGGCACATTCTAATGCCACCATTCCATCATATACACTGATCTTAATTATTGCACATTTTAATGAGTTTGCCTACCACATTCTATTACTGCAGGAATTTCCATTACATCATATTTTATTTTTAAAACGTGATTTAGGGCATCTGACATTAGTTTGCATAATTGGCCAATGGCAAAAAAACCCAAAAGCATTCTAGGACATTTTAAACTGTAAAATTTCAGTGTGAGGCTACGGCATAGTCTACGTTGTGCTCACGAGACACAGGTCTGTTACATTGACAAGATTGCCTGTTTTAGTGTGTTTGCAATGTAAATAAAGATTCAAAATTCATTCATTCATTCGTGAAGTTCACAAACGACCGTGTGGCATATGTAGAAATTGTAGATGGAAAATGCATCTCTTTTGCTTTAATTCTTATTGAGCAACCGTCGAGTTGCTGCTACTGGTGTTTTCCAAAGTAGCCCGTTTAATGAGGATGTCCAGTCTCTGTGGCATCAATACAATTCTTAATCGTGCTTTGTCATCAATTATTTTGCTAATATTTGTCAAACACTGAAGACGACTCTGCGCTCTCTACTCGGCAGGACACGTTTCAGCTGAGGGCGTGCGCGCGTTCATATGGAGCACGAGGAGCAGGACTGATACAGACTGACAGGCACGTTTCTCTATCATCACACTTGCAATGTAAATTATAAACGCATACGAATCATAACTTGTTAATCAAAACTATTTCATTAGAATCAAAAATTAATACAATAAAGTAGCCAGCTGGACTTAAATAAGTAGTGGGCTGTTTGGCCGGCAGCTGGCGCTTCTGAAGAGCTCTGTCTCTACTTACCTTTCTGTAGAGCGCTAGGGAATGACAGGGTGACTTTCTCATCCTCATTTTGATAGTTGAATCCTGTAGCATTAATTTCTAGAAAGGAAAAATAGAGGAGGATTACCAGGGAATGTAATCTTTCCCTTTCCTAATTCCTAATTCAGAGTGAGAGATAACATGTCATAACTTCCAACTATAGTTTCAAATATGACATAAAGAAAAATAGGGGAAAAAGCTGACAGAGTCTGACTCTCACCTTCTCCTCCCTGAGGCGCAAAGGACGCTGTGATGATGTCGATGTCAGCACAGTTCATCACAATCTGATTTGTGGCTTGTGTAACCTGTAAATATTGACATAAAACAGCATAACTTATACTTTGATAATCTCTGCTGTGCCATATTGTCAAATGCCAAACTGTTTGGGAAAGATGAGGTTTAAATTTAAAAAAGTTGAACTCCCCGATGAAACCATCACCTGGACTCGACAATGAGCATGTAAAAGAGTTTTGTTTGTGTTTTGACTCGTACAAATGCAAGTGTGATGGTCAAATAGCTGAGACAGGAATGAATCCACCTACTTTGAGCTAAACCCACTGAGGCTGAAGAGCAAAACTGCTCAGAGACAAAATAAAAAACATAGAAAAAAGAAAGAAGGTGATGCAAAAAGGAAAGAAGACAGACTGCGGGGCCTCTGACAGTGGATGTGATGGCCTAACTTATTGAGGGCGAAACACAGTGGCACACTCTGATACCATGCAGTTTTCAAAGAGGGCAGTAATAGTGACATTCACGGTTTGTGGCATTGCTGGTTGGACGCGGCTGTTTGAGACACTCGGAGGCTGACACAGCAGCGGAGACGCAGTAATTATGAAAAATGCCAGGCAAATGGCAAAGTGCCACGCTGCTTGAGTTTCTTCTGGTCTATTGTATTTTTCCCAGGCTTTGTACAGACCGCAGGTAAACAGGGTATTACTAAACCAAACTGAGGTAGAGAAGTTCAGTTCTTAGCAAAGGCAGCAATAAAAAACTCAGGAAGACTTAACATGCTGAAATGGGGATTTGCAAATACTGCCGGCGGACATTTAACTGACTAACACAGACAGAGTGTTTGAATATATTCAAAACAGGTTTGAATGATTTCTTAAGGCAGTGTGTCTAGATATGGTTCAATATGTGTTGTCTATCTCTTTAATAGGTTTTTCAGCATAATTTATGATGTCCAATATACATTCTTCATGTTAGGTGTCCTTTCAGCACTGGTGTCAATAAGATACCAGAGTTTTGGTACAAATACACAAAACAGTACATTCTCAATGTCTTTGTTTGCTGTGTCATTTTAAAAAATAATGTTGTCAATGGTTTAGCAGTGAAACAAATAATCAATCGATTGAAAGATAATCATGTACACTTTTGATAAGTAGATGTTTTAAATCATTCCTAAAAGGAAAAAATACCAGCTTTTCAAATGAGAGAATTCACAGCTCGTCCTTGTTTTATATGGTTTGTCTGTTTTTCTGTGATATTTATGAGTTAACTGTATATCTTTGAGTTTTGAACTGCAAGTGTTTCATTCATTTAACAGCTATCTGCTTTGTACTTGTATCGTTTTCCTCATGTTCTACGGGGTTTGTTATTTTGAATTATTATTATTACTATTAGTTTATTTGTTCTTGACCATGAAGTCATACAGATCCCAATAAAGAAAGGAAGGGATACGGTGTCACAACAAAGAAGAACTAATACTGATGTTGTCAGTCTTGATTGCCCTGATAAACTGTGGTGAGTGTTTACAACCAGACACAGGTGTTCAGCCGACAGGTGTTCTATCTCTGAACTAAATGCTAAGTGAGCTGGTGTGTTTGTTTATGTGTAAATTATATAGTGACTACTATCTACACCTACTTTAGCAACAAGCCATGAGGACACACACTGATTCACTGACCTACTAAGTCAACTAGAAGTCAACAACGTCCTCAAATTTGCCTGAAGACTTAAATAAGCTTTCATGCTAATTCACCCAACACGTGTCATTTTACGATCAGGACAGTTTTAAAATGTTAACTTGAAGTGAATGAGTGAGTGAGTGAGTGAGTGAGGCAGCGGGTGGGAGGGGGCGGCATGATGTTGCCATGATTTAGCAAACACCAGTGAGCGCTAGCTAGCCGCTAGCTGGCTAGTTAACAACTTCAGTAATAAATATCCCATGATCTGATGGTGGCTAACATTAATTCATTGTTGTTGTAAGTGGTTAACGTTGCTGATTTACAACAATCTGTTCTCGAAACACATGAAGCGCTTAGCTAGCACGGTGTGAGACGGTTAGGCTAAGCTAACATGAGAGTGCAAGTCTGCCGCTGTCTGTCGTTACTGGACGCTTGTGTTCGCTAGCTTCAATTAGCTTGCGGCTTGTCACAGAAATATCCAGCCGTTATTTTTCCATTCATGTGTCCCCCTTCGGCCGGTGTGAGCCCGTCAGGAGCGGTTAGCCAGTTAGCAAGCTAACGTTAACGTTAGCTAACACCTGCCAACACCGTCAGCTCGGTTACGGCTGCTCTGCTAGCGGCTAACAATCAATTAGCTTAGCTGCTGGTAACGTTAGCTGGTCAGATTACATAACAAGATCCCCGCCATGCACAGACAAATCCATCCGAGTATGTAGCGGGACGCTCCGGTACACGTACCTCCACCAGCGCCTCCAGCTTGCCCTCGAAAGTGAAGTCGATCAGGTCGGGCTTCAGACACAAGCCGTAGTTGACGGGGTAGACGTCAGTTGGTAACCGTACGAAGGGCCTCCTTTCGGGCATGGTTCCTGTATTTTGGCCGGCTGCGCTAACGAAGACGGTGTGTGTGACTCTGAGCTTTATGAGTGCGGAGCCGATCAACGCGGGCCTCGACAGTGAGGATGGACAGCAGGCGGTGAGTCTGTGCACGGATGACAGCGGAACCCTGCGGCCCAGGAGCAGCAACATGAACTGGAACCCTCTCAGCTGCCAGCTCCGGTTTTCTGCCGTTAGACGAACCAAACAACCCGAGTCCAGCAGCGTCGAGCCGCAGACACGCGACGTCATCACGTTCCACAGACGCACGACGCCATCGCGTATCAGTGGACGTGCCAAACGTGTGTGTGTGTGTGTGTGTGTGTGTGTGTGTGTGTGTGTGTGTGTGTGTGTGTGTGTGTGTGTGTGTGTGTGTGTGTGTGTGTGTGTGTGTGTGTGTGTGTGTGTGTGTGTGTGTGTGTGTGTGGTGGGGGGGTCGCTTATGTCCAAATTGGGGACTAGACTCAAGACCAGTTGATTCGGGACAGCGGTGCAACTGGGGACAAAAAGTGGTGTCCTCAATTTGGAAAACTGCAATTTTTAGGTCAACAGTTAAGGTTATTGTTAGGTTAAGGTTATTGTTAGGTTAGGGTCAGGTCGTCCTTCAGGTTAGTCTCCAGGAAATGAATGTAAGTCTATGTAAATTCCCCAAAAGTGACATAAATAAAGACTGTGTGTGTGTGTGTGTTATGTCAGTTGAAGTGTGATTTCTGTGTGAAGTTAAATATTAGTCATTTTTTTTATTTTATCATTGATAATACGTATTGAATTCATTGTACGGATTTGATTTGCAGTGTGATGTCCTGATTTTAAAGACCACAGTAGAAATAAGTTTTGACTTTATTGTATTATCCCTGACATTCTGGTGATATGTGTGATCTGGGGTTCTTTCTCTCATTGTGTCAAATAAAACTAAACTAAATAACAGTTGAAGTAAATTATGTGTTGAATGAAGTCTCAATTGAAGTCTAAGTGTGAAGTTAAAATATCAGCCGAAATGAAGTCCAAGCACCGAAAGCAGCAAAATCATCAAAGTGAAACTGATAAATTGATCAGGAGGGGTGAGTTAAAGAGGAAGTCGTGAAACAAAATGGTTAATGTGTAGACAATGGAATGACAGCTGTGTCAGCTGAGGTGTAAACACTAAAAACAGTTGGAAGCTAGAAGAGCTGAAGAAGGTGTTGTTTTATTCAGAGTTGAGAAACTGACGCCTGAAAGTATTTGAAGTGTAAGTACTGGAAGGAGTTGAAATGTCAGTTATAGAATAAAACAGACAAAAGAATAAAAAAAATCATAAGGAGGCTGATAGCTGCTAAAATAAATATACTGAAAAACACTGACGTTTCAGTTTAAGTCTAAGCAGTGAATAAAGTTGAAGTGTTGATGGTAAAGTAAGCTGAGTGAAGTTGAAGTATCAGTCCAAGGGAACAGGAGCAGGAAGGGTCAGTTCAAGTGTTGTGGGAGAGATTTCTGCCGGTTAAAGTGTGTCATCTGAAAATAATGTCAGTTGAAGTGTCGGGTGAAGTCAAAGCGCTGTTGTATTGCTACTTTTACTTTGCCTCACTTTACTTTCTCCACCACTGCTTTTAGGGAACAGAATGACCTTTTCTCTAGCTCCAGCCCTGGGCCAAACTTTACATTTTCCCACTAATGAACAGGATGTAAGAACTTCCAAGCTGCACATCGTTCAGTTCAGTAGTATGTCATGAACTTCAAGTTTTGTTGACTCGGTCTCGTTTCAATGAAAGATTTATTTTGAAAGTGGAAACCGGATGTGATTTTTTCTACATTCGGTCAACGGAGGCAAGATGGCGATGCCCACGAGAGGGATGCTGATGACTTTTTACAGAGTCAAATGCAGCGGTTTGAAGGTACGGACACGTTTTATAGCATTTGACACGACTTCAACACATAAAACTTTAATGTGTTGAAGAAGCAGCTCGTTATTTTTACTTGTTGTGAACGCGTCACAGCGCACATCGTCCCACCGAGGCTAGCTAAGCTAACGTTAGCTAACTGTAACCTCAGATACATGGAAGGCTCAGAAAGATGAAATGTTAAGGGTTAATACAATTTATACTCCTCAATCAAAATTATGGGATAGGATGTCGAAAGCGTAAGATTGTTGAAATGAGATTGTGATAAAGTTTAAAATTCTGCCTTAGTATCACATCATTTCAACTTGTGTTTCTAATATTTTGTCCACACCATTGTGGGGAACTATTAATATTAGAAACACGTTCTAATGTGATGTGTAACACCGCCACTGACAGAGGTGAAAGAAATCCTCAGATCTTGTGCTCAAGTCAAAGTAAAGATACTCTGTTGCAAGTAAATGTCCTGCTTTCAAAATCTTACTTTAGCAAAAGTATGCAAGTACCAACATCAAAATATACTTCAAGTACCAAAAGTAAAAGTAGTCATCATGCAGAATGGCCCATTGCAGGGTAACATATGTTTTATAATTGGATTATAATCTGTGATTTATTAACGTTTATTGTGTTGCAGCTGTTAAAGGTGAGAATAAACTCATCTATAAAGATACATCATTTTATTAGTTTATTTATTTTCTGTGTGACTAATCTAAATCTGCAAAGTAACTATTTATTAATGTTTCCAAATAGAAGTAATGTAGTGAATTATACAATATTCAAAATGTAGTGGAGTAGAAGTATAAAGTAACATCAAATTGAAAATACTCAAGTAAATAACAAGTACCTCAATAAAGTACAGTACTACTGCAGTACATGTGCTTGGTTGCATTCCACCACTAACAATAACTATGACCTCAATAATAAATTAGAATTCTGACAGTGTCACAAAAGATTTCAACTAATTTTTGAAAAGACCTCTGAGGGTGAAACTCTTTTGTGTCACCCTCCTCTCAGAATGCTGGAGCATCTCAGGATGTGTGGCATCCCGTCCCACTGTTCCAGCCGGTCCGGACCAAGAAGCGATACCATATGCCTCCATCACCCGGGACCAAGGACAAGAAAGACGTGAACCCGGAGGCCAAGGCCAAAGCAGCAGGCATTGTCTTCAGACAGCAGTACTTTGAGAGGCCCATCAACATCGCCTGCACTGGTAATAATGTTTATTTATATTATCTTGAGGCATACATGAAGTCATTGCTTCATGTATGATGACTGGTAAGTTTTCTATATCTACCAGTGACTTGAAGTGTCTGGAAGGAGACAACCTCCACAGCTTCTTGTGTTGAAACAAGATTTAATAGTTAAGACCTTTGTCTTCATTTGTTAAATGGAAGAAAATAATTTAATAGGAAAAGATGTTAATATTTCTTACTGGAAATATTGTTTTGGTAGTTGGTTTGGAAACTCAGGCAACCCGTCATCATCTGGATAAAGAAAGTGGTGCTTTAGTAGTGAGATAAATTGGACACCAGCACGTTTGTCCTCAAATGTCAACACCAGGACTGCTGTTGTTGTGTTTTATAATAAATGCCAGTTCACACCCCATAAGCGTGGAGCTATTTCTCATCTATCAGACGACGCTGAGACTCTTTATTTTGTAATGTCTCTCCTGGTTGGAGGTACATGCTGATTGATCAGTCCTGTCTGCTGTCTTTACCAGCGGGAATCTTTGACCCCTACATCCCCCCAGAGGGCGACGCTCGTCTTTCCAGTCTATCTAAAGAAGGCCTGAAACAACGAACTGAACAGATACGACAGAGCGCCGCCTCACAGCTAGCGTAAGATTGTTTCAGTAACTCCTCATGTTGTTCCTACCCTGATGTTTTTCTTGTCAAACATCTGGACCTTGCAGGACAGAATTAAGATTGCTGTGGCTGTGTCATTGAGAAAGATGAGACCTCTTTCTTAACTCATTACAACTGCTTTGTTGAATTAGATCCAAAACATCTTAGGATGATAAAATTAAGTGTGAGAAAGCTGAATGTGTTTTTTATGTTTCTAACAGGATTCGTAAAATCAAAGAGCACGACTCTGAGTTCAAAACGAAGGATTTTGCAGAGCAAGCTCAAGAAATCTTCATTGAAGCTCACAACTTCCTGTCACAGTAAGAAAATGAACTCACATCTCTCACCTCATTCAGCCAGCTGACGCAGCTCATCTGAGCATCATACTCAGGGAGGGATGCTGAATATCATAGTGAGACCTTTGTCATATAAGTGACAGATCAACTCTTGTGGCTTTAGTTCTGCTGCAAAGTGGGGAAACACAGTCATGATCATGAAGTTGCCTGTTTATTGTGATCAAACTGACTTTTTTTTTGTTAAACAAATGAACAGAGTCAGAGTTATTCATTGAAATAGCAGTCCAGGCCAGCTGTTTTAACAACCTTTTTATGATTTAAAGAAGATTGTTCTGATGCATGTTTTGATGTCATTGTGAAATATTGAGTATAAAGGTATAAAGTTTAATTTGCAAATGATCCTTATTAGTAGTTTGACAAAAAGTCGTCTAATTTCTAACAAATCTTTTTCTGACAATAAGTAAAGTTCAGAATTTCAAGTCTCTGCTCAAGTTTGCTCAGTCAATCTGCTGATGAAATTATGAGATGTGGTTTAAAGCCTTGGACCTTAAATGAACATTTTTTGTATATTAGCTATTAGATTCATTCTGTACATTTGTTTATGTTTGTTTGTGATCTTTGTAAGAAACAAAACAGCACATTTTCCAAATCTTATTTTTTAAATAAGTCAAAGCAAAATGTCTCAAATAAAAAGATTTTTACAGAGCAATCATTTTTTAGGAGAAGCTTCATATGTGGTGATTGACAGGTAGCAAAGTCTGATGTGCAGTAATTCAACATGTAATCTGACCTTAAAAATCTGCTGTGTGAGGTTTAGAGAGAAAGATTAACATGTGCTGATTGTTTTGCAGGTTCAACAAGGAGAAACTTCACTCCCTGGTGACAGAAAGGTGTTATCCAGTACGTTCTTCTAAACAGCGCTGAAGTTGTTCACTAATTCAGTTTCATCAAATCCCAAATTGACTGTTTTTACTCCTGCCATCACTCCTCCGTCCTGTGTTCAGGAGATGACGAGGGGGAACCGTTACAAGACAATCCGCTGGAGGTTTGTAGAGTCCCTGGAGCTGCCCAAAGTGGTGCACGCCCGCTGCCCCGACATGGTCTCCAAAGGCAACCTGTACGGCCAGGTGACGGTCCGCATGCACTCCAAACAGGTATGACTCATATCTTCAGTAAAGCCACTCTTTATATGAGTGTGAATCATTGGTGTGCAGAGCTTTTTCTCAAAGTGTGTGCTCCTGTTTTTCAAGTATTGTTAATACAGCTATTAGGCAACTGTTGCCTGTGTTTTTTCATGTAGCCAGTTTGTACTACTGCTGGACTAACAAACATCCAGACCTGGACAATTTTTAACAGATTTGCATACGTTTACAGTACACTGCACACAGATAATTGCAGGGTGATGCAAAGCCAATTCAAGAGCAGTTTTGGGGTTTAAAGCTGAGAGTACAATCAGAATTTAAATGACTGGATGAACCTTCTTTTACATCTGCGCGTTCTGCAGACTCTGGCCATCTACGACCGCTTCGGGAGGCTGATGCTGGGCAGCGAGGAGCAGCCGAAGGACGTCTTGGAGTACCTGGTCCTAGAGCGACACCTCGTCAACCCCTACGGCCGATGGAGGTTACATGGAAAAATAGTGCCATCCTGGGCTCCTGCCAAAGATCCAATTATTAAGGTGACCGTCTACTCTGCACCGGCTGACAACGTCTTTTAAATATCTTTTAGTAAGAAAAGGGCAGAGGTCCAAGGCACACTTACTGTCAAAAGGAAATTAAGAAACTTCTATTAACTGACTACTTCGTACTTCATGACCACATGAATGAGGTCATTTTTCTCTTCTAGTGCTTTTTACATCTTCTTTGTGCGACCTTTGCTTCTTCCCCTAAAATACAGTCTCAATACTGCTCCAGCCCTTGTTCAATAAACTGGACTTCTCATCATCTAGTACTGAGGTGTTCAACCTAGTTAACGCTGATGCAGTCGACTATAACGGCTCTGTAATAAATACGACCTTTATGAAGGTTATAATGTTCGGTTTTTGCTCAAATAGTTTTTTTGTCCACCCCATTTTCATCAATGAGGAAACACCTCTCAGCAGAGCACAATGAAATTCAACTGCACCACAAACTACAGCTTTTCTTAAACAGTTTAGGTATGATTTAATGCAGGACTGATTTAATGTTGATGATGATTTGATTTGATGTATTTGACTGCATTAGTTTTATTCTATACTCTTCAACTTTTGGTGAGGAAGACCTCAATAAGCAAGCACCTTTTATGCTTCTGCCAAAAGTATGTAAAAGAACCTTTTTATTTTTCTCCATGTGAATTTAGTTTTATGACAATATTGATGGTTAACCTCAGTTCAGTAGCGTCATCATACATGTATGAAACAACAGAAAGTTGTGAAACATAATTCAAATCAATCAAAGTTCAGTCAAGTTGTAGTCTAACAGCCCCAACACAAGGTCCATTACTGGCCAGTCACACATAGCACTGTTTATGGATGAAGTCAAGTCAACAAATCCATGTCCATAACAACTGAACAAACTCCATCTGCTGGAGGTTGAAAGCTCTGGTAAAAAGCCTGTCGGGGGACAGGGGGAGTTTTCCTGATCACAAAGCTCTGGACTGAGTGAGAGGACTCTGCTCACCTGCGGTCGCTCACAGCATGAACACAGGAATGAACCACATTTTTCCTCAGAAACTGTTTCATTAACTTGCAGATCTCCATCATATATAAATATTTTGGACATGCAGGAATGTGATGTTGTGGCTCAGTGTTTTGCACATAAATCACTGTTTCATGGAATTTAAATAATCTGGTCATCTGTTGCCTAAAGTTTATTCTGATAAGGCATAAGTTTCCTCAATAACAAGCATGTGTCAGTAACAGATGCACCAGTCTTCACAATGTAAGACTGGAATAGAAGTTGACTTGCATTATACGCATCACTGCAAAACGTAGAATATAATCACCTTAAATCTGTGAGTCAGCCCCTGCTGTGCCTCAGATGAACCAGACAGATGGAGCAGTAATGTTGCCTGGAAGGTGTTTCTCACTCTTCTCTGATGGAATCTAAAAAAACCGTCACCAAACAGTCTCTGCTGGAGACGCCTTCTTCGTCCTCATCGTGTGTTTGTGATGCTTATTAGTTTAACAATAAGGAGCTCATCATTAACGTGATCCCAAAGCACAGTTTCTTTCCTTCTTTCATTTCCAATCAGAACAAGGGAAATTAGATTCTGTAATTCATTATAACAGAATCTCAAATGATTTGTGTCTCTGAAAATGTTTAAAAGACGTATGGATAATGTTTGTCAATTGCCTTTACCAGAAGTGGCACAAGTAACTAATTTCATGGAGATTTTCTTTTTAGATTTTCAATGTTTCATTTCTTTTAAAATACCTTGAAGCTCTTACATGCAAATGCTACAGATATCTTAAAATCAGTTTCACCAGGCCTCTGATGTTTGACTAATTCTTTGTGGTTATTTTAGGCTCTGCCACTTGTCAATCACAATCTGTCAGGCCAACTGACAAGTGAAAGCGGAAACCAACTGTCCATAAAATGAAACAAATGAAAACCAGGTCTGACACAGTTACAGCTGCTCTCATGTTTTAGGGGCAGTCGCTGGTAAACTTTGTTCCAAGTAAGGTCAATAAAAAATACCTTCCAATTCTAAGACAAATCCGGAAACTATTTATAGTGATATGAAACAATGAAGAAATGCAGCAGCAAACAGTCCAATATATCACAAACTGGTTTTCCTGTTTTGGTCCTGAAGGTTAAATCCCCTTAGAACAAAAGTGTGGAATAGATGATGCTTAAACAAAAAATACTCATCTGCTCTTCTCACTTTTTCAGACTGTCATGATTCCTGGTCCAGAGCTGAAGCCAGGACAAGAGTTCGCAGACATCAACTATGAAGTTCCCAAACCACAGGCAGTTCAGTGGAACAAATAGGCCACCGGGCGGCGCTGTTCTTTTCATCAAACCACAGTAGGACATTATCGTAGTCATGGGCCAAATGCTGTTTAAGATTTGGCTGTGGCCGGTTAGTTTGTCCACCTTGGCAGGATACCAGGCTTCCTTTGGAGGCTCTTATGTCTAAATGCTGTTGGCTGTTGAAGCGGTGGAAGCAGCAGGTGAGTTTTAGGATGAACAAACCACTGTGTCCTGCAGCCAACAGAGCTGCTTCTTTCCCTGCAACAAATTATAACACAACACAACAGCCTCGAATAATATCTCTTTTCAAGACGTTACATGACTCAAGTGTGTTTCCCAGAATTTCATGTTTTATCATGAGAGCAACTTAATGTGTACATGTAAAAAATAAAATGCATAGATCTCCACAAATTGAATGGTTTATTTCTCTGATGAATATGTTGCATGTTGACCTCAGGAAATACAAAAATAAAGTGTCCCGTCTGCTTCTCTTCAAACCAGTAGATTTCAGAGGAGTTTTCTTTATCAGAATAATCTTTCATAGAAGATATTGCATCCAAAATTGAAAACAGAACTGTTTCTCTATGCAAAATCCAGGGATGTGTTACAACAATATTAGATTTTTTTTTTTTTTTTTTTTTACATGACAACAAATTACAGCACGCTCATTCAAAAACACACTAACATGCAACAATGCTCACAAAACTAGGTCACTCCATTGACAAATATCTTGGCGCAGTGTTTTACAATGAGATCACTGAATGAAAATCTTGGAGTCACTGTAGCAGAAGTGCTGAAAAACTGACACCTGATTTCACAGACACATTGCTGGAATAGACGTGACTTAATTACATCAATACAGAAAGCTGTCGACATTGTAAGTTTTATTTAACAAAACTTTTTCCAACATAAAACTGCTTTTATAAAGTTGCAGTTGTATCTGAAACTTAATGATAGTAGTAGAAGAAGTAGTACTCACTGATGTCAGCCATGAAATCTGGGGCCACTCTTGATGTAAAGAAATTATTAGCTAATAATAAACATGTCTACTTGTCAGAAGACATCTTTAATTCTCTTTCTTTCTGTTGTGTTACTGGTCATCTGCAAATGAATGGAGTCGTGCAAAAGAATCTCTTATAATCTAGTTTTTTCAAATATTTGTGAAGAATAAAGTGCTGCCGAAGATGCAGCTTTTCCAGCAAGAACTATAAGGACTAATATCATGATCTGCATAAATAACCCTGATAAAAAGTTTTTCGTAGTTGACCAAAACCTTAACTAGCAACTATTCAACAGATTTTCTTTGAAACTGAGTCTCACCTCCATAACGCCATAGCGCTATTTTATTTGAATTTAAATTGAGTGAATTTGGAAGCAGGTCAGGTGCAACATAAACATCCTGTACAATTTGATGTCTTTTGCAGTTACCAAACATTTAAAAAGTATTTTTCACAGCGTGTTTTTAATGTTTAATCTCATTGTCTAATCTTAATGAAGCTGGTATTTGGAGCACTGCACTCACACAAAAGGCATTGACATGACTTTCTAAATGCTCAGATAGAAAACGAGTTTGCTAACTTTCACTCCAGTTTATGGTGATTTATGCAATTTTTGGCATTGTTTCTGTGGTGGAATGTTTTTTTTCCCCCTTTATTATGACTGAACCAAAAGTGGGAGAATAATATTCATTATTGGACTTTAATCATGAAATCAGTCACTTAAGCAAACAGGTATGCATAGTTTTATCAATTATTAATACTTGATAGAAATGTGATTTGACATCCATTGTAGTTCACTGCTTTACATGGAACACTTTCTTCTACCTTGAAAATATAATTTCCACAAAAGAACAAAATTAGACTGAATTTATCTGGTGTGTGCTGGTTAAACCTCCATCTTCCATTATGTTCCATCTCTTAGGTCCTGTGCTATATTTGTGATTGTGAGCACTGTGGACTTGTTAAGTCTAGGTTTTGTAACATATTCACCCCAATCATGGGTCCAACATACGTGCATGTACACGGCAAATATGTGAATTGTCACCTAAAAACATACAAAGACACAAAAACATTGTAATTTAAAATGGGGGGTAGAAGCAGGAAGAAAAGGGACTTCATCTAAATGCCTTAGATGCCCTTCTATCAGCCAAGAAATGTCTGTCTGTAGTTCTTTGCTGGATTAATTAGGGACATAGTGAATGTGCAATATGTGCTCCAGTTAACAGAAAACTTATTTTCAGTCAGGTTTGCACAACTAACTGTGTCCAGCTCATCAAGTCTCTACTTAGTCAGACAGCTGGATGACCCAAATGGATAGTCCAACCTGAAATAACACAGCCCTAAGTTCTGTCTTTGAGAAGCCCAAGTAATCGTCCAACAGAAAGGCCTTTCAGCTCTGACTGCGTGCAGGGGAGCTGTTTGTGAGCTGACGCTGCACTCTGACCTCCCTGTGGAGCTGGGAAAGATAAAAACACAGTTCCCCTTGACCTTCAACAGGGCTCCACCAAAAGTTCACACTCCCCTTGACTTAGGGGGAGGGGTCAAACATGAAGCAGACGCTGGCTAAAATTAGGTCACAAATCGGGTGGGAATACAAGAGCCTCTGCAGCACATTCTGCATCGTCCTCTTCATCTTCCTCAGGAATATTCTCAGGCTCCCATGTGAAAACGTCCGAGGTATTGTCTGTGAATGAACCAGAACTGCTCCTTACCATCTCCCAGGGACACAAAGCATCACGGCGGCCCAGAGCTAAGTTTTCTTTAGACTCATCTATCTGCTCTATGCTTATACCTGCTGGGGTCTCTTCTACACTGAGTGGCCCCTGGGTCTCAATGACTTCATCTTTGTCACTGTTGGGAATATCAACTTTGCTTTCGGTTGAGGTTTGGGGATCATTAGATTCCCAGGGACAAATGTCTGCTCCGGCACTGTCTTGCTTTTTGACCAGTCCTGGTTCTTCTGTCTCCCATGGACAAACATCTGCCCGTGCACTGTCTTGCTTTTTGAGAACTTTTGGCTCTTCTGTCTCCCATGGACAAACATCTGCCCGAGCGCTGTCTTGCTTTTTGAGGACTTTTGGTTCCACTGTGTCCCACGGACAAACATCTGCCCGAGCGCTGTCTTGTTCTTTGAGAACTTTTGGTTCCACTGTGTCCCACGGACAAACATCTGCCCGAGCGCTGTCTTGTTCTTTGAGGACTTTTGGTTCCACTGTGTCCCACGGACAAACATCTGCTCGAGCACTGTCTTGTTCTTTGAGGACTTTTGGTTCCTCTGTGTCCCACGGACAAACATTTTGTTGGGAATTTTCTTGTCTTTGTAGCTTCTCTGATGCTTTTGATACTTCAGTTTTGACTGCCCCTGCTTCCTCTGTATCCCATGGACAAACATTTGCACGAGATGTGTCTTGCCTTACGTGACTCTCTGATGTTTTGTGGGTCTCTGGCTTTCCTGATTCTGCTTCACTACTATCCCATGGACAAACATCTGCCAGTCTTTCCTGTCCTTGCAACACCATCTTGGTAGCTGCAGTTTTTTCAGGAGGCTCAGTTTCCCAGGGACATACATTTACTCTTGTGCTGTCTTTCACTTCAGTCTGTATGGAAGCAGCTTTCAGAGGCGAGACACCTTTTTGTAAGTCTTCTGGTTTTTCTTGATATCCAGTCTCCCAAGGACAGATATCTACTTTGATGGTCATTTGTGAAGTTGAGTCTGTATTTGTTGGCTCTGTGTTCCCCTCTTCCCATGGACAAATGTTTTCCATGATTTTAGGGGGATCAGGGAAATCCCATGGACAACTTTCTGTTGTCTTGGTCACTTGTCTACCCAAATGCAGGGCAGGTGATTTTGCATGGTATTGTTGCTCATTACTTAAACTTTCTTTTGATGCACCATGGTGGATGGCAGATTTCATAACTTCTTGTCGAAGGGGAACTGTCAGCGTTCCCTTGGTCTCCAAAGGATTTAGGTTTTCATATACAACTTCAGGCTTGTCCTGAACATCCCAAGGACAAACATTAGCGTATTCACTATCTTGCCTTTTTGAAGGTTGTGGAGTTCCTGCAGTCTCCCAGGGACATATGTCTGTTGCACGTTTCAATGACTGCTGCGTCTGAGAATCTCTGGACAGGTTACTGTGATAAATAACAGGAATATCCTGTGATTCCCAAGGACACACGTTAGCATGGGCACTTCCTTGTCTTCTCACATTCCCTTGCTCTTGAGATTCCCATGGACATACATTAGAAGGTTCAGATACTTGCACTTCCCAAGGGCAGACATCTGTCTTAATGCTCTGCTGCTTCTTTGGTCCCTCTCCTTCCTGGAAAGTACCAGCTCCATCCCATGGACACACATCTGCATGGGAAACATTACGGACTGGTGTGATTCGATTACTGCCTCTTCTGTGAGTTGAAGGAGTTCTGCAGCTGCTGGCAGTTTCCCAAGAACTTATACTACTACGTTTGCTGTTCTGCCTTGATAAAAACACATTTTCATAAGTGCCATCTTTTTGCATATCATCCATGTCCCAAGGGTAGACAGCAGATTTTACAATCACAAGCCTTCTTGGGCTTCTGTCAGAAGAATCCCCAGAGGAGAGTCTGATGGCATTCTGCTTCACAAGGCATGGTTTTCCATCTGTTGTCATACTTCTTTTCTGCAGTGACCTCTTTTCCATGCTGGGACGTCTACTAGATGTTCCTGATCTTGGCGTTGTGGAAGCACTTTCCTGACTTTTTTGTGAAACAGAATCCTCTTTATGTAAACTTCCATCCCTACTGGACTTACTTCCTGCATCCATGGATCCCATAATTGATTTCACAGAGAGCCATTTACTGGTTGTGGTGCGGAAGGAGAAGACACGTTGATCTTTTGTGAACTTTGGTCTCGGAGAGCCTGGTGCACTTGCAGACACACAGGCCTGTGGTTTGGGGGACTCGGTTTCACCTTGTATTCCCTTATCCTCTGAAGGATTATTTTGCACAGGTGGCAAATGGTCCCAGGGACAGATAAGCGCCTGTGGAGAAGGTGGCCCTTTTTCCTCACCATCCTCGGAGTTTGCGTAAGTGACATGCTTTTGGTTCTTATCCCCTGATTGTTCTTGCTCCACCTCCCAAGGACAGACCTCAGCCTTGTCAAATGACTCTGACTGGAGAGCACTCCTGGTCTGGTCACTAATGGATATGCTCTGCCTGGACCTTGTCAACACTGTGCTGGCTCTGTTAACCTTAGGTATGTTCTCCATAGAATGGGCAGTAGTTGAGGTCAGACTCCAGGACTTATGAAGCCTGGTGTGATCAGGATGCAGGAGGTTGGTATCAATTGTCAGATTTTGGGCGCTGGCTGACTTACAGACCCCTGGGGGGATATCCAAGGAATCAGTCTCAGATCGCCGGGAGGATCTCTTCACAGCGTTGGCCTTTAACATGGAGTCACGCAAAGACGAATCTCTTTCTCTGACATAGTGATGATCACTTTGGGACTTGCGCATGGATGGTGATGGTGTTTTCATTGAACTTCTGTAACTGATACTGACTGATATGGTATCTGGGGTTCTCCTGAAAGACTCGGACTGATTCACACTTCTACTATGGAAGGATCCATCCTTCTCCTCACGGCTGCACTGCCGGCTCATGGTTTCTGGGATCTCAGCAATGCGTCTAATAATGGATCTCCCCAATGCACATCGAGAACTCCGCTTCTTTGACAGATGAGGGTTGTTTGCGGTCATCTTCTTGGTCTTGTGGACTTCTAACTGCGCATATAACTTCTTCAGTTCATCCTGGTGCATATGAAGAAGGGCGGAAATCAATGAAGGGATTGAGGAAATGGTTGAGGAGAGGAAAAGATAAGGAGAGTAACAAGTCAGAGGAAAGGTAACAGACATTTTCATTTAAGAAGACAGAGTAGGATGAGAAATGGATAAAGGGGGAAGAAAGGTTATACAGTACAACATGTGTCCATTCTATCTCTGATTTTATTTGCTGTTAATTTATGATTTAAATTATAATACATTTAAGATCTGTTTAATTGAGTCTAAATGTGGACATAACTGAAATTAAGGGACATTTATTTTCCTTATTTAAATGTGACCTTAGGAATTTCTTCCACCTTTTGTAAATTATGTCCCGATACAAAGTGATAACATCGTTCTGAGGGGACAAAAGAGTTTACCCGAAAGTCATCCGGGTCCACACTGTGCTCACTCCAAGCAGAGTGAAAACTGCTGTTGAGGTACGAGCCGGAGCGCCGAAGGTCCACTTCATCTTCATACACCTCTGCTGCGATCTCCTCTCTCCCAGGCTTAGACACATAAAGAAACTGTGGAACACACACACGGGGATGCAATTCACATGTAAACATTTCACATGTGAAAACAACATTGTGTGTAGTCATGCATGTTCTCTAATGTGTGTGTGTCTTTGATCCACTGGGCTGTTGGTCCACAGCGAACTATTGGATGGGTTGTCACTAAGGACTTTCATGGCGCTATGCCAAACATTAACTTGTTATGTGCTAACTGTAGCGTGGTATGCCGAGCAATTTTGCTTTCTGGTGTGTGTATGAAGTGCCTTTGACGCACTTCTTGAAATCCTGAATGAGTGAGAATATACAAGCTGCGATAACCAGAGAGGATTCACTCTGATAACAAGGTTTGAAGCAACGGTTGTTTCTTCTGTTGAGTTTACATGTACATTAATGTAATTTCATCAAACCCAGACTAAATGTCCAAAGTAAGTATGTTCCATTAAGAGATTACTCATAAACTTGTTTTCTACTTTCCTACTTCTTGTTCTGCCCCTAAATGTTTGGCGCTATGACATAAAAGTGCTGAGTACCTTGGGAATGAAGAGCAGGGCGAGTGTCACGGTGATGGTCACATGGGTGTGCGTGAAGGAGAGCAGCAACATCCAGTCAGGATGGAGAGAGGGAAAGGTGAACCTGAGGGAGACAGAAAACACAATCATGTCACATCGCTGCATCACTGTGTTTTTACTGTGGAGGATAAAATGACGCTGCTGAGGGTTTTGCTCAGGTTAGCGGTCTGGCGTTTGAGAGGCTCAGAGAAACGTTGCTCGCTGTTTACCTGAACAGATGAAACATGGTGGAGAGAAGCAGCTCGTTGTGGATGGCGATGCCCATGTAGCGAGGTTCGTGGAAGGCCGAGGGGACGGGCCTGACGGCGGTCCACAGGGAGCTGCCCCAGCACAGGAACAGAAGCTCAGCTGTGGCAGAAGACAGTAAGTAAGTGTCTGATTTAATTTTTTAAAATGACAAAAACAGGACTGAAAGAGTGAAAACATCTCAGAAGATCTCACACGCTGTTCGTCTCCTGTCACTCACCCACAGCCATCATGTAGTCCCAGCGGTCCAGGTAACACAGGTTGAACCCCTGGCCGTCTGACGTGGTGGTTGTGATAAACACCGGGATGTTCCTGTCGCGGTTCTGGAGGACGCCCACCGTCCACGCACACAGGAACCAGCTGACCGTCATCAGCATCACTCCCAGAATCCTCAGCAGGTGGAGGCTGGACATGTAGGGGACTCTCTGGGCCGTGCGAGACAGGAACACCTTCAACACCCTGAGCAGAGGCAAGAGTCGTAGGAAACTTTAGATCTTAAAGTGAGAATATTGTGATGAACGTAATAACGAAACAATTGAACATGAAATTTTCCTTTTCGACAATTAGGAGACAACAAATGTGCTTCAGAGTGTCATGAAGTCATTATAGATTCATAAATTCAACTTTTAATTTCTACAAGGAAGAACATGTGATTTCTTCTCAAAATTGTAGAAAAAAACAAGTGCTTTAGTTTAAAAGAGTGTAGTTTGACTTTCTTTCAGTCAGCTGCGTTTGGTCTGTCCGTCAGTTCCAGTATGTTTACACACAGTTTCTATTACTGCAAGCACTCATTTGTCTGTACTGTTACTATACAAAAGCATGTATATTTTATAAAGCACATTTTAAAGACAGATTCAAAGTGCGCTACACAGGCAAAGAAGAGCATTAGAATGACTTTTAAAAACAATAAGCAATAAAATCAGAATAAAATTTGTTTTAAAAATCGATGAATATAATATAGATAAATAGATGCAATAAAATAAAGCAGATGAAATGCAAATCGAATAGACCAGAACAGTTATGGTGCAGTAATGAGTTATAAGTTGGCCTGAATGCAACAAAAGCATTAATCTTTCTTCTTCTTCTTCTTCTTTCGTTCTGTTCTTTAGCATCCACTGCAACACTATGATTCTTACATTGGATAACTGTTTTCACTTAGTCTGTAAATATCTGTCAAATAAAACATAAATGAATGAATAACACAGGAAATGAAAGTGCAGCAGAGAAACCAATCGGTCACACAGGAGAACAGTTTCTGTTCAGTGGCTCCAGTTGGGTTTCAACATCATCTGGAAGTTGGTTCATCACAGCGAACAGCAGCTTCGCCCTGTGTGGTCGGGACTCTGACATCCCTCTGGGTTTGTATTCTTCAAGGAGATCACAAATGTATTTCGTTGTGTTGAAGTGTAACAGGATGTTCCAGCAGATGAAAAGCAACCTCACCGACCTGTACATCTTCAGCGTGACCGTGCCGTAGACGATGGAGAAGCCGAGCATTCGGACCCAGCGGAGCAGGATGCACCTGAAGGTGCTCGGCTTGAAGTACATGATGAAGACCTGCAGAGACACTTACTGTGAGTCAAACTACAGCCACAGGGGGACGACCGCTTCCGCTGGTGTGTGTCTCAACTCGTTACATGTGTGAAAAAACTCAACTGATACAGTACCTGTATTACTATTACTAGTACTATCACTAGTTCTACTCACTGCTGCTTACAAGTACAGCTTTTACTATGTAGAGTACTTTACTGTTGCTATTACTAGTGTTGTGCAGGAGCTAGTAATAGCAAAAGACAAAAGTAACATTAGCAGTACTTCTCTGTCTGTCAGTGGTGGAATAACTAAGTACATGTACTCGAGTACTGGACTTAAAGTAAGTGACTGGAAGATTTTCTTTTAGATACAGGTTTGTTTAGTCACGATCACAGAATGAGGTAACACAATGGTGACTGAGTCTCTTCTCCACTGATGAAAGTACTGCAATGTTTTATATTTGCAGTATTACAAATCGAGTGTCTGGGGCGTACTTTGTTCCACAACATTAGTAACTAGCTACTTTGCAGATTCAGATTATTAATACATAATATAATTGAACTAATACATTATGATAGCTACCCGGCAGTATATGAAGGAGTTCAGATTAGCTGAACTGACCAGCTGCGACATCAGTGAGGCTCACACATTAATCCACCAATACTTATACTTATACTACTACTACCATTCTGCATAATGAGTACTTTTACTTTGGGTAATTTAAGTTCATTTTGATCCTAATACTTTTACTTAAGTAAGATCGTAAATGCAGGACTTATACATCTAACAGGGTATTTTTAAACTGTGATATTAGTACTTTCACTCAAGTAAAGGATATTAATAGTTCTTCCACCATTGATCAGTACTATTAGTAGTACAGCTACTACTACTGCAGCTGCTGGTGGTATTACGACTATTACTACTACCTTTTTTTGACTACTACTATTAGTAGTGTTACTGCTGCTATAACCATTAATTTCACCACCATACGACTTATTCCTACAGTTCATGAACAATATATCCAACACACACGTCTCATCAGCATTAACAGACAAAAACTGCCTGTTTAAAAACAGAATGTCTGAACTAAATGTGTTTTACGCTGTGAATATGTTCAGTCAGTCACGTTCAACAGCAGGTTGGACCTTTGTCTCTGCTCAGTACGGAACAGCAGAGTGGATGACTGTAATCCAGGAATTAAAGCTCATTGTGCTCTGACAGTCAGTCTCTGTCACTCGGGATAAGAGCATCAGCTAAAGCCTAAAATGTGAATGCAAATTTACATCATCGTGTTCAAAGCACTCATGAAGGATAAACTACTCGGGGTGAATATGTATAGAAACAGAGAGACCGTGCAGTAAACATCCAGAGCAGTTTTAATCAGCAGAAATGGCCTGAAGTCGAAGGCAGACTGGAGGAAGGAGTGATCTGAGAACACACTCTGACTCCAGTGACGCTTAAAGGCCTGATGCTTCTGAACAATACGAAGTTTTCCAGGTCTTTTAGTTCAGTTAGAAATCAGCCTGGCACAAAATTCTGACCAGAGTTTCATGATCCTCAGAGGATGAATCCTGATGACTTGGTGATCCCCTGACTTTCCATCTAGCACCATTCATTCATATGCAGATAAAAAGCCAATGATTATTTTCATTATGGATTAAGCTGCAGATTATTTTCTGCATTAATCGATTGTTTATCTTTAATTGTAAAATAAATAGTACCTAAAGCTGTCAGATAACTGTAGTGGAGGAGAAGAACTTAAGAATTAAACTTTCTTTGATGTTAAGCTGAAAAATTGCTAAATTAAAATACACTACACAAAGTTGTTTTTAATCTAATCAATCAATGGTCCATCTTCATCTGTCTCCAGGTTGAAGAGGTCCTGCTCAGAGCAGCTGTCCAGTCCTTCATGTGGACACCGGACGGGCCCTGCAGCAGGTGATCTGTTTGTAGATCAAATGGACGCCCGGCCACGCCGAGCCCTCGCTGAGATGAGAGGGTGAACTTTTCCTCTGGGACTTTCAGAACTACAGTCAGGTATGTGGGCTGCAATTTACCTTTGAATTTATCAAACAAAACTCTTACAGCATCGTTCCAAAATCACTTCCTGCGCTCCCGTCCTGTCTCACATCACTGTGCAGTACATGGCTTGACAGTTTAAATCTCATTGCACACTAGATTTCACTACACATCTTACTTGTGTACGTGACAAATAAAACCTTTGAATTAAACACTGCCAATGAATTACACGTTTATCGACCAGAGAAATAATGTTGTTTATGTTGGACTGCTGGCTTGACTGTGTTGTGATGAACAGGGGACTCAGGTTTAACGAAACACTGAAGAACAGTGGTTATAAATTTACTTCAAACATTGAATTTAGAGGAAAGCCTGATCTCTCCTCTCATAAAAGTGCCAGTATTGATATTAGTGATTCATAAGTCAGAGGATCAGAGTCATTAGGATTCAGCCTCTGGGGACCATGAATGTCTGGTCAAAGGTTTGTGAAACTTTAAAAATTAACACAAGTCAACGGCACCACAAAGTGCAAACCTCCAAAATGACCATGAAGTTCAATCATCAGCTCTTTGAAACAGTTTCAACATCATTATAACCATCATGACAGTAGCTAAGTAGTTGAGCTAAATGGACCCAGTAAACTGGCATATTTCAGAGCATGATTGCCTGATTGACAGTCAGTCCATCACATCAACTGAACCCAATCCTAATCATAATCCTAAAAAATCCTAATTCAGGCAAATGAGTTCGGATTGTCTGCTGTAGCTGCCAAGATGGCAGCAAGTGGGAATATGAATCCCAGGCCTCAAACTGCCCGTTTAGAAATCCTGTTAAACCTTGTTTTTTTGTTTTTATCTACAGTCTGAAATCTGTTCAGTCATCGTAGCTCGTGCAAAAACTCCCAACTCCATTAGATTATTCTAGCAAACTCATATGGAGATGCTGTTTGATAAGAGAATATTTGCATATCTTGAATATTATGATTGTTTTTATGCACCAATGTGCAGTTAGGAGGCGCAGAGCTGAGAACAGCCTTTAACATGTTCACACAACACATGTTGAACTAAATCAATAACCTGCAGTACACACACACACACACACACACACACACACACACACACACACACTGAATCCCTCAGAGTCAGCAGGTGTCTCACTTTGACTGACACTTCCACATAGATGGATAAAAAGTCATGGCTGACTTATTGTATGTTAACGGCTCTTTAATTGGTCAAATGAATCTGAAGACTGATTGATAATCTGTCAACAGAGCAGTTATGAAAAATGTCGACTACCCACCCACCAACCCTGTTTCCTCTTACACACACGCACACCCTCAACCCATTCATCCTCCCACAAATGGTCCATTATGATATAATCCGCGGCGCTGTGCTGTGCACTGATCTGTAAAGAGCTCTAATCTGTGACACTCTCAGCCGGCCGACTCGCTCAGACGCTCACCGGGAAGTAGAGGAGCAGGGAGCCGAACAAGATGGTCTCCAGCAGCAGGAGGCCGGACGCCCGGATCCTCTGAGGGAGGAGACAGTGGGAAAAAAGAACAGTTAGAAAGTCGTGGTGAAGATGTGGTGCTGGTCGAGAGGTTAAAGGACCATATGAACGTGTTCTTATAATCTGTTCTCCATATTACTGCCGAGTGTATGATAGGTGTTTAGATTGATGCGACACATTCAGCCAAGGTTTGGATCTTTGAAAAACCTCCCTGAACCTAATGTACATAGTCATTTCTTTTAAAAAGGGACCTGATTCAGACGAGACAGTCAGAACTTGTCTGAAACTAGAGGATAATTCGACCTCATCCAAAGCTCGGTTCACCCAAACAGAGAGAGAACCAGCACGTGATGCTCCAGCGATTGGCTGAAAAGAGCAACAGAACATACGACAAACAATTTACAGTTCACACATTTTACACCTGTGATGATGAAAAAACATGATCAGAGTCAAGAGTTTACCACGACTGCACTGAACAATAAAAAAACCTGGCATTATAATCAAGATACCAAGACATGATTATTTTGTCAGATTTTAAAAACTCTCAGCTTTGGGAGCACAATCAAACCGATTCTAGCAATGTCAGTGTTGTTTTAACTGTTTAACTGGTGAGTTTATTATCGCTCATTTGACCTTGAACAAAACCTGCGTCATGTTTCATGTTTTCAGGACTGACGGTAGTGAAATGGCTTTTACCATTGCAACAAAGGCTAATTTGGGTCAGGATGTGGGGAAGACACCTGTGATTCAAGATCGACTGATAAAAAAACATCACATCAAGTTTAAACTCTTATGCATTATTAACATAAAGACACAAAGGCAAGGTTTTCTTTTTCCGCTCAATAAACAGCAGAATTTCTGACACAGTGCATCGTGGCTCAGCACCCGAAACAGCTCCCTCTATCCGATCCCATCTGTACGGTGGCCCCGCTCAGCCAAAAGACCTGACTCACCCTGCTTCGACGATGCCTGTAGGCCACCAGCATGCTGACGAAGATGAGGAACATGAAGACGCCCTGGACGGCCAGAACGCCGGCCCTGAGAAGCCAAGCCTCCTGCACCCGGCAGGGGGCGCCGTCCTGACAGCTCCTGCAGCCCGGCCAGCACGGGAGACAGATGGGCATGTTCGGGTAACACGCGCCGCCGCCATCACTCCCGTTCACAGGGCCGCCATCTGCATCCACACCTACACAAACCCACGTGAAGACCTCAGATACACGTGACTCACAAAACCTCAGCACACTTTGGAAAGAGGAAAGCCACAATATACTGTCTCTAAAGTATTTATCTTTATGCTATGAAAAGAATCAGAGGTAGAGACCAAAAAAACAGGGTTCGATTCCCAGCTTGGTCAAATATCCCAACGATGATGGCCTGTATTTGTCGACAGGAGAAAATGGGGACAAAATGAAGTTTCTTCTAAATTCTAATAATAAGAAGTTAAAAGATTTTGATTTGCTACGAGAGAATTTGTCGTAGTGCAGCTCCCTCTGCTAAGCAAGCTTAATTCAATTAAAGCTGCATAATGGATTTTTGGACTCTAGGTGGCGACAGATATGCATCAACTGTTAGATTAGTACATTAGCTAACAATTGGCTACTTTTAAATCCAGACATGAAACAACACATTCACATTCCTCATGAATGCTCTTCTTTTAGCTCTGTTTTGTTCTCCACCAACTCCTCCAAGAAAAATACCTGACCCTTCCGTCACCAGTTGAAACTTTATGGGGGGGTGCGACTTTGAGACTATGTCTTTGTCTAACCAGACAGTAAATGTATGGGCTGCAAAAACCAACCAATGAAATAAAATGTGCTAAAGTTCAGTCATGCGAGATAAAACTGGTTCCGCTGTCAAACCAGCAAATAAGTTAATTTGCTTTTATTAAATCAGGTGAACTTTTCTCGACCTTGTTTAAATGGACAGTAAACGATGTGACTTCAGGTGAACCTGCTGTGGACGGACGTCAGTTATCGACCTACCTGAGTCTCGAGGGCCCGTCTCAGGGTTGTAGTAACCTTCTTTGCAGCGGCAGCAGTACTGACCCAGTCGAAAGCCCCGGCCGGGAATCGGAACGCACTGCAAGAAACAGAAAGATGATTTTATGTAAGAACAAACAGTGCTTTGTGCGTATTTTATTAGTTTTCACTGGGTTTGTTGGTTTGTTATACTTTGCTTACAATCTACTTGTCTTTCCTTCATTGACCCAATGTTCAATCATCCAATAATGAAACTTCTAATCAAACTAACATGACAATAGTTAACCTCAGTTTTCCCAGTGAAAGTTTGTCATCAGTAAAAACCTGGTTCACATTCACAAAGTTAATCACATTCCTCCCCTTTAGCAGAATTTACCGTTCCTGTGTCGTTAAACAAAGAAAAGTATGTTTTTGTCCAGAAACAACCAACAACATAATACAATCCAATAAATACGACCTTTGTAAAGCTGCAAAGTTCAACCTTGTGTTGAGCTTCTGTCGCAGATGTGAGACTTTCCTTTCCTGTAATTTCCTAATCATTTGTATGACTGAAGACTGGAATAAATTACATGGATATGTAGCCATTAAAGTCTGTCTCTGTTTTCACTAGATCACTAGTTAGTATCAAATCACATCGTTCTTTCCGTGAAAGTCCCTCAGAAATTATTGGCGCGCTCCTACAAAATAATAAGTGTTGCTGTTAATATGTCCAATTAAAATTAAATGCAGGTTATTAAGCAGTCTCATATTTAAATACTGATTTATGCATTGACATAACAGGTATCAGACATGGTGGCACCAACATTAACATGCATCCAACAATCACAGCATGTAAATGCTAAATTAAACAGGGTTTAAACGGCAGAACCAGTCTGCAGGTTCAGACGTAGCTTCATAACTTTGTTGAGATAGTTGAGATTCCAATGAACAATAAAAAATAAGGTGAACTGAACATGAAGCAGATGCTGAATGAAAAAGACGTCACTTTACTCTCTCAGTCTATTTCCCTCTGATGCTTCAATTTGGCCAGTCAGGACACACACACACACGCGCACACACACACACACACACACCACCATCACGTTTCAGTCACTTCAGAGGACGTTACATTGACATACATTCATTTCCCGGAGACTCATCCTAAACATCACCCTGATCACTACGTACCTAACCCCAAAAGGAAGGAACAATGTGACTGTGTAAACAGATTTACGTCCCCACAACATGAGTGATATATCTCCACACACACACACACACACACACACACACACACACTCAGATGCTTGGATGGCCTGTGTGTTAATCTAAGTTAAAAGCTAAATGGACACATAATGCCTGGACTCAGAGTATTATCCTTTTCTAGAGAAATCCTGTTTCCAAACACACACACACACACACACACACACACACTCTGGCCTCACATATGTATATACAAACCCACAACCCCCTTATCAGGAGCTCAAAGACCTAATGCCACAGGCTGAACATTAATGTGATATGGATTATACAGAGCAGAGCGTCAACTTAATTCTCTTCCTGGTCGCATCTCGATTCAAAAGACAGTCGTAGTAAATGAGTGGATTCAGTCATCTGTCGTGTTTAAGGTGAAACACACGCCGGCCACTTTGAACACTTCACAGCTTCATGGTTGTTATTTACATCAGTGTATATATGATCAGGGATGCAACAGGTTTCATTAGTAAGAAAAAATCTCAAAAGAATTAAATATGGAAATTCATCTTTATCTGAATAACTGGGGAAACATTTTAAGATGAGATGAGAACAGAGCAAGATGAGAAAAGTCAGAACATCATACTTTAAGACATGACAAGGCGAGACATACAAGAAGATGAGACAAGGTGTGAAAGGAAACACTATAATACAGAAGATCATGAGATGAAACGAGAGAAAATGAGGACAAGGCAGGAGAAGACACGAGATGTGACGAGACAGGACCAGGCGAGACGAGGCAATGGGACACGATAAGGCAGGACAGGAAGTGAGATGAGATGGGACAATATGTGACAAGATAATAAGAGACAGGACATGTTAAGACATCGGAGGGACAGAACCAACCAGGACAGAAGAAAGTGGGTGACCCAGTACATGTTCTGCTCAACCAGTTTGAATCCTCTAAGCCAGGAAGGACAGGACGGGACAAAGGGCGCCATGTGGATTTGGACATTTTTATGACTGTTCTTCTCTTGTGTTTCAGACCTCTGTGAGTGCGGCGCATAAAGGAGAAGTATGTCAGCGCACTGGATTATCGCCATAATCCATCAGATCATCCCGCAGCCCGCCACCCAGCGCAGCCATCTTTAAATAGACGGCTGAGATGAGAGGTAGAGGATTGGGTCTGGACGGACAGGCCGGCAGGGAAGAGGGAAACTAAAAGAGGGTTTGAGGTGGAGCTGACGGGACAGAAGAGTTAAAGTGTGACGAGGTGACGGCATGAGCGACGGATAAAAGGCAACAAACCAAGTAATGACACAGAACAGACAGAAACGGCTTAAACCGTTTCCAGAGGTCGCAAACTGTTGAGAGTGCACTTGTGTGATGTAACTAACATTCACAAACATAAATTAGACCGCTGTGGTGGAAATTTCAGAATCCTTGCTTCTCCACCTCGCTGTGTTTTAATTTAGCTCCCTGAAAGCAGAGAGCAGATATTTCACTCCAACAACACTCACGTGACAGTATTGTTGGCAGCATGTTATGTGTTGTAGGGAAGTTCATTATTTCAGACACAAAGGAACTGAAACATACTTTCCAGAAAGTCGGACTCACCGGGGTTCAGGTGAGGCCTGCGTCACTCCTTCAGAATCAAGAAGTGTCAGTGTTATTTCATTTCTTGAGACTTAACTTGTGCCGCGGCACCAGACCTATTTGAATCACCAAACAAATCAGAGATGACGTCTAATTGTCCAGGTCTAGAACCAGGCGAGGTCAGGAGGGAAAAAATCCTTTAGTCATCCAATATCCAAACGTCCTTTCCTAACACCAAACTGCTGCTTTCACATTGAGCACGAGAATATAATGTGATATAATGTGATCTTCAGCAGTTCTCAACCTTTTTTAAACTCAAAATCCAACCCACCCCCATCACAGGCAGCGTGAAGAGTTAAGCCAAAGATTATTATTGTTTCATCTGCATCATTAACAGAGGAGGCTGATAGGCTGGAAGTGATTTAGCGGTTCACTAAAAGGGGACATCCTGACGGCTCATTAATCTAAGGTACAGTACAGTGTGTACCATATCGTCACTGTCCTGGGTACAATGTCCAGCTTTATCACGTCCCTCTCTTTTCAAACCATCCAATTTTTGTAAAAGTCATGTCAGTTTGTCAAATAGGCCACATCTACAACAAAAAGCCATCTAATAGAAAACTGTACGACAAATCAATAAACGAATTCATTCCCAGACCCCGACCTATGAAAATCAAGTTTTCAACCTTGTTAATATGGTGTTTTTATATGATACAAGACATATCATGTGTGAAATAAGCAGTCGGCGCCACAGCTGAGCATTTCCACCCTGGAACTGCACTGACAATGTCTCAGGAACACAGATTCAGACAGTCGGGTTTCATACGTAACATTACTCAGGAGCCAATCCCGTCAGCCAGTGGAGAGGGGCTACGGTGGAATGAGCCTCTTTGGCACAGAAGCAGTTATTTGAGACTGTAGTTTGCAATCATTGGTCCCTCTGTAACTGGGTTAGTGGATCGAAAACTGGTTCTGGTCTGACTCAAAGAGACCAAGGAGCAGGTAGTTTCCCCTGAGCCTCACATCAAGCTGTTTACCTCCATGGTGGTGCGGTTGCACTCGTGAGTACCAGCAAACCAACCGTCTCCTGTTGCACACTGGTCCAAGTCGATGTCCTGAATGTTGACATCCACACGGATCACACCTCTGACACAGAAACACACACACACATGCAGGAGGGGGGTCACAGAGACGAGTGTGTATCAGAGCAAAGAAACAAGAGCAGCTCATCCACACTCATTAGAATAATCCATTTTGTTCCCCTCTAGCTCTGCATTTCATCTGCACAAACCTGCGCGGCCTTTAAGTGGATTCCTTTTCAAATGTCAGATTTTGTCCAACTCTGTTGATTCAAACACATTTCCTATTCCGAATGCTTATCAAACGTGTCTCCAGAGTGCTGGAGAGAAGGTCGCAGGGGCCAACACAGAGCTAGAAAGGCAGGTGAAATACAAATACAGCTACAGAGCTTCCATCCCTTTTCAGGGACTTAGAAAAAAGGGCATATTTTCAGATTCATAAAAGTATTTCTGAAATGTTTTGTTGTTTTTAATATGTTTCACAAACTTCAGTGAAAATGAAACAAAACTGGAGTTAAGAGATGATTCTGCAATAACCTCATCATGATGACTTGGATCAGGTCTGAAACCCCGAAACAATCGAGAGCCTGAAGCCGTCATGGTGAGTTAAATGTGTCTCAGTCCCAGTGACAAACTCAGACAACGTTCACCAGACGAGTCACTGTTTTCAGATCTGTGATGTCTCATTCTACACATAATGGACGGAGTAGTAGATGTACCCAGATCTTGTACTAAGTACTAAGTAAACAGTACAATTCAAAGTCATGCATTCAAATTTTTACTTAAGTAAAAGTGCAAATGTATCAGCATTAAAATAAACTCATTAAAAACACTTGTTATGCAGAAAGACCCACTTCAGAAAAACGTGTATTATATTAGTTGATTATAATTATTGATGCATTGATGCAATTCCTCACTTTAATGTTTTTGCTGGTAAAGGTGGAGCTCATTTGAACTACTTTATATACTTCATCTGTGAAGTTCAGGGAATTAAGTTTTATCTTAATCCTTAATTTTAAATCATATTTTATTTGTTGATTATACTTTGTTTTATTAAGCTGAGCATACAAAGTAACTAGTAACTAAAGTTATCAAATACATGTCATGTAGTAAAAAGCACAGTATTTCTCTGGGAATTGTAGTGGATTAGAAGTATAAAGTAAAAGGAAATGAAAATACTCAAGTAAAGTACAAGTACCTCAAAATTGAACTTGAGTAAAACAAAAATTCTTAGTTGTCCTTCTCTGTTGAAAGTGTATGTGGTCCAGGTCACGCTCTCTGAGTCGGCTTGTTCAGAACCCAGTGCTCATACACACTGTTAATGTGACACTAGGAACCAAAACTAATGACCAAGGACCAACAGACACCGGTCACCAATTGCACCAATACAGCTGTCTGAAATTAGTGACATCATCAACCTGAGACAGGTTGTTTGTGTCTGTGTCTTAGTTTTGTAACAGTCTGTGTATTAATGTCTTAAATATTTGTAATGCTTGTGTGTGTGTGTGTGTGTGTGTGTGTGTGTGTGTGTTTTGGTGTGTGTGTGTGTTTTGGTGTGTGTGTGGGCCCTAACCTGAACTCTGGCGTCAGGTCGGGCTTCAGGCCGTAGAAGGACGTGGACAGGGTGAGCATCCAGCCTGGCACGAAGCGCCCGTCCTCACAGTCGAGGAAGGGGGTGCTGGCCCAGCGCACCCCGCTGCGATTGGTCACGTAGCTGTCGCCCTGCCTCCACTTTGGCGTGTCCAAGGTGCTCAGGTCGTTGAGGAGCACCCGCTTGGACAGGGCTGCCATCGGCTGGGTGGACTCCGGGAATTTAAAGCTTCTGAACCAGCTGTCGTCGGGGGCCGGGGCGGGCGGGTGCAGGCTCTCCCAGGCCTTGGATAAGTCCTGGAGGATGATGGTCTGCACCTTGGCCATCGGGTTGCGGGATGCGCGGAGAACCAGCTGCGGCACCGGGGCGGTCGGGTCGGCGTCGAAGGTGAGCAGGGCCCGCTGGATGAGCGCGTCGGCCTCCAGGAGGGCGCGGACCAGGGCGTGGTACCACTCCATGTCCTCCTGCACGGTGCTCTCCCGCAGGTCACTGGCCTGGAAGATCATGTTGAGGAAGTTGGCCGTGTTGGCCAGCGCGTCCAGAGCTGGCCGGAGGGGGGCACTGAAGCTGAGGGGCAGGGATCTGGTCTGCGCAGGCGGGCTGTACGCCCGTGAGCAGCGGGCCACCTCCAGAGCCGACGGTTCTCCAGTGTACATGAAGGTCTCTGCTGGTGACCAGTCGTCCTCCTCCTCTGTGGGAGCTTCTGAAGGCATCACTGCAAACCCAGAAGGCTCTGGAGGTCTGGAGGAAGTGGAGGCGCTGCTGTTGATGTCTGAGCTTCCTGTGCTGTTCGCTAAAGAGTCAGTGCCGTTGTTTGCCTCCACTGTGACTCCTGGAGTGAAGCCTGGAGTCACCTGCGCTCTGAGGAGGGATGGGAGCAGAAGAAGAAGCCAAACTGGACCCATCCTGAATTCACTCTGAAGAAGAGGAGGAGGAGAGAAAATGTCACATGTTTGCGGAGGTCCGGACTTTCTGCGGGGATCTCTTCATCTTCATCTTCACATCAGGGAGGAGCTGCAGCAGCAGGTGTCCGGGAGCAGCTCACTCACTCTCCATCTGTGCGCCGCAGGGACACACCAAGATATCATGCAGCTTGCAGGTCCTCGGTGCTGCTGGAGGAGGAGGAGGGAGGTGGAGGATGCAGGGAGCATCTCCGCAGTCCGCCCGGTGTCTCCTGTCTGCGTGTTCTGCGGTGCAAATGCAGCGTGATGCGGAAGGAGGAGGAGGAGGAGGAGGAGGAGGAGGAGGGAAAAGCCTCAAAGTTGGGGGATCCCCGCGTCAGATGGGAGGAGGAGAGAGTCGTGTGTTGTAGAGATGGAGGGATGGAGGGAGGAGAGCCAGTTTCCTCCTCTTCTCTCCTCTTCCGTCTGCAGCTCTGATAACTGTTGCTCCAAAGAGCTTCCAGCCCATCTGACGGAGGCTTGTGATGCTCATCCAACCTCCCTCCCTCCCTCACCCCTGCCCCCTCCCTCCTCTCATCCCCTCCCTCCCCTTCGTTCACCCTGTGCCTCCCTCCTCTGAATCGACAGGGGCGCTCACCAGTGCTGAAAGGTGATGAGAGTGGTACATCTGTTGTGTGTGTGTGTGTGTGTGTGTGTGTGTGTGTGTGTGTGTGTTCACAGAGGAGAGGATGATGCAGTCAGTCAGAGATGAGGGTTAAGCTCTGCTGCATTTGGGCGTCCATCAAGAATCCTGCCTGCTGGATGGATGGATGGATGGATGGATTAACCCCTGCGATACGGAGAGAGTAGATGAGGAAGAGGATGCTCTTTTACTGCACACACACACACACACACACACACACAGATCACAGATGTAGCATGTTGTCTTTCATATATTGCAGATATAAAGAAGATTCAAAGAGATTTGAATTTTATTATTGTCTGTAGGTTTTTGCAGTGTCAGGGAATTCCCCTCTTGTATGTGTGTGTGTGTGTGTGTGTGTGTGTGTGTGTGTGTGCGTGTGTGTGTGTGTGCGCAGGGGTGTGTGTTACATACACTGTCATCGTGTGTGTGTGTGTGTGTGCACCAAAGTCTGGATGAGGGAGAGATGCTGCATGAGAAGTGTGAGAAAAAAAGGGAAGAGAGAGAGCGGGCGAATTGAAGCGTGCTCACTGGGAGGAGTGATGCAGGCAAGAATCCTTGTTTTGGTGGCCATGGCAACCGGTTTCTGAGAATCACCCCCCGACTCCCCCCCCCACACACATACACATACACATACACATACACACACCACTCCCACCTCCCACCCTGGGACTTCACTGCAGAGCAGCGAAGGTGCTGCAGTCGAGCCTGAGGAAGACAATAAGGCAGAGTGTGTGTGTGTGTGTGTGTGTGTGTGTGTGTGTGTGTGTGTGTGTGACCTGTGTATACATGTGGTGCTGCGGTGTAATCATGTTTCTGTCTGCTCTCACGTAGCCGTAAAAGCAAAACATACAAACAACACGTGTCAGGATGAAAAGATGCCGTCGGTTAAACACAACATGAGTCTCATTCTGCTCCTCCAGCTTCTTCTTCTTCTTCTTCTTTTCACTCAGAGTCTCGCAGTGCTTCTCTACTTGTTCTTCTGTTATTCACTGTGTCGTGCACATACGAGCACTGAGCCCAGATGGACCTCAGACAGCAGAGGTGTTGCTGCAGTGGTGGAACCCCTGTCAGACAAGAACATAACCTTGTACATGCGACTTCACAGCAGACACAAAAAGATTCACTTCCTAAAACGCACTTTTAAAATCATCATCCATCAGAAATCAAAAATATTTTACTAACATAGCCCTTAAATATTCATCACTCTATATTCTCTTTCTTACAGCGGTATAAATTCTTGTTGTCAAGAAAAACCTTTGAGCTCTTTCACTTTTTTATTTTCTGTCCCAGTCGAGAGGACTGACGGACACGTCCAACCATGTCCTTCGCAGGTCTTTGAGCTCCAACCAATACTCAGGTCTCTGGAGCAAAAATGATCTCTGGCCCCCGATCTCTGCATCCCACACAGTCTCACCCAGACGCCCTGAAGTTCTCACCAACGACAGACTGCACATGCCGGCGACGTGCTGAAGATGCAGACACGCACTCTGTTATGCAGAAGTATTTCTACAAACATCCTTTAGCTTCAGAGGTGTTTCCTAAAAGCAGTGTAACTTAGAAATGATCGTAGAGGAACCACGAATCAATGCTATTTATTACTTTTGTTCAACTTTAACTCTATACAACCATTTGTGTCGAGAGTTGCACGCTGGAACTATTTCTTGACAACATCTGGGTGCAACGACACACACACACACGTCCTGCAAATAAAACAAGACAAATATAAAGAAGGTCAACTGAGAAGAAGACAAGACTCAGCAAAGCAAATTAAGAAAAGACAAACAAAATCAAAAAGTGAGATGAGAAAACAAAATAAAGGTCTTTCTTTCAGTGCTTCTGCTCATCTCATCTCAAATCAAGACAACATGAGACGAAACAGGAGAAGATGTGATTAGATGCATATGAAGAGACAAAATAAACAAAACACAAAAGAACAATAAAGAACAGCTGTGTAATGTCAGAGCTGCACGCTGCTGACCTCTGACCTCCAGGCTGCATCGCATCAATATTCAGCTCTGCAGGCCGGGTCGTTAGTTTGATTAGTCCACACAAAGCTCAGATCTGAACAAACACTGTCGTCTTCTCTGTGGCTCACATGTCAACACACACACACACACACACACACACACACACACACTGTAAGGATTAATGGCCCTTCATCCACTCTCCCATCATTATCTGTATTCACCAGCAGCATCATCCATCACTGCTGGACGGCCTGCAGCGCCATCTGCCTGTCACACAGCATTAATGCAGCGCTCCAGGTCACTGCTGTTACTGGGTGTGTATGTTGCCGTCTTTGCTGAGGCTAAGCTGCTGCTCGACGCCCTGCAGCCACTAGGGGGCCCTCAAACAAAGAAACGCCAAGTCCTCTTATTTTTCAGTCTCCTGGAATAAAAAGAAGCAAATTTTCCTGTATGTGTTTCCTGGTTTATTTGCTTTTGGCCACGCGAGCAACACGACTGTATGTTGATCCGTCCACTCACTGAGAGTGAAATATTATCATTGTTGTTGATGAAATCTTGTACAGACATTCATGGTCTCCAGAGGGCGAATCGTACTGACTTTTGATGAACACAAGTACTGACATTTTTCCCCATGTCTCTGCAGCTGTTGGACAGATTGCCATGAAACACACGTTCATGTTCCCCTGAGGATGATTTGTTAATGGACTGCATTCATATGTTTCATCCAGGGTTACATAGGACACTTTGAGATGAAGACAGGAGGACGGTCAGTGGACGACCTGCTTCGCCTGCTGAGCCACAGTAGCTCAGGTGATGTCTTCAGTTGTCCTCTTCAGTTGATTTTGAAGCTCAGAAATGTTCAAGAGACAAAATGAATTTTCTTCATCATCAGGGTTTCGAACATGGAAACGAAGACCGAGCCTGAGAACCGAAGGAGCGCCGGTCGTCTGACGGGGGACTTCATAAACCTGTTCCTAACTCACACAGACACCTGGGAGGAAGCCAGGGAGAGACACGTCCCCTCCCGACGTCCCATTAAATGTGAGCTATAAAACCGTTCTGAGCACATTAAAGTCGGTGGAGTCAAACGGTGGTGGAGCGAGTCTTCACGTCCTGTACTGGAGTAAAAGTACCAGCACTAGTCCTGCAAATGAAGTAAAAGTATATGAGTATAATGAGGAAAATGTGCTTCTCACAATGTGTCTGTTCCATCTGCTGTCATTCGATGATTTTTCCTCCTCATTCATGTAAAAGCAGGATTTTTCTATTTTGTTTCAACTCTTTTGTATAAAACTGCAACGAATGATTTTTTTCCATTCTGGATTCATTTTCTCCTTCGATGATTGAAAACCGTGAGAAATGTGCTCACAACGAGCCAAAGTGACACCTTCACATCACGAACCACATGAACCCTGATGACGTCACTGTGAAGTCATCAGGGTTATTTTCCTCTTCTCAGAGTTTCCCCTTTAATACATCTGCAGCTTCACAACTGACCCCGGATCAGCTGATTTCATACATATTTATTCTGTGATGCATCTTTGAATTCATATAAAAGAAAATCTGACATTTTTTGCTGTGAATGAAATGAGACACGAAACGTTTCAAAATGATTGTGATTCAGAAATGTTTCAACATTGCGGCTGAAACAAAGCAACAGTGAGGAGTTACTGTAGGAAAAGCCTGTTTTCATCATCAGGACTGAAAACAGACATCAGCTGTTGTTCTGCCATATTAAAGCGCCTCAGACTAATTTATGGAGCTCATCATCGGGGCTCATAAAGCGCCGTCGTGGGGGGAGGAGGAGCGGGTGGGGCCTGGCTGGGAGCGCACACCGACCGACGGAGCTCACTGACCGGAGACTCCGCCGCCTTTGATTCGAGCCTCCTCCGTCCACAGACCGCATGTCGGAGCCGGAGCTGCCGCCGCCGCTGCCCGGGGCGAACTGCGCTCGTCCCCCCGGTGTGTGACGCGCGGATGCGGGCTGTCGAGGATGAAAAATCGGCTCCTGTGGTTTTTTTTCCGCCTGTTTATCGGAGGCCTTTTCTTTCTGGTAGCAGCAGACCTCGGCTCCGCTATGTGAAGAGGCTCCTGGTGTCATTGGAGGATCCGAGGAACCACGATGAACAACGCGCAGGAAATGTCGCCGGACTTCGTGTTGATGCGCCTGGTGTCCGCGGCCGAGGACGACCGGGACAACGGCAACCTGCCGCCGGGAGGAGGAGCCGTGGTGGCCGGGCTGGGCAAGGAGGTCCTGGCTCACAGCCTGGACATCGGCCGAGACCCGGGCCTCGAGCATCCCGGCGGCCGCCTGAACAAAGGCCCGGCGAGCGGCGCGGGCACGGCCGCACCTGACGGCGGGGTGACGGAGAGCCGAGCCCCGCTGTCCGCGCCGCCGCCGCCGCAGAGCCCCATGGAGGCCCAGGGCTTCGACTTCGCCCCCAGCCCCGGCCTCCGGCCTCAGCTGCTGGTCTTCTCCAACATAATGCGGAACGGAGAGGGGCTCCTGGAGCTGGACCGGCGGAGCCAGCCGAGGGAGGCTGCGGAGCCGAGCCCGGGCTCCGGCTGCCCCGGCCCGGCCGACAACAACAACGGCCGGAGCCCCGAGCGGCGGCGGCGGGAGCTGCTGGAGCGGAGCGCCGCGGAGCTGCAGTGCCGCCGGCATCGGCTCATCTCCACCCCGCCCGAGTGGCCCCTGCTGGCGGAGAGAGCCGACCCCCTCACCGTGCTCGAGCCGGACTGGGCCGCCGGGGACCGGGACGGGGCCGTGTTCGAGCTGGCCCGCCGCTTCGGGGAGCTGGGGGTCGGCGCGGTGCCCAACATGCTGTTCAAAGCCGGGGAGCTCCCGCAGTGCTCGTGTCGGGGGGCTCACGGGCCGGGAGGAGGGGCCGTGGAGCCCGGGGACGACCCCACGGAGACCAGCGACGCCCTGCTGGTGCTGGAGGGGCTGGGCGGCGGGGAGGTGTCCGGCCTGGGCCTGGACGGCTGCCCGGGGGGGGACGCCGAGGAGGAGAGCGGCCGCCGCGAGTTCCTGCTCCACAGGAAGCGGGAGATCGTCCAGAAGATGTCCGGGGCTTTCGCCATCGGCGGCTTCCAGGCGGAGCTGCGGCGGCAGGTGGAGGTGGAGGCGCCGGACCCGGAGCCGGCGGCCGCGGCGACGCTCGGCGGGCAGCCGTGCAGCCTCCGCGGCGGCTCCTCCGGCCGCCCGCCGCACCCGAGCTCCGGGGACTCGGAGGCGGTCGCCCCGGCGTCCGCCACGCCGCTCCGGAGCTCCCCGTGGGCCGCGAGCCCCAACCCGAGCCAGGCGTCCACCCCCCGCAGGCGGCCGGAGCGGTGCGCCAGCGCGCCGCGGACCCCCGCCGGCTGGGCCGCGGAGAAGACGCTCCGGGTCCCGGGGAAGTCCAAAAAGGGCTCGTTAAAGATCCGCCTGAGCAAACTGTTCCGGACAAAGAGCTGCAGCGGCTCCAGTCACCTGCTGGACAAGAGGCCCTCCGTCACCTCCTCCGTGTCTTCTGCCGGGAGTCTGGTGGACATGGCGAGCGGCGCCGGGGCCGAGCAGGAGGCAGACAGGTGAGCAGGGGGCAGACAGGTGAGCAGGAGGCAGACAGGTGAGCAAACAGGTGAACAGGAGGCAGACAGGGGAGCAGACAGGTGAGCAGGAGGCAGACAGGTGAGCAGACAGGTGAGCAGGGGGCAGACAGGTGAGCAGACAGGTGAGCAGACAGGTGAGCAGGGGGCAGACAGGTGAGCAGACAGACAGTGAGCAGACAGGTGAGCAGACAGGTGAGCAGGTGAGCAGACAGGTGAGCAGCCCAGCATCAGCCTGACAGTATGAGCTCGTGTCCCACAGTCACTGAGAGGAAGATCTCAGCTCTGGATGAGACACCAAGGCCTGATCTGAACACAACAATCAAAAGTCTGCTGCTTCTTAATGTTTTTAGATTTGGAAGAGAAATATTTCTGCTTCCCTTCATGAGTTTCCTCTGTTGTGTTTGGACTTTTAACAAGAAACAAAGTGAACAGAACTGATTGTTTTCCAAGATTCAGGCAGGAAGTTTAAACTGCAAAGAGTTCAACACCAATGTGATGCATCAAAGATCAATCTGATGGTCAGTCATTTTAGAAGAAGCTGCTCTCTGTCGTTGTGCTGTGATGAAAACTCCTTCAGAGTCCAGACGTGTTGACGTCTGTCCAAGTTTCCTCCGTCTGCTGTGAACTCTTTAATGAGCTGGACAGCCTTTGCTTTCTAACGGCTTGAATTAACTCCTTCGGCCGGCGGCTTGTGTTGGACGACGTTTTGCTGCTGCGTGTCATTAAAGGCAGAGATGTTTCAGAGCTCTGTGGCTCGTCGCCCTCCGTCCAACTCCCTGTTTAGTCATTATTCACAGCAGCACACTGAAGTGAGGCTGCCATTAAAAAAACATCGCCTCAGAAGTGTCGAGTGCCGGAGCTCAGAGCATCAAACAGAAAAAGTTCAAAAGCTGCAGGACCCAAAAACTGCAGACTGAAAAGTTCATTTTGTGAACCTCTGCAGCTACTAATGCTTCTTCTCTGCTCTCTAACGCTCATGTCTCTCCTCTTCTTCTTCTCCTTCTTCTTCTTCTTGTGCATGTGTGGACGTGTGTCCTGCAGCCACAGCCAGCCCAGACTGACCAGGGCCCACAGTGCCTTCTCACCCGCCTCCCTCTCTGCCTCGCTCTCTGCTTTCACTGGTAAGGCCTGCTCGGGTCCTGACTCTGGTTCCCTCACAAATGCTTTTCTTTTCCTGGGTAAAAAGGCCCCTGGTGCTTCATTCAGCTCGCTGGACTCCCGTCCGAACTCTCCAGTGGAGCTGCAAAAAGATCATGTTCAGTACTGATTCATGTGCAGATTGTTTTCTCAGTTAATCAGCTGATAGTTGTGTCTATAAAACCATCACAGTTCTCTAAATGTGCTCAAATGATTTTCTCCATTCAACCCCAAAATATTCAGTTTGCTGTCACATCAGACACAGAAAAGCAGCCGGTCCTCACTGTTGTGAGATTCTAATTCATGTTTTAATTCATGTAAACATTTCCTTTAAAAATTCCTTAAACGATGAATCAATTATCAAAGTAGGTGATGATTGAATTTCTGTCGGTCGACTGTTGAAACGTTAACACCTGTGTGGTCAAACAAGGCAAAGGAAGCTCAGACGGGTTTTCTCTGCCACATGTCAGAGCCAAACACTGAGGCTTTACTGTTTTTATCTGACAGATATGATGGATTGTCATTTGGCCCGACAGTATAATTATAAATTAAAACCAGCTCTGCCCGCAGACCAAAGCTGGCTAAGCTTCATGCAGCGTTTACAGATTATAACTAATGGCTTGTTAGACAGTAGAAAATACTCATGCGTCCTCCTTTGTAAGAAGCTGTTCTGCATCATCATACTTTTGATGCTTAAGAACAGTTTGCTGATAATAATACTTCTGTACTTTTGCTCATAGTAATAGAAGCCTGGAGGATTTTTACACTATGGTGTTGTTATTTATGACTTTTGCTTCACTATAAAACCGAATCAATGAGACAATCTGACAAATGAGAGACGTCATTCTGTCGATTTGACCCCGTCTGGTTTCTCCACAGTTGTTGTGTTTCAGGGTAGCTGAAGGTTTAAAGCTGAAATCTACAGGCTGCGATTTGACTTGTTGAAGGTACAGACGTGATGACAGACCTGAGCGTCTGCGTCGTGTCTGTCAAGTTGTTTCACTTCATCGTTGCTGGTTTGCAGTCACACAGGCCACACGCTGACTCTGTCAGTCACACACACACACACACACGTGAAGGACACACACACACACACACACACACACGTGAAGGACACACACATTTCAGGACACACTTTGTTTCTTACTCAGAGTCAGACGAGAGGTTTCTGCGAGAGTAGAAACAGCTTCATCACAGACGCCTTCAACAAGCCAGACCTGTTTGAATGTCTGAAAGTATTTAACTCGTGATGAAATAGAAAATGAGATCTAGTGGTTTGATGAGAAGTGAAGGTGAGGTGACAGTGACTGGTGCTGTTCTGCACATGATCTGAACAAAACACAGGAGAGTTTAGGATTTATGTAATAAATACATTTAGGAATATTTGAATGCTTGAATGTGATTTTTTTCCCACTTTTGATGCAGACTAACTGTTTCCACCTGCTTTCAGTCGACTAAACTCTTTAATACACAAAACAAAATAAGACAAACTTCTCTTAATTTTGTCTTAAAAGAGAAAACAGTCTTACAGGAATTTCAGAAAATACACTTATTCACTTTCTTACTGAGATTTAAATAAGAACTATCAGTGTCAATCTTTTCATCTGACGCTTGGGCTGGAAAGCAAATAAGCCTCTTTCCCAAGATGTTGAACTATTTAAAGTTCTAATGTTAAAAAGTAAGAAAATTGATTTAAAAACAGGCAGAGTTGTGGAGTTTTCTCACCGTCAGACTCCAACTGCTCCAGATGAGATGAGACAGAAGGCCTGAGGAGGTCTGAGCTCAGCTGGCAAACATTATTTAGCTGACTTTATAAGAATCGGTCCACCACTTGTGCAGGGCCCAGAGGTACATTCTGGCGTCCCACGCTGCTCGTAGATCTCAGATTTGCTAAATCCACTTCTCGAATATGATGATTTCTGTACTTTTTTATCGTGTAGTGAAGACGTGTGGCAGGGCCAACTACCAGTTAGACAGAAACATTAAAGCTGCATTCATGATGGTGGTGGTCTCACAGGAGCAAGGGTGAGATGTTTGAAAAAACCCGGGGGTCGTGCACAGAGCGCGCTCGTGTTCACAGCCGAAGACGATGGAAAGAAGAGATCTGAAGTGGGTGAGTCCAGTTTTCCCTGCTGTTCGGGAGTCGGTGGGGATTTGGCTCTTTTTTTCTCTCCCTGCCAATAAACTGCAGAATCTCACTTTGGTAAACAGTGAATCTGCAGCTTCTCAATTAGCGGCGATGGGATGTTCCTCTTTATTGCAGTGATTTAGGCTGATTAGCTGGGTGTAATTTTCCATAAACATCCTGCCTGGTGCAGCTTCGACGGGACTCTGCAGCACAGAGCGAATGACACAGTCACAGATACACGAAGCAGGGCCTCTTTCACTTTTTCTCTCTCTGGTGTCTTTATCTCACACTCCTTCCTCTTCTGTCTCTTCTCCTCTGCTGCTTTCCTCCCCTCAGGTGAGACTGTTTCCCTGGTGGATGTGGACATATCGCGGCGAGGGGCGAACACGCCACACCCTCCCACGCCCCCTCCTCCTCCACGCCGAAGTCTCAGTTTGTTAGGTATTTTTCTCTCCTCGTCTCCTTCGTTCTACAGACACACACGATGATATAATATAGTAAACGATAGATGTGGTAACAAGAAAGCGGTCGACGCCAAACTGCCCTTTCTAAGCTTCACTGAGTGCTTGACTCCAGCCTCCAGTCTCAGCTGAGAGGAAAAGGAAGCTCTGGTAGCTTCTCTCCATATTCCTGTATATTTTGTTCTCTGTCACACGTTGTTGGAAATAGACACAGACAAGTTTTTGTAATATGCTGTAATCTGATTGCAGAAGCTTTAAAAGGTCATCTGCAAACTAGATTTAATTTGAGTGCCACGACTCAATCGATGAGAGACAGTTTTGTTCAGTCTGTACCAGGCCGGAATTTTTGTCTTGCTTGTTGTTGTTTTCGGGGCAAATTTGTCCTTTTGTCTTGTTTTTTGTGATGCAGCGATTTGTAAGCTCCAATATTAAGTTTTTCAAATGGAGTTCAGATCAAAATTTGATTCTTCTTTGGTCAACAAATGCACCCAAACCAGTCAGAGATTCCCAATAATCATAGAGACAGAAAGGAGATCAACATGGCTGCATGAATATCTGACAAAATCAACTGTAAACTATGCAAAATGTAAAACTTATATGTCTAAACATCAGGATATTTTCATCCCCTCGTACTTAATTTCATGGCCAATCTCAGACCCTTTGCTGCCTCCTGCCTCATATGGTTTCATTAAAAAAGGGCTCAGTAACTTCTTCAAACATTTGGCCACTGTAGTTTTCATCAAATGTTACTCAAACTGGACGAAATAATGCATTTGTTAGGGACTATTTTCAGCGGCGGATTAATCCACATTTTGTGCTCCAGTGACTATTTGGGGCAGCAGTGTTATTACAAAAGGAGGTGAAGTCTTTTAATTTGGTGGATCGAGGTTTTCTGTCTGATGGTGTTCAGACTCTGTGGTATCCTTCCTTCCTTCTTTTATCATCCTTTCTTCCCCTCTTTTCCTCATCCTCCGTCTTCCTGTCTCGATACTTGATACTTCATTTCTTTTTGTTTTCTCCTCTCTGTCTTTATATCTCCTTCCCTCCTCTCCTCTCCTTCCTTTCTCTCCTCTCCCCTCTCCTCTTTTCTTCCCTCCTCTCCTCTCCCTCTCCTCTCCTCTCCTCCTTCCTTCCTTCCTTCCTCCCTCTCCTCTCCTTCCTTCCTCTCCTTCCTTCCTCTCCTTCCTCTCCTTCCTTCCTCTCCTCTCCTCTCCTCTCCTCTCCTCTCCTTCCTTCCTTCCTTCCTCCCTCTCCTCTCCTCTCCTCCTTCCTTCCTCCTTCCTCTCCTTCCTCCCTCTCCTCTCCTCTCCTTCCTTCCTCTCCTTCCTTCCTCTCCTCTCCTCTCCTCTCTCTCTCCTCTCCTTCCTTCCTTCCTTCCTTCTTCCCTTCCTCCCTCTCTCTCTCTCCCTCCTCCCTCTCCTCCTCCCTCTCCTCTCCTCTCCTTCCTTCCTCTCCTCTCCTCTCCTCTCCTCTCCTTCCTCCCTCTCCTCTCCTCTCCTCTCCCCCTCTCTCCTCTCCTTCCTCCAGATGAGATAGCGGGGCCTCAGCCTGGGCCTTTCCTAGTGAGTGTTATGGGCGCCTCCCTGCAGTCCCTCCCCCTGCCTCTCCCTCCTCCTCCTCCTCCCTCCCACGCCACCATCCAGCACAGTCTCAGCCTCAATGGTAAGACGTGTCGTCGAACCTTCTCGTTTGCTTCCTGTCGAACAACAGGAAGTGAGGCAGCAAACAGAGTCTCTGGTGTGGACCGAGTAAATGATCAATGGAAAATTTACTTCCAACATGTTTATCAATGAGCAAGGGGCTGATGGGAAATGTGGTCCCAATGTAGTGATACAACCAGTTGTCTCCTCCACGCTGACATTTAAATACACTCAGTTATTTATATTTAAATAAGCTGCTGTCACAGTCCAACTGAAATTTAGATTTATTTTTAATATTGATATATCGTTGGTGTTTGATTGGACTTGTGTAGTTATTTTGGAAAAATAGTTAATTACAAATAAGAACAATTTTACATTTTATTTTCCGCCCCTATATTAATATATAGTAATTTGATTAGTGCAGTTAGCGCCAACTGGCTTCAGCTTTCTGAGACAAACCTGACAGTTCATCCTTCGAGAGAATTTCAATTTCAGTTCAACTTTTCCAATGCTTCATGCAGCGCCTTTAATTCCTCTGACATTGTTTCCCTGATTTAGACGCCTTCCTCCGGGCACTTCCTCATTCGACCCCCTCGCCGTCTGATGCTCCACCCCCTTCCAGACAGGCCCCGCCCCCCGTGCTGTGTGCCCTGAGGCGGTCTGAAGCCAGCAACTTCACGGCCAGTCTGAGAGAGCTGGAGAAGGTAAAGACTGGGACTGGAGAGCAAAAGACTTCATGTTGCTCTGCTGCAACTCGTGGTTATTTTCTTTACTGATCAATCTGCCAATCAATCATTAACCTGTTGATGTATAAAAAACACAGGACATACATTTTTTTCTCAGTCTTAATTTCCCAAAGTTCAAGTTGACAAACAGCTTCTTTTGTTGGATCAACAGTCCAAAAAACAAATATACTCAGTTTATTATCAAAGGCTAAAAAAGCAGCTCAGCAGCTCAGACACTGGGACGAGACCATGTTCGGCATCTTTGCTTGAAAAATGACTTGATAATTAATGGATTTTATTTTGTAATTCATCACCACAGCTGAGCCTCTCTTTTTTCTCTAATAGTTTTTCTACTGAATTGCCTTCCATCTTGAAATTAAACACATGTGCAAATCTCTGAATATTATTTTGACTCTAAGTACAGTTGTAAATTTTAGGTTTGTATGAAAGAGTCGTGCTTGTATCAAAGGTGCCTTCTGATAAATCCCATGTGTATCCAATGATGCATCGTGTGCATTTAACACATTTAGAGAAAGAAGGTTACTGAGGATGTGACGGTGTTTCTCCTCAGTGTGGCTGGTACTGGGGCCCGATGAACTGGGAGGACGCGGAGATGAAGCTGAAGGGGAAACCGGACGGATCTTTCCTGGTCCGAGACAGTTCGGACCCCCGATACATCCTGAGCCTCAGCTTCAGGTCGCAGGGAGTCACACACCACACACGCATGGAGCACTACCGAGGTGAGACACACACACACACACACACACACACACACACACACACACACACACACACACACACACACACAATGCCTACAGAAACACGTGCATCCATATGCTGGACACTTCAGGCGTGTAATATGGACACAAGCCACATGTTTGATGGCACACCACCACGATGAGTCACAGAAGACATTTATGCACACGTGCACGCTGACACTTGGTCAAGTCAAGTCGGTTTTATTTCTATAGCTCAATATCACAAATTTACTGTTCATTTTATCCTAAATGTAATCAGTTCATAAGAACTGAAGAACGTCCTTCCTTTGGCAGATGAACAGAATCATGTAGAGAAATATTTTAAACTTATTGTCTTTTAAACAACCATTTAAGGCTCATTTACTGTTTTCTTCCTGTTTTCTTGAGTCAAGAAAAGCACAGCTGTTTGAACAGTCAGTAAATTGTCTGTTTGTGATGAATGAAAAAGAACTAAAATCCTTTGTGTTCAATAATTTTGTTCAGAATTTTATCATCTTGAATAAATACTTGAAATGACAAGTGAAACATTTCAAAGTTGGGGAAAATGTATTTCAAGTCACAACATCGCTCCCACACCAAGTTTAAAACAGAGTGAGCAGATGTAATATTTTCAAGGCAAAATCAAATTCTGATTCATTTGTTTATCATAAACATTTTATCGTAGCTTTTCACATACTGGCAATAACAATAGGAAAACAGCTGTACAATACAACATATTCAACAGAAACATACATCATTTAAAAATACACTCCAACACGTCCTAATAGAGATCTAATACGATCACGCCACAATACTGAAGCATGAACAACTCACAGAGCACCACATGCATATTTACACACACAGCACGTGTGACGAACTGACAAGGTGACTCATGGAAGGTACATGTGTAACCAGGCACACACACACACACACACACACACACACACACACAGACGCACAGACGCACACACACACACACACACACGCACACACACACACACACACACACACACACACACACACACACACACACACAGACACACATACATGGGGCTCTACATTAATGAGTCACCATCATAAAGCTATGGAGTCATGCCTGGAAACACATTCATTATTCAGACGTGCAGCTCGGACTGACACAACACATTCACATCAACACGGTTGTGTATGGCAGGAAGGCTTTCAGATGTAAACAACCACTGAGCAGTCAACAGGAAGTGACCTCTCACCAACTCATTCAGATGTGTCTGTTCAGTCACAGATCAGCTGGACTGTGCGTATTTTGCTGACACACTGAAGGAATGAATGCTCCTGTGCTGTCTGAGGAAGCCTCCTCCAGCTTAATAAGATCCTTAAAAAATAACATTATAAACTATTGTCACAAAGCTGAGAACAAAACTACTTATCCCAGTTGATGAAAAACTAAACCACACAAACTGAGTGTTTTCAAATGATTGAGAGATGCGACGTCAGCCGCTTCAGTATTTTGTCATTAAAGGTGTTTTTTTGTGTTTGTACATCTGAACACCAACAGTCAGATGCTACAGACGAGTGCTCACACCAGCAAGGACTCGTCTGAGATTGACTCGAGAGCCAACGACAAACATCGAAATGCGACTTGAACTGAGACTTGAAACCAAAACGTTGAAGTCTTTTCACCTCAGACCAACCTGCTGACATCCTGGAATGAATGATGTATTTCTCGTTGAATCTAGATGAGAGTTTTCATTGGTTGATTTATGCCAACAAGTTGCACCGTGAGGTTGACATCAAAGATGCATTGTTTTCTCAGAAGGAACATTTTTCCAGGGTTTTTTAAAGTCAGGCGTTGATGTTCCGACTCAAAGCTGCACAAGATGGTGTTAATGACGAACCGATGAAGAGACTTTCTGTGCAGCTGAAGAACCAACGCTGATGAATTAGGTTCTTCATCAGGTCGTGCAGGCAAGAGAAGAACACAATTTCATACAACTTTGAGGACTTTGAAATATTTGCAGTCAAAGAAATAAACAGGCTGCACAATGTCCAGGCTGCTCTTACGTGTTTACAGTGATTACACAAATGTTTCATACTTAATGTGAGTATGACTTATTCATGATGAAATGCCTCATGTGATACATAAAAACATTTCTGTCCACCTCCAGGGACGTTCAGCCTGTGGTGTCACCCGAAGTTTGAGGACCGCTGCCACTCGGTGGTGGAATTCATCGAGCGAGCCATCATGCACTCCAAGAACGGCAAATTCCTCTACTTCCTGCGCTCCAGAGTCCCAGGTAAAATATGGGTCATGTGTCGGCACGCAGCCCGAGCCGATCAAAAATGAATGTGAGCTGCCACTTAGTGAGAAGTGCCAGGAGATGGAGAGGAACGTATGTGAGAGTCTGTATGTCTGCACGTGCATCATTTATGATTGTGAGAACGCATCTGTGTTTGTCCTCAATGTAAAGTATGGCTATAGATAAAGCTAAAGTTGGTGTTAGATATTTGATTTCAAAGTATATGTGAGTTTGTGACTAAATATCGTCCCCAAGAATGAAAGGTAAAAGTTGCTTTAGGGTAACGACGAGTGACAGTTACGTCAAATATAAGGTAATAGTGCAGTAATTGGCTCAAACTAGTCTGATGATGCTGTCACACAATAGATGCTTTTATATCGTCATAATCGTTATTGCGTATTTTGTTATAATACCTAATTCTTGGTACTGCAATGAAATCAACTGTGGTGTGAAGGCTGGACGTTGATGTCTTCACCTCGTATGAAGCAGCTGAAGGAGGATGAAGAGTTGGATGTAGAAACACACCAGCCTCATTCTTTAACAGGAGAAGATGTCAAATAGGACTCTGTGTGTGTGTGTGTGTGTGTGTGTGTGTGTGTGTGTGTGTGTGTGTGGTGTGTGTGTCTCGCAGGGCTTCCTCCCACCCCGGTTCAGCTGCTGTATCCTGTATCTCGCTTCAGCAACGTAAAGTCACTACAACACCTCTGTCGCTTCTGCATCCGACAAATCGTCCGCATCGACCACATCCAGGAGCTTCCACTGCCCAGGTACTCGTGGCTGTCAGTCATGTGATCATCGAACTACCCACCTGCTGAGATATCCACCTGTTGTACCTCAAGTCATAACACAATAAACACACAAAAGTGAACCATTTTTTAAAGTCACGGCCGATTGTTTCAGGATTTCCCAGATGTCATCCAAAGTTGATGAAACTGACTTTGTTCTTGCTGTGTGAGATGACACATGAGGCTCTTTGCTCAAACATGACCATGCTGAGTGATTTTTTTGGCTCCAGCTTTTACATTTGTTGGGTTTTATTGTGTCACACAGATGTGGACAAGTTCGAGCACATAGCTCAGTTAGAGACGGACGGAGACACAGTGGGTTTGTTGTTATGCTTAAATTATGCATAAAATAATATTGTTTGTACAAAACCACAAAGTGTGATCACGAGCCAGTTCTTGTGACATTTTCAAACTCTGCCTGAGGATTTCAAACAGTGACCTCCGTGGTTTTAATGCCGTGATGCAAAGTTACCACTATTAACACTGTCTGAGTGATTCTGACTCAGAGTATGAAACAACAAACGCAGGGAAACTTGGCTGATTGTTGGTTTTTCTTTCCAGACCGCTAATATCCTACCTGAGTAAGTTTTATTACTACGACCCCGAGGAGGAGATGTACCTGTCGATCAAGAGCATCCGGAGGGTGGTGGGAGCCGAGCAGGAGGCCGAGTCGCAGACGTAGCAGCAGAGATCTTCTCAGCTCAAGTGAGTGTGGGTCGATTGATAAGAACTAGTTCGTACAACGTGTTTGTTCGACCTCGTGGGAAAGCAGACGTGTTTACACCGTGGGCTGATCGGCTGCTTGTCAAAGGGAGGAGAAGGTTTTGATCCTTCAGTTGCTTGTGAAATCCCGAAGAGAATCCTACATCCCTGACAAGCAAGCGACTTGCACTTTGAAGGCTTTAAAATAATATGCTCAGTGAGTTCAGGCTCGAATCTCCTGGAGTTCTTTTATATATTCATTGGTCTTTATTTGTGATTATTTGCTTTTTGATTCATTTTTTTACACATTACCTACAACTTCTGAATACTAGCACACGTCGAACTCCTTACTTAACTTTTTAAGTGCCTTGCTATTATTGTTTTTAGCCTCTGACCTTTGACACATAGTGAGGAAGTGACAAGATGTCTATAACTATTCATTCATATGAAATTTGAATATGTTTTCTAATATATCTGATGACAGGTGAATGCAGCTTGATGGTAACCTTGCTTGAAACCTGTATGTCTGTCTAGGTTTCTGTATGGAGGACTGATCAGTTCTGGTCTGCCAGCATCCGCCAATCAGAGTCCATGGAAATGTCTGTGTCCAGTTGGACTTGGATGGACCCGCCTCTCTCTTGATCTGGACTAACAAAAAGAGGGATGAGAGTTTGCAGTTGGACGGTGGGAAAAGATGCAGAGGACTCAGCTTCGTCTTCAGAGGGACTGCAGAGACGTTCTCACTCGCAAAACGTGTTGGTTCGGAACAAAAGGAGAACGTGAATTGTGAACTCGATTTGCAAATTTCCTGAACGTGCTGAACTGGACTTTTGAAACACGATGCACTGGTCAATTTGTACAACTGTTGTTTGCTGCCGTTTCTTTGTTTTTTCCTTCCAGTCTGTCAAACTGAGGGTTTTTGGATAAAGAGTTGCCCTCAGGACGGATATACACACCGAGGCAGGGCGACAGAGGCCCGTCAGCCGGCACTCAGACGGTCGAGCTGTTTGAGAGAAACAGAAACGTTGGACGAGCTGTGATCTCATGCTGGGTAACTGATTGGTTTGTTTGCCTGGAAACAGAACACATGTTCAGTGTTAGCTATAGAGCTGATATGATGCTAATGTAAATCACACATCAGATTTGTTTCAAATAAATTCAAGGCTTGTTTCCATTTTACCAGCTGCTTGTTAATGGACGGATTTGATGAAACGTTCTTCTCAGCTTGAAGTTTGGACTTTTTTTTATTGGGACTGCAGCATAAACACATCAGCCTTTAAAGGATAAGTGGGTGTAGCTTATTGATCGATTGATCGATTGATTGATTGATTGATTGATTGTGTTAGCTGAGAGGAGGCTCTTTTGTTTTGGTTTGCCAAAACTAATCAGTAGTGAGCAACACATCCGTCCCACCGTTGTCATTCTAAGTTAAAGTGGAAGTTGTGTTAGCAGTTGCTAGTTGCCCTTAACTTATTTGTCATATCAAAGGCAGAACTAACAGTTGTTATATCTGTAAGAAGACTCAACAACCTTCATGGATGGATCGTGTAGAAAAGCTGACTTCATCATTCTTAATCTCACCTGCAAAGCTCTGATTGTTCAGTTGTTTCTCCGGCCGACAGAAACAGCCTTCGATGAGCACAACACCAGATCTTTTTGAATCTCTGAACAGACGAGACGCGTTGATTCCGAGGTCTGGAAACGGGCCGTGCTTTACTGCCCTGACGTCTGAGGTGTTTTACCTTTCACAAGGAAATCAGCAGCTGCTTACAGCGAAGCCAGGAGTTCATGTTAGGAAGTTTCAGCCCACAGAGGTCAGTCATTTTATTCCCTCTGTGGTTTCACGTTGACTCAGCTGCAGCCGCGCTCTCTGTTGGTCCTACAGACGTTTACACTGGTTTGAATGACAATCACAGCCTCCAGCATCGCCTCGTTTTACAGGTCGTCTTTAACTGAACTCGCGATCGGGTCACAGAAATCTGGCCTGGTGTTTGTGAGGAAGACGGATCGCTACTTTCTTTGGTTCTGTCGTCACTCCTCTGACACGCTGGGTCGTACCTTTGTTGTACATTCAGTAGCCAAACACTCGCCACGATATCACACCTCTCTTCAATGGGACAAATTGCAGGTCATAGTCATTCTGGTTGTTGTTATAGTGTAACAGTGTCCTCTTGGTTTGTGTTTCTCCAAAAAAGGAAAGTAATCCACTTTCAGATTCTGTTAGATGTCAGTTTCAGATGTTCTATGCATTGCAGGACATATGTGTAATAGTGATTTCCTACACTTCCCAGAATGCCTCTTGGAAACCTTTAGATAAGAGTTGCTGTTTTAAATGATGAAACATAGCTACTTTACTGAGCTGTGTCTGATAGTCATAGCACAACCTGGAGTTGCATTGCATTCTGGTCCATTGGCTCCTGATGGTAGATAATTTGATATCTGTTGCTCGTACATGACAAGATTCCACCACATGTAGTTCCTGTTTACATTCGGACAAATATTCACTTGAATAGGGAAAAATACACCAAAGAAAAAAAATCCTCAATTTACAATAGAAACAGCTGATTTTGTTGCACTGTTTTATTCCAAATAGCTCATTGGAATCGAAGGCAAAAGAGCAACAAAAGGGAACCGTGTTGCTTCTCTTCAATGTTAAGATGACAGAAGTTTTTTTTGTGGGTCCATTGTGTGTTTCAGCATCACATGTACGTCCTCATGATTAATGCACTTGTGCTGATGGGTCGTCTTAGAAAGGCAAAAATAACAGAGAGGTTTGCAAATAAACACAAAACTAATGTGGGGTTTTCTTTCATTCGCATAACAATTTTGGGACTTTGTTACAGTGCTGGGAGTGAGATTATACCCAGATGTGTTCTTTGTCCCACAATGCCCTGCCTCAAAGTGTGTATATCTGCCACAACTCGTCTCTACCTGTCAGTTTTCTTTGTTGAAATGCCCAGGTGTATTTTGCTCATTCTATTTCTCAGAACCCTGAAGCTGGCAACTGGCTCAGCGTTTTCAGTAAAAAGGAAGTAAAATAAACTTTGGTGTGTGGCATCGTTTTTCAATTTGAAAATTATTATACGGTTGTTGAAACAAATAGTCTTGTTTCAAGTTTTGTTGTTGTGTTATAATAATATTTATCATTGAGGAAAAAAAATGCAAGAAAATAAAGATTTAGGTAAGACGCACCGGGGTGGTAGAAATGTCGAGGTCATGTGTCCGAGCCGAATGCTTCAGAAAAAAAGGAATGTAATAATAACTGTTCAGTTATATTATCTATACATTTTATTTATAACATGAAGGTCTCTGTCCTGTCAAAACTCTGTATCTCCAAAGTGATTTTATAGACCTTGACAAACTTTTCAACATAAGGCCCAACTTTGCAGGCCAGTCCAGTTCCTCCACACTGAACTCGTCCAACCGTGTCTTTATGGGCCTCACTTTGTGCACATGAGCTCATTCATTCACAGCTTCAAATGGTAAAAGTCAAGTGCAAGATCGATAGATGTCCTTTATTCGTCCCAGACTGGAAAATTCTTGACATAAGTCAAAGAAAAACAGGAAATCTTCACTTTTAAGAATCTGAACAGCATATTTTGGCATTTTCCCATAAAAATGACTCAATCAATTCATTGATGATCAGAATTGTAGCTGATTAATTTGTGGAGTTGGTGGAATAATTGACTCATCATTTCAGTTTTAGTGTGTTTCAAGTGAATGCAACACTGTTTAGCAGCCGATGCCGAGGTGGATGTCTGACATTATGAATGCATGTATGACAGTTAACACTGTAAAGATAGTTCTCAGTGTCTGCTGGAAGTTTTACGGCAAGAAAGTGCTTCAATTTTTAACGTCAGCTATTCACTTTGAAATGTTTAAGGCTGAAAACTCTCCAGCTGATGCTTTGGCTCGCTCATGAAGCCTGTTAAGTGAAAAAAAGTGAGATATCCCAGTTAAATTATGCAGCTCTTTCTCTCTGAGGCTCTCCACAGAGGTGCCTGGGGAGAAGGTGATAGACAGTATCTGCATCCTGCACCGCCAACGACGGCACACTTGAGGCGGAGAGGGAGAAAGTGCTTTAGCTAAAAGCAGGGCTCTCGTTTCAAAGCACTTTAAAACCCCTTGCAGTGATGCAGGGAGAGGATGCACAGGGGAGAAACAGAGATGACTGTATATGAATAAGGTCAAGTGCACTCTTTGGGAAGAGCCTCTGAAAAGGGCCGCGTGCATTGTGGATGTGAAAAGAGTGGCGGAGAGCGAGGCAGCGAGAAAGAGGGACGGCTCATCGTAGCCTACATGTTGGCTGAAAGCGCTGCAGGCCTGTTCAGCGGATGTTGACGGCAGACGCGGACGACAGCCACGACCGGAACGTTTCCTCCACGGGGTGAAAGGCCTGTGGTGACAAAGCTGGATCCTCTCTCGCTGGGTCGGGGCCAAACATCAAAGCAAACAGACAAGTACCAAATGAGCAGGTAATGACAGAGTTCTGCATCGACCCACGACCCAAGCCCACTCTTCTAGGACCCTCAACATGAAACCTGAAGCTTTCAGCTTGTAGCAGATCTCAATGGATTCATCAGAGCTTTATCAGCTGCTGAAAATAAGATAATGAAAGTTGTATTTGCGGTGGTGGAAAGTAACTAAGTACAGTTACTCAAGTACTGTATTTAAGTGCAAATGAAGGTTTAGAAATTTATTCACATATTTGAGTTAATTTACTAAAAATATATTTACGATGTTTACACAGTTATTATTTACATGTTTAAATATTTACATCTTTGAAACACTTACAATAATCTGTGATTCTCTCACATTTACCTCAGCTGAAGTCTTTCCTGCTTCTGATTGGTTCGTTCAGTCACATGTGAGTCAGAAGGAGGAAGTGATGTTGTTGTGTGTTGACAACTTGCTGCTGAAGAAGATGATCTGTCTCCATCCTGCTGTCGTACATACACACAGTACATACATTTAAGGAACGATTTAATGCTACTTTATACCTTTAAACTACTGTTTTTCAAAAAATTGTTTTGGGAAATTTCCCTGCAATAATAAAGGAATATCTTGCTCCAGTACATTTATTTGTTCATTCTAAGATTTGCATTCACAAAATATTTGATAAACCTATTAAAATACAATGTATGATTAAAGATCTTAACAAGCAGTGTGTTATATTAGTTCAGATGTCTGAGTTGTCAATGGTTCGAACAAAGAAAGACTTGGTTAAACTTCTCAAATGGTTTGATTTAAATTATAAGAGGCCTAAGGAAATAAAATGATCCAATATTTCATTAAAAAAAGCAAAGATTAGAATAAATAAAAAAAGAATATAATGTAATGTTTTCTTCTTTCCTCTCCTATTATTTATCTTACAGCCCCTCAGATTGATCTTGTGAGTCTTCAGATGGGGTCTGACTCGCCGGACTAAACAAACTGCAGATAAAGCTATTGCTGTCAAACTTGCTTCATGTCAACCAATTATGACTATTTAGGCATCGATGCATGAGTAACAGTGTGATGTGAAATATAATAATATATGAATCACAGGGGACAAGTACTTTTGTACATTTTGCTGATAATACTTGTTTACTTTTACTTAAGTGGGATTGTAAATGCATCGTTGACAGTATAATAATTAGTAAGGCTTCAGCATTAGAGCATTGATTTCTTACACGGAACTAATGATTTATCCACCAATGTGCTGGCTGTTATCACACAATGATAGAGACAAACACAAGAAGCCTTTCAGGGTCAAGCTACAATCTGTTGTGCAGGTTGCATTGAATAACAGCAGGTGTGCATACCACACGTTTGACCCAGGTGTCACCAGCATGAATGATGCTTTATAAGAACAGACAGGTGTGTCCATGTCACTGCACAGCCATTAACAGGAAGCTGCAGTTTGTACGTTCACTGCTTTTAAATAAACTGTAATCCGTTTACATTGTCTCAGTGAGCTCTGTCTCATCCCACATGTTCCTCATAATGAAACATGGGATCATTTAAACAGGTCACACAACACAGACTCGGAGCTCATTGATCAACGCGGGTGTCAGTCTTGTTCTGACCGAACTGCCCCTCATTGCTCACATTGGTCGTTGGAGACATCGATCAAACCGTATTCCTGCTGTAATAGGCTCCTTTTTATCCTTCGGAAACGCCCCTGTTGAGCACAATCTCGACATCCCATTGGTCAAACCGTCATCCATCGAACGACGTACAAAAACATCCCATCGCGATTGGCTTGGTGTAATTTCAATCACACGGACGCCTCAAACCGATTGGTCCGTGCGGCCGTCGTTCACCGGCCCATTGTGCGTGGATTGGTGCAGCGGCGCGGGCGGGATCCTCCCTGGGCTCGGTCTTCGAGGCTCACGGAGGGCGAATGTCGTCATGAGCGGTGGGTAGGAATTAAAACATTGGTGTTTATATTTCATTCTACTTCGTAAAACATTATATTTGTGTCGAACAGAAAAACACTGGACATTATGTGGTACGAACGGGTGTGTTTTAGGGGCACCGGGGCAGTTGTGTGACTCAAAATAAGCAGTACACTTCCGGTTAAGGGCTGCCTTTTTCTGTAACGTTATCAAAGAGAGTTTGACTTGCTAGCTACGCGTCAGCTAGCCAAACATGCTAGTTTAAGCTATGTAGCTGCTTCTTTACTTGTTTTTTCTTCCAAAATCTGGTCGTGCATTTTCTCCACTCATCTTCTCCACAATAAAATACAGAGTTATGTTATGTTGTGCAAATACCTTGGTTCGTTTGTGAGTAGAAACTAAGCTGCACACGGACCAAATCAGCTTAAGCTAGCTGCTAGCCCCTTCACCCTGCTTCGGTTAGTTGGTGTTGCTAGTTAGCTCGCTCGCTAACGTTAGCTGCTTGTCCCCAGAAAACCAAACCATCAGTATGTGTTTGATGGCGGCGCTATTTTGAGGCCGCACTGTTTTTTTTTCTGTGTGTGCATTACTGGCTTAAAGACACACTCGCAGAGCTGGTGGAGGCTGTAAAATTGCGTTGCAGCGTTCATTGTTGTGAAGCTCTGCAGCTGTAGTCTCACATCCACGTTGGTATAATCAAAAAACGTGTCTCAGCCAAGAGAGATTAGAGGCTCAGCAGGCTCTGATATCCCCGTGTGAAAGTGTTTTTTGGTTTGACAGTGAAGTTTAGGCTCCATGAGCTGAATTTCTGATACTTTCACTTAGTGAGGCAGGCAGCTCTCACAGAGGAGGCAGTTCCTGTTTGGTCTGAACAGCAGCCACAACACACAGTTTATTTTCTGTCAGAGTAGAGTTCAGTGTTGACAGAGTAGCTGCCAGATTCAGCTAATGTGGATAAAAGTCTTTTGGCTTTTTGACAACTTCCTCATAACAAGCAACAACTTTCGTCTTCTGAACGATCTGGATTTGACTGTGTTTGTAATGAAGCCCCAGTTTATAGCTTTGGTGCATCACTGTTACACATGGTATCATTACATTGTGGTCACAGATCTATTGTGTTCTCTAAGAATGGTAATCTTTGATTGACCCAAATGAAACAAAATCTGCTGCATGATAAAGATTTTAAACTTGTTTCCCAAGTGGTCCCCATTTCCTAATCCAGACAAAGATGGTATTTGAAAGTGACATTTCCTTGAACATTTTACAGAGTGAACCAGAATGTAAATGTAGTATTATCAGTTATGTGTATCTATATTAATGTTGCTTTCTATTATATTATGTGTTCGTACAAAATAACACTTGTTGTGGTGAGAAAGATGAGCAAGGGGACATGTTATTTCCAGCCAAATACTTTTATCCTGCAGCAGACAATATTTTTTCATTGAGGTTGTTGGAAGAGCCTTTGAGGATTCTGCAAATACCTTCAGAACAGTTGCAAAGTGTTGCTGAACTGTGTTGTGGTTGTTTTTTAAAAAAATGCAAGGTATTTATCTTCACAAAAAACACAAACGCTTGGAGTGTGACTCAAATGTAGTTTAGAGGCACAAACTGCTTTACTTTAATGCTCGTCAGCACAATCCTGAAATCAGTATCTGTTGCAGTTCGAGTAGATCTGTGATGAATCCGTCCCTTCCCAGCAGCCTGTGTGCTTCTCACCACTGTTGCTGGTTGCCAGAACTGGCTCTGTGGCTGTCATGTGGTTGTGTGTCACCTGCTGTTTGATTTTGGGTGTTTGCCAGCTGACGTGCCTTGAGCTCTGCTGATATACTCAAATACTACATATATTAATATTTCAGTTTGTTTTACACGTTCATGAATGATGACAGATGTTTAGTAAAAACCTGAAAATACCCCTCAAACAATACTGGTACATAAAACCACAAATGAAAATAGTTCAAGGAGGCACAGCAGACACAGACTAGCTGTCTTTCAATATGTCTTTGAGAATAACAGCCTCAACCTATTTGGCCATTAGGCAGCTTTGCCTGGTACTCAAGATTTACCCTGCTCTTAAACTATTGGGCAGCCTGCCCTGAAAGTACTTATGCTGACTGTCTTAACAGAAATATAATATGCTCAATGAATTTATTCTTTTCCTCATGTAATGTTTTTGACTGCAGTCCAATAGTGCATTTCTTTGCTTGGAGAGCATATGACTCATTGCCAGCAACTTTAGATTTGTTCGTCAAATATGTTTGTGCTGGTATTTTTCAAAGGCCAAGTGTAACAGCTGTCCTGGCCTTTTGCTAACTTCATAAAATACACCTCACTGGATTTGAAGAAGATCCAAATGCTGCACGTGTTTTGAAAATGTTCATAACACAATTTGTTGTCCTTAATTTTGTTGTGATCATTATCAAGATTATCTCTGCATTGAACAAATGTCATCAAAATAACAAATGAATTAGTTGGTACCCAAAGTAGTACTTACTATAACCATAACGATCTGTACATGTGGAAGGTTTATTACATTTCAAATACCATATAACATAGATAGAAATGCTCTTTCAAAAGAGCATGCCAGTGTCTTTGTCTGTAATGCTTTGTGTTACTCTTGACGATTTTCCAAAGCTTGCTTTTATAGATTGTCAATTATTTTTCACACCTCTTGAACAGCTGTTGGTTGTGGTATGAAAATTAACTTGCAAAAACTCGAAAGGTGTTTGTGGTAGATTATCCATCAGTGGCAGTTAGTTACTCCTCGGGCCATACCGAATGCCACTGAGGGAAAAATTTTTTTTTTGAAGCGTCTGGAATCCATTAACGCTTGAAGGGATGTGAATGTGTGAAGAAGACAAATATGTCAGCATGTAAATATTTGTAACCTAGTACAATAAGTAATGTAATTAATGACCTCATTTGTGTAAGTGGTGGTGTTTAGTGATCATATGGCGATAACAGAAAGACATTACAGAGCTTGTCTGTCTTAAATCTGTCTCTGTTTTGTCAGAATGTCCTGTGATGTCCTTGAACAGACTAACCACTGAAAATAGATGCCGCAGGCAGCTTGAATCTGACTCTGTTGTGTCTGTGTGTTTTCCAGAACAACAGGACAGTATGGCCACCACTGTTGCTGTCAGTCCCAGTGAATATCTTCAGCCTTCCACCGCTTCCACACAAGTGAGTAACAGCCAGATGTCATGTCCCACTACTGTCTGCTCTCTGGTTGCGCTGTTGCTTTGTCCTGACATCATTATATCTATTAATCCGTGATGCATTGTTGCTGCACGCCATAGGCATGTTTTTATGCCAGGATCATACTGAGTGACCGATTCACCCATTTGAAAGTCATAAACCTCAATTTGTAAAGGAATTTTACTTGAATAGTGATTTTGATAACAGATTTACTCCCTTAACATTTTAGATTTCTATCAATATACAATCAATTTTGTAATATAAGACTAAATATTTGTGTATGGAAGTACAGTTTTGACTTTTGTGAAGTATGTGTAACAAAATCATCAAAGGTCTAAGGTTCACTTACTATCTCTGTGGAGCTTTCAGCTGGATCTCACGGCTAGCTTAGCTTCAACTGAAGATGTAGTTGAAAACTCCAAAAGCTATTGGGGAGACCTTTGAGCTTAGAATAAAGTGTTTCATGAGACTAAATATCATCTGGCCTTTGTCCTGCAGCTGGAGGATCACAGAGAAAGGCACAAAGGCTTTGCAGGTGGAAACTCACACCTCCTGCACCTCGTGTTCGTCATTGTAGTCGAAGTCTTACCTATTAGTTTATCATAACTTGTTTATTTTGGCTACGTATCTCTCGCTACCTCACCTGATCTTTCTCTTAGTGGTTGACTGTTTTTCCTCAGGCTGGTTTTAGTGCAGACTGTGTGTGTTGTGTCTGAGCTGTTGTATTTGACTGTGTTTCTCCCTGCAGGACACCCAGCCCTCTCCTCTGGCCCTCTTGGCTGCCACCTGTAGTAAAATTGGCCCTCCTGCTGCTCAGGCTCCTGTCACCTCTCCTCCAGCACAGCCGCAGCCCCGCAGGCTCCTCCCCATAAAGCCGGCTCCCATCGCCCCCGCTCCTCCCAAAAACCTGGGATTCCTGTCAGCCAAGGGCAATGTGATTCAGCTCCCGGCCGGCCTGGGCTCCACGGCCCCTGGCAGTCCCATTGTGCTCACTATCCAGCAGAGCCCGGCCCGCACCAACACCGCTGCCCCTGCCAACATCCAGTACCAGGTGATGCCACAGATCCAGGGTGCCCAGACTATCCAGGTGATGCCACAGGGAGGTCAGATTCAGCTCATACCAGGCACCAACCAGGCAATCATCACCACTCCCATGACCGTACCGGCTCCTGCGGCCGCCGCTACTCCGGTCACACCGCAGAAGACTGTAGCCATCAAACCCTCCCCCAAGTTGCGCAAGCCAAACAACTCTGCTGCAAACATGGTGCAGCTACCCAGCGGGCTCACGCTGCCGCTCAATGTGGCGACCGGAGAGGTGGGCGGGACTCAAATCATCACAGAGACGGCAGCTGCCCCTCCCACTCCAGGAAAAGGACGACGAGGGAGAAAGAAGAAAGCGGTTCTGGCTGCTCAGCCACCTCCTCCTCCTCCTCCTCTGCCTCCACAGGCTGCCTCCCCACCCCCAGAGCAGATGGAGACCATCCTGATAGAAGCTGGTGACAACATCATTCAGGTACATCTTGCTGCTGTTTGCAAGCAAATCAGAATCATCAGATTCACTCTTTGTTATATTCCACTGGTCCACACTGCTCTACATGCATCAAGTGCTGTGTCGACAATCTTAATATGTTTGCCCTGAACTCTGTGAGGTTTCTGGAGCTGTAGTGACAGCAAATTCAGCCAGCAGTTAAATGTTGAAGGATCCACTGTATTTCAGCCAACCAGGTCTATGATTTAGTTGAATGAATTTAGTATTTTTAAAAAAAAACAATCTCAGATAGTGAGTCAGTTTGTTATTGAATTTACAAAGATATTTAAAACAGATAAAAACATTTTATTCTTACAATGTTTTTGCTCAATAAATCACATAAATAATCATAATAAATCAACTGTATCAAACTGTGCAGTTTCCCTCAGCTCCACAGAGCAGTTTAATCTTTCAGCTTACTGTTTGTTCTGTATTTTGGTTCACTCTCACTGCTCTCGTCAGTGGCAGCTGTTTTGTTTAAAAGAGAAAAAAGCTCTAAAAACCAACTGTGTGCTGCCTGTCCAGAACAAATCAGCAAAGTGAACATGGTGGGGAATCTAGTAATCTAGCAGATGAAGAGCTGGATATTTTCCTCATGAGTTGGTGCAGAGCGAAACAGAGCTAAAAGGAGCATTGATATAGTACGTACATATTTGGTGTTAATATGTCTTTAATGTCAGTTTGTTCTGCTGCTCTGGCCAAAAGATCAATTCATACAGATTTAATAAAAAGTGAGCGTATTCATTTGTTTGATTATAATGGCTTAGTGGTGATGGTCCCATAACAGAACTATTACAGCATCCTTCCAGACCACTTGTACATCAGCAGCCCAACACACTGAATCCCTTCTCACTCATTTTTGGTCACACCTCTCCAGATGTGAGTGTTGGCTAAAAGCATCGCCGGACAACCTCTCCTGTCTCTGTATTTGCAGGCAGGTAACAACCTCCTGATCGTGCAGAGCCCGGGGCAGCCGGCTGTGGTGCAGCAGGTACAGCTGGTCCAGTCCAAACCGGAGTCTCAGGTGGTCCAGATTCCCCAGCAGGCCTTGAAGGTGGTGCAGGCCGCCTCTGCCACGCTACCGCCCGTCCCACAGAGACAGTCAGTTCCCTCGAGTCTGCAGGTCCCTCAAACAGATCCGACACCCACACAGGTATCTGTTCAGACACACTCTTACTTCCAAACTGTTGTGTATAATGAAATAGTTTTATCAACCCTGACTCATTCAAAGCTGTTGTGAAAGCTGTTGTAAAAGCACAGCAGTGATGTCATACTACTGTCTAAAATCAATCAATCAAGTTTTAATTTGTGTACTTTGTGTTTTGCACTAATGAGCAAATGTTAACATGTTTCACGCAAAACTAAGATGGTGAAGACGGTAAGCACACTGGCGTTGGGGGCATGTTAGTATGCTGACGTTAACATTTAGCTCAAAGCATATTTGTGCTGACGAGCTGCCTGACAGAGCTGCTGGAATGAGGGTAGACTCTCCTCTCGCTTGGTTGAAATGGAAAAGCTTTATTTGAAGAAATAAATCATGGAAAGCTGAACCTCCTCTTGCCATTTAGCATAGTTATTTCTTTTTAAGCTATTTCTGTTTCTACTGAAGCGTTCCCATATTCAGTGTCAGGTTTTAAATTTTACTTTCCATTTTCGAGTTGTAAAACCTCCCTATTCCTTCCTTTCTCAACATTTTGTTTTGGAGCTGATTTTTTGTCGTCATTTATTACCAAAGAATACTTCCCTTTTTCATTTTTGCATTTTCTCTACATAGGTTAACAGACAGTGATGCAAAACTTAAAACTAAAAATGGAAATGAGCCCAAACCCCAATCACACTGTGAAGTCCACTTTAAATAAAACTTCAGACATCCATTTGGCATTTTCTTCCCTCAGATCCTCTTCAAAACCACATCGGGTGAGTGGCAGTCTATTCAGCTCCAGGACTCAGTATCCACGACAACGGCCCCCACCACTTCAGTCGCCACCACCACCTCGCCGCCGGCCAGCACCAAGAGGACGCTGTCGGGGGGACGGAAGGAACGGACTCTGGCAAAAATTGCTCCTGCGGGGGGAATGATAGCATTGAATACGTCACAGCTCTCCTCAGCAGCTCAGGCAGTGCAGACGATCAGCATCAACGGGGTCCAAGTTCAGGGAGTTCCTGTCACCATCACCAATGCAGGCGGTGAGCTGATGTTGGTTGTTTACAACACGAGAGAACCAGGATTGTAAAGCACAAAGTACAAGGCAATGTCACCGATTTTGGCCTAAAGGACAGAATTACTTGATTTTCTCTGGAAAAAGGCAAACGGCACTTTAGACCATGTGATAGTGTAATAAAGTGACTGTACATATAATTCACCAACTCAAAAAACTGAATGTAGATACAGAGAGAGCAAATGACTAAAACTTTAGAAAGACTGAACTGAACTAACACTAAGAACTAGGAGCATGCTCTAAATATAAAGAACAACCGCATATATTTATTTTTAAGTTGCTCTTAAATAGTTGTATATTTTGTGGCCATACAATCCATATACAATTTCACATATGTTGACAAAGGATAGTATTCAATTATTTCCCAGCCTGAAGGCAAAGTCACCATCAACCATGAAGAATAGATGATTCAAGATACTTTTAGTCATCTTATTTATGCACAAAAATCTAGTCAAGAGTCAGTTGTTTAAAAAAGGAAATAAAGCTGACTCTTAATCAAACTCTTCTGTTTACAATATCTTGTCAACTCTTCACTTTAAGGTGTCTGTATTATATTAATGTCACCATTAATCACTCATTATAATTTCACTCCACTTTGACTCATGGCAGTCAGCTGGTAGTCTAATTAGATTTCAGAGGAACTTGGCCGTCCTGCCAGGAGCCCTGCTGTGTCTGTTACAGTGTGTCTGTCTCTGTGTTTGTCAGGCCAGCAGCACCTCACAGTCCAGACGATGCAGGGCGGAGGGCTCCAGCTGGCAGCAACGCAGGGCCAGCCGGCCATCCAGGTAGACCAGACCCTCACCCTGGAGCTGCCCGGCCAGCCAGGAGAAAAGAAGCGACGTATGGCCTGCACCTGCCCCAACTGTAAAGATGCAGACAAGAGGTGAGTGTGTCAAGAGGTGGACAAGTGTGTGCCAATATTTCCCAGGTTTCCCTGGGTGTTGTGTGTGTGCTGGGTGAAACATTCAATAAAGAGACAAGAACAGATTTAGAATTGTAGGCTGTTAGGGAGTATTACCATGGATTTACAATTACAATCCATGTCCATGTCATGGACAGATTTCAAATCAGTTACCTGCTCTTAGACATTTTGACAACTTGTATAATAAATGAAATGAAATATTTGTCAGTAAATAGTGTTTGTAGATAGTATAAGTACTTTATAAATAAAGATTCTGCTTCTGATAATCTGATAAAAGAACATTTTTGCATGAACAGAATAATTGGAACTTTTAGAACCATGAATCAAATGCTGTTAGGTGTTAGTGAATTTTCCCACTGAGGGACAAATAAAGGAATATCTTATCTTACTTTTGAAAGCTCAGTTTTACCTTGAAAACTGAATGTCTCACTGTGAATGTGTGGTTAACCCTAACCCTGCAGGCCCGGGGAGGTGGGCAAGAGGAAGCACATCTGCCACGTCCCCGGCTGTGAGAAGACGTTCAGGAAAACGTCGCTGCTCAGAGCTCACGTCCGGCTGCACACTGGCGAAAGGCCCTTCGTCTGCAACTGGGTTTTCTGTGGGAAACGTTTCACACGCAGTGACGAGCTGCAGCGGCATGCCAGGACACACACAGGTCTGTGTGCTGAAACACACGTGTAACGGGTGCAAACGTGCCACCTTTCTTCAAAATTCACCATTTTTAATCAATATAGGTCGTCCACAGAGATCTGCAAAAAAAAATTGTACATTTGTATTTGACATTGAAAACACAACCTGGTCACTTTCTTTTTGTTTCCTTCACAGGAGACAAGCGCTTTGAGTGCACCCAGTGTCAGAAACGCTTCATGAGGAGTGACCACCTGGCGAAGCATTACAAGACTCACATAAACACCAAGAACCTGTGAGCTGCCTGTATACTGAGTGTATACGCAGGCAAACTCTCTTTAACTAAAGACTGAATTAGAGGAAGGAGGGACAGAGGAGACGATACCAAGGGAGTGTCTGTGACTTATCCCATTATGGGAAGTACTCCAAGAAAAGTCCCCGTACCCCCTCTCTTTCCTCTAGGACACTGTAGCATGGTGTACAAAAGAAATCCTTCCTGGTGGACTTCAAACTGATCCAGCAAATTTATTAATAATACTTTATCTTTTTGTCCTTCTCTTCGGTCTGAGCGGAGGCCAGAACCAGCTCCGATTGAACGTGTAAGATGACGAGATGGCAAGGCTTCACACGCAGTTGCTTAACTCTTCTTGCCTATTCATGAGCTGCTCTGGGGGAAGAAGGTACACAGAATTATTCAGACGCCTACACCAAGACCACAGGACTCAGATTTCAGGACACAGTTTCCCTCTTTTTTCTTTTGTTTTTCTTCCCACAAATCCTGCTTGCTTTTTAAAATTTGTTTGTTGTGGAACATTGGGAGCTCCCAGAAATTGGCTGTCAAAAAAGGACAAATATCAACTCCATGTTTTGTAAATTTAACAGAAACTTGTTTTACCTGAGTGATAATTTAGTTTTTTTGTGTGTCAGCAGGAGTCTCTGCTCATTTAAGATGCGTAGACCCAAAAAAGTTGGGGACCATTACATGAAACTCCCCTTAGAACTGACTTTTGAAAACCTTTAGAAGTTTACATTGGCTATTTTTAAAGTGTGTATATGCATACTATTATACATAGTATTAATAAGGATAATTAACTCTTTATAACATTTTCCATACAATTGTTACAAATTGATTTTCAAAGTAAGTATGAAGAATAGAGGAACAGGCTCAATGAGACTCAGAGTTAAAAACGGGGCCATCAGAATTACAACAAGGACGTTAAAAGAATATTTTGTCATGTGCACAAGTTTGCTTTGAGGGGACTGATGAGACTGGCCCGAGCTCTTCCAGCAGAGCGATCACAGACCTGGCAAAGTTTTAGATGCAGTCACTTAGCTGCCAAGACCTCAGAACGAAACAGCAGCATTTCAGGCTGAGCTCAGGCCTGGATGGTCAAGCAGGATTGGGGCTTGTGGGACACCACATGTAAAAGCATTTAATTTTGACCGGTCTTACCAAAGTCATTTCAAAGGCTGCGAATGGATCCAGGTGCAGCAGGATGTCACATTAGCTGCAAGGAGGAAATTGTTAGTAAAATCTCAGATGATTGGAGGATTCCAATACGCAACTGAAATTCTGTTCATGTTCATTAAGGATGTGGAGGAAATACTGTTAAATAACTTAAAAATCAGTAATGGGAGTTCAGTTTTGTAGTTGAGAGCAAGTAGATCCAGGTTTAGTTTTTTCTGCTGAGGTTCGACAGTTAAGTTTCCTCTTTCAATGAGTCATGTTCTATAGATGTTTGGGCCAGAATGAACCAGTAACATGTTCCAGAAGCTTAGTTGGGATGATGTCCAGGGATGATGATGATTCACACATGCTATATCTACGTATACTCCCTAAAATTCTCTACCTTTAGAGAAGCACTGCAAAAACTTTCTGGAGAACTTTCTCATTTCCTGTGCTGTCAAGCCTGATAACCCTGAAACAAATGTTTTTAGAAGTTTGAGAAATAAGGTCAAAAAGGTCTTGAGCCTCCTGGTGCTAAGGGCTGAATTCAGAGAAATATTAGTGATAAGAGGATTTGATCACCCTGGTGATAAATCCACTCACACCAAACCAAACCAAACCAGGTTACTCCATAGTTGGTTATCCCTCTTGGATACCACGACAGGTACGACTGCGTTTAGGGCTGGGTATCAAACTTCAGTACTTTTTGTCCTGACTGGTACTGTTATGTGTCCTTAACGCGGAGTATCCAAAGGTGTCAAGTAATGAGGGTTGACATTGAATGTTTGGCAAGATTCATACTCTAGATTCCTAATTTTTTTATTTTAGTTATAGAAATCTTTCTGTTAAGGGGACGTTCTCGTGTTTTTAGACATTTAAGTTTTTTCATTATGGCGTTTATTTTAGAAAACATGTTTGTACTACTTAAAGTAAGGTATCAAAAACAGGAAGACTTTGATACCTGTACCAAACGATACCCAGCCCTACTTACACTTTAGTGTACTAATAAATAATAACTCAATTCCAGGGTAACTCAGCTGTTCTGCTTTCCTTACAGTTCAAGTTTGATTTGATGATTTGATGCCTATGCATTGCTGTATATATGAGCAGATTTCCAATTATTTGGCCTGACTTGACAATCACAACTTGAGATGAAAAAAACAAACTTTCTCATGCCTTTCATCAGTTACTTTGTACACGATCTTTTCCAGCTATATGATAGCTTTAATTCTGAATTAACACTTGAGACGTTTTTGTTGACATACAGGTGACCAGCGTTAGGCTTACTGTACAGTATTCACACAAGTTACTTTAATATCTTTTGCTTTACAGGAAACAAACTGTTGCTTATATCCTTTTTGATATAATAAAGATGTACTGATGTTTCACTAACAGATCATCAGTCAGTTCGAAGTCTGACCTTGTATGGGAGTTCCTTTTATTCAACGAAATACACCGACTTATTGTCAAAAAGCTTTTTGGTCAAATGAACGTGGTGCCATCAGACAGCAGGTAGCAGCTTCACCCGTGTGTTGAGCTTTCACTGTGGTGTGTTTTCATACTGTGACATACACGTTTAAAGGACGGTGCTGCCTCACTAAAATTCTCTAACAACAACTTCCTCTCGCTACACAACAGAGAAATTTGGCCAAAAAGCTGAAGTCAGATTTATTTTAATGCACTTTGAACAGGTTTTCCTCAAAGTGCTTCACCGGGACAACAGATGATGTAAAGCTTAGGTGGCCAATATTTGGTGTATTTTTTCAAGAATGTGTCTGAAGACATGCGATGCCATTGGGATGGATTGACAGAGCCTGCTCATATTTATGTTTGTACTTCATGTCTGAATATGTAAATACAGTGTGTGTCTGTTAGACACAGTAAATGTAGGATATTAGAAAACAAAAGTTAAGCTGCCTAGTGTTGTGGTTGGCGTGGCCAGCCCTGAAGGAAGTGGACTTTGTACAGTGTGTAAGGAATAAAATATAATGTGACATTGTATAGCTTCATTCCTGCTTTGTATAAGACTTGTAGATCTTTTTTCTATTGAATTAAAGATGCCTTAGACAGCTGCACCCAGTATTTAAAGATGCTTTTTTTCTGTCTAATTCCAGGTAACATTTGTAAAATTCCTTTTGTGTTTTTAACTTATGTTACATGCTAATGTAATGTGCACTGATTTAAAATCCCAGGTTCCAAAATTTGTAAATTTAATCTTGATTGTAATTAAATTTTACGAGCTTTTCCAAATTAAGACATTTGTATTGCTTGGTTTCTGTGAATTACATGCTTCTCCTCCAAGCCTATATGTCATATAATGTTCTGCAGCCAATTGTTGTGTTTATCAGGAGAACCCAGAGAACCAGCATTTTATTTTATAACTTGTATAAAGGTGCTAAAACATAATGTTTGCTCCTTTTCTACAGTCACCCCTCAATAAAGAACTCAAACTGCTTGGTGCTTCTTTTTTTCCTTCTCCCATCTTGAGTCAATTATAGATAAAAAGCACTTTTAGTAATTAATTGCATCATTTAGTCCTTGGTCTTTTTGTGCTTTTTGGAAAAATATAACCTGTTACACTTTGTCACTTTGACTTATTTCCATTATTGTTGCTGCTGTTTAAACAGTCCATTAACCTTCACTGAGACAGAGACAGTTCAAAGTGTTCAATGTCTGACATTAAGATGAATGAGAAAATACAAAGCTAAAGATCTTGGAAATTATTTTTTTCCCCAGAAGGTTGACAAGATAAAAAGTGTTGATACTCCCAAAAAGGAACCACATCATATAAGTCAGCGCTGTATGAAATATTGTAGTTTGACATGTAAATATAAATGAAGGGTTTTCACAAATGTTCCCTTTTGTGATAAATGATGATCATTGCAGGTTAACAGAAACATCATTTCTGCTTTTCAGCACAGTAACATTATCATTTCGAATATTTTTAATGTGACAATATGGAATCAATGTCATATCTGCCAAATTTCAGAAACATAATATTTTAAATTTCAATCCAAGCTTTTGAAAATGTCTTTAAACTAAATTGAATATAACTTTAAATAGAAAAAAATATGTCTTAAAAACTGAAATATAAAAGCTAGTCGAAAAATATTTCTGTGTGTTACATTTATTTTGAAACGCTTGAGTGACGTCATCAGGAATCGACAGAGGTGCTTCCGGCTGGGTGGATGAAAGCCGGTAATATTTAAAGGTTTCTTATTTTAATCTCGTTGCATCAGCGGTGTCGTAGAGTTAAACGGTTCCTGCTCTGTCTCGTTAGTGTTTTGGCGACATGTTGTTCGCGTTCGCGTCGCGGCGCCGTTTAAAACAAGCCGGACAGGTTGACAGGTTGTTAGCTAAGCTAGTTAGCTAGCCTCGTTTGTTTACATTGGAACATGCAGCTGGTTCCTTCCAGTCAGGAAACTCTGGCTCTGTCGGTCTTTTTCTGCCACATGAGAGGATAAAGATCAGAGCTAAAACTCATTCATGACGGAAAATTACCTACAAATGAAGTATGTTAAGTTTGTCTGACTTGAAAAGTCTTAAATGTTGATGTTGTCTCGTTGGCTGAGAAATCAAACATGGCATTTTCCTGTCAGTCAGATGTTGTATATCTACTTCATAAGAAGCTGGAGAGTATTTTATCACATGTCCAACTAAACAAGACTTTGTCAACCAAAGAGAGTTTCATTACTTTTATATCCTCAGGTTTTCCTTGTGTTTGCTTCAGTATAACAAGTGATGTCAAACACCAAAGACTGAGCTGCTACATAAATTACAGTGTTCCAGGACTGAACAGGGGTGGGTGTCCTTTTTTAATACCAAAGCCAATATACCAAAACAATACTTATTTATTTTAGATTCAAAACTATATGCCAAGTTTTTCAGAGCATCTGTGTTTAAAGTCGTCTCACAATCCAGAACATGGACCTGAAGAAAACTGAAATGAGCAAAGTTCTGATTCAGAAACTGGCTGATCATAGAAGAAGTAAGCAAGATGTGGATCTGACCAGAATTTGATGCCAGCATGCAGCACTTGACAGTTTTCAACTCTCTGTCCTCAGAACACATTTTGGTCGATACTCTAAAACTGCTGTGGGTTATTACTCAACACTAAGTCTGAGACGTCACCGGTGCTTTAGTGTCCCACTTTTCATCTGCACTGAAAGTCACATCTTGGCCTCTAAGACAGAAACACACCTCAGGCTTTGGTTTCCATTGTACTGGCAGAAGAATAACTCGGATCTCTGGGATCTCTCTGATGGTCCTCCTCTTCTCTTCAGATATTTTCTAGAATGACAGCTCTCAAATAGGAGGCGGGATGAAGGACTTTGGGCCAGCGGGGCTGGTCGCAGGCCTCTGTCATACAGACGGACAGAATCCTTTCCCTGTGTGGCAGAATGGACACGTCAGCCCCTGTTTTAACCAGCTCGTCCTCGGAGCCCTGCCTCACGCGGGGATGGCTATTTTCAGTGCCTGCTACCTCGGCATGACAAGGTAGGTCATACCGTATCAGCAAAACTCAGATTTCACTGTCATATCTTTCAGACCTTGGTTTGTACAGTTTTTTCATGCATTATAAAGGAATTTAATTATTTTATAAACTGTAATACAATTCACATTTATAGTTTGTTAAGATCAGTGAAATGTCTGCAGAGTCAAAGTTTTGTGTCAACAGATACTTAATTTATCAATGTTGGATCTGAACACCTAAATACATACTGCCTTCGACATTTGAGTCCTGGACAAGACTGGAGCATGAAAAGTTTGGCATCAAAGAAACAAGCAGCAGCCTGAAAACAAACAGCGAACAACATCAAGCAATGAATGAGCAGTGTTCAGTAACAGGACGTGTGTAGTCAGTGGTCAAGTAGTCCTTAATCCTGTTTTACAGTTGCAAAAGTAATCTGTGATTTATGTTTGGCCACAAAAAATAGAAATTATTCTGTAATTGTTATCGGCCCTGAAAATTCATATCAGTATTTTCCGTAATAACGTTTCTGCTGTGTAGATGCCGCCTCCTCCAGACGTCTCCTCCCTGTGGCTGGACGCTCAGGTCGGTGTCGGCTCTCCTGGCTGCGCTGCTCTTCACTGCAGACGTCGTCCTGGTCGGCCTCCTCCAGCAGGGGGACATGTACCTGGACGTCCTAGCTGACTGCTGTGCCATCCTGGCCTGGCTGGTCCACTTCGCTGCCATCACAGTGCTCCAGGGAAGTGCTTTCAGGAGAACCAGAGGACCTCTGCTGCTGCTTGTGCTGGTCCTTCTGTCTGTCCCGAACATGGTCATCACCTTGATGATTTACTGTGACAATCAGGAATACTTGAACCTCGCAGAACCACTTAAACTGGCCCGTTTTGTGCTCGCCTCAGCCCGAGCGGTCCCCCTTCTGGTTTATCCACTGGCATTTGCATTTCCCTGCATCAGTGACGCTGGATACTCTTTGAATATCAATGCTGTGGATGGATCACCGCTCATCTCAGAGATCACCCAGCCAGATACAGGAGAGATGGTGGCTGAGGATGGGAGCGGCTGCATCTCAAGGCTCTTCTACCTGTGGTTGACCCCTCTCCTCAGACGAGGGCAACGAGGGGAGCTGGACAGACCGGCTGATGTTTATCACCTCCCTCGGAAGCTTCGGACAAGTGTGGTTTGTCGATACTTCCACCAGTGCTGGGAAGCCTGCCGTCGAGGGGCGGCAGTCAGTACTGGGCAGGACCAGTGGCCCAGGCCGGTCAGCAGAAACCTCCTGAGTGGCAGCTGGAGTTCACACTACCAGGAGGAACCACTGGAGCTGGAGGGTGATGTCGGACTGCTGAGGGTGATGCACAAGGCGTTTGGGTTGAGGTACTACATCCTTGGTGTGCTGAAGGTGATGGTCAACATGCTGAGCTTTGCAGGTCCCTTGCTCCTCAACAGCCTGGTCAACTTTATGGAAGAAAAGGGAGCTCCAGTCAACACTGGTGTCTACTGCGCTCTGGGGCTCTTTGCCACCACTCTTCTGTCTGCCATCCTCCGAAACATCTTTGTCTTTGAGGTGTCCAAGGTGGCGCTGTCAGCACGCGCCGCCCTTGTGTCGGCCATTTATGGCAAAGCCCTGCAGGTCAGTGGCAGTAGCCTGGCCAGATTCACTCTGGGAGAGGTGGTGAACCTAATGAGCACGGACACCGACCGCGTGGTCAACTTCTTCACCAGTTTCCACGAGGTGTGGAGCATGCCCTTCCGGTTCATTATCACCCTGTACTTGCTGTACCTGCAGGTGGGCGTGGCTTTCCTCGGAGGCCTGAGTGTGGCGCTGCTGCTGGTGCCCTTCAACAAGTTCCTGGCTTCCCGGATCCTTAGCAACAACAAACAGATGCTGAGGTACAAGGACAGCCGAGTTAAGGTGAGAACTGTTTGGTTTTTCTACAAGTTCTGTGACAGGAAAAGTAATGTTTGTGGACAAAGAGGCTGATTTTGTTCATCACAGATAAATCTATATCACCATATTTGCATATTCTATGTCACACATATGATATGATAAAGAAATTGCAGTGCATCCATGTTTTATAGGTTGTGTTTTTATGTATTTTTGAGTTTTTCTTAAGTCAAGTTTAAAAATAATTCAAACTCATTTTTATTTATATTTAATTACATTAATTTCCAGTGAAATGAACTTTGATCTTGGATTTGGTGGTTTAATGCCATTTAATGCCGGGGACCTTTGTTGTGTGTCATACCCTGCTGCCTGGGCTGAAGAAACACTTACAATTAACAAATAGCAACAAACGCTAATGTAAAGTGTTTGTGTATGAAGGGAACGTCAGTCTATGTATATATATATATATACAGTATATATCAATATTAGTATTTGAAATACTCAACTATCGACGTCTGTTTATATATTATCGTCAGATTTCTTAAAACTCAAAAATCCAGTATCTGCTGAGCTCATATCCATAAATATTATGAGGTTTTTCTCAGTAGTGAATAAGAACTGCTGATGATGTGAACTAACAACTAATCAATAACTTTCTTCTCCCAGTTAATGACAGAGATCCTCTTTGGCATTCGCGTCATTAAGTTCTACAACTGGGAGCCTCATTTTGCTCAGAAGGTCTCCGACTGTCGGAAACAGGAGCTGTCTCACCTCAAGGCCATCAGGTACCTTGACGCCATGTGTGTTTACACCTGGGCTGCGCTGCCTGTGGTCATCTCCATCCTCACCTTCGTCACGTACGTGCTGCTGGGACACCAGCTGACGGCAGCCAAGGTGAGGACGCCTTTTTAGATGGTTTGAAACTGAACTGTGGACTTTTCTAACTGTGTTGATGCAAACGTGGAGCCGTCCCTGCAGGTGTTCACCACGCTGGCTCTGGTGGGAATGTTGATCATCCCTCTCAACTCTTTCCCCTGGGTGCTCAACGGCATCCTGGAGGCCAAAGTGTCTCTGGAGCGAATCCAGCGCTTCTTCAAACTGACCAACCAGGACCTGCAGGCGTACTACGCCCTGGGTAGGCAGCTGCTGTGACGTTTGTGTGTTTTGGTATTGAATCAATGACCCAAAACCCGAAACAGGTCAGAGTATTGATTTGGTCCCATTCAGTCGTCTCTGTCGAGGGAACTGCAGGTTTTTTGAAAGTTTAAAACAATCACTGTCGGCATAAAAACTATTTTATGTGAACGTGACTTGAAATGAATTATTGACCACATTAATCAGAGCTGTTGCATTAAATATTATTATTTTAAACGGCTATTTGTTTGAACGGTAATGTTCCTGTGCACAATTGATCACTGCCTCCGGTTTATTTTCTTGTTAGACTAAAGTTATTAAATACTATTAGAATTATATATCATTATGTTCATTTATATATCTTTCCATTGCTGAAACTTACCATATCTGTCCCAGTGTCTCCTGAGGACAGTCAGACATCTGTCCTGTTGAGTCAGGGGACATTTTCCTGGCAAGGGCCCGACTGTCCCAAAGAGGGGGAGACTGACTGCGGAGCTGCTCGAGGGAGTCTGCGGCTGCACGGCCTCAGTCTGCACATAACCAAGGTACAAACACGGGGAAGATATGTGAAGGACTTTACTGCCTTCACGCTCTCTGTTCCCCAAGTTCTGCAGAATTATAGCGGAACCAGTGCAGAGGAATGAATTTCTAATTTGAATTAAATCTCCTCTAAAAGCAGAATGAACCAGAATGAGTTAAGTACTTTTAAAGATTAAACTGAGCTGTGGTTGTTTTAAAGGGACTTAACTCCAACAGACATCCAACGCTGCACATTGTACACAGACATGAAAAGATCTCCGCTTTTGAACAAGTGACTGATGAACGAAAGTCAAATACAACGATTAGTCACCTGAAAGAAATATAATTCAGGTTTGAATTGAAGATGTTTTTTTCTGTCTGAAAATAGATTTTAATGTTGAATGTTGTCAGCGTGTGGCAGGTGAGAGCAGTAACAGCGCTGACTTGTGTCTGCTTCAGGGCTCTCTGGTTGTTGTGGTGGGGAAGGTCGGCTGTGGGAAGAGTTCCTTACTGGCTGCTCTCACTGGAGAACTCAACAGGTACTGTATTATACATATATACTGTATTATGAGTATGAGGTTACTGTGGATTTCATTCATGAGATTCGGTTGCATTGTGGAGTTTTGAGATTATTTTCTGCCAGAGAAAGTTTCAGAAAGAGACATTTCAACCAGGAAGTTAGAGAGTATCACATACTTACACAATTTAATTAACAGGTATATACTTGAATTTTTGTACACATTAACTCCAATAGATGATACTTTTCATCCCAGCCCTGGTGGGAACTCGACTTTTCTGTCCTTCCTAAATGCTACTTTAAGGAAATACAACATTTAGGTCTTAGAGCAGTGTTTTGAGTCTGAACTGACTGAATCAGGACACACTGAGGTTCACCAGTCCTCCTCCCGTCTGTGCAGGCTGAGTGGAGTTGTGTATGTTGCGGACAGAGAGGCCGGCTTCGGTCTGGCGTCTCAGGAGCCGTGGATCCAGCATGCATCAGTACGGGACAACATCCTGTTTGGCAAAGATTACGATCCTGCCTTCTACCAGGCTGTGATCGAGGCCTGCGCTCTCTCGGACGACCTCAACGTACGATTACTACACTCTTTATGTTTGCGTCCTGCTCGCGTTCCTGCCTGTCTCTTTCTACCTGTGGTGTCTCTGCACGTTACTGCGACTACTGTCTGTTATCACGAGTGGTGGCCCCTAAGGCCGGGCTTGTACAGCTGTGTGCTGTGTGTTGCTCACAGTTTCTGTGATTAGTTAACATTATAGTAAATGTGTCTTCAGGTTTTGCCAAATGGTGACAAGACAGAAGTCGGAGAGAACGGAGTGACTCTGAGCGGAGGACAGAAGGCTCGACTGGTCCTCGCCAGAGCTGTTTACATGGTCAGTCCTCTGCACAAAGCTGCCATCTGCCATCTGAGCTTTTACCAAACCAACAAGCCTTAGTCTGCAGAAAACAACGAAAAGGATCAAATGACTTCAGAATTTTATATCAATATGTATTTATTTCTATTGCATTGCAAACTATGTCACTGACTGAGAGTGTTAACCAAAATGTCTAAGTGTAATACTGTAAAACACCTGACCTCACCACCTCAGGACAAAGACATCTACCTCCTCGATGATCCGCTGGCGGCGGTTGACACCGACGTGGCCGAACACCTCATGAAGAAATGTATCCTGCAGCTCCTTAGGGGAAAGACCAGAATCCTTTGCACACACCGCGTAGAGTTTGTGGACAAAGCTGACATGGTGGTCCTCATGGAAAATGGAACGATCATCAAAACAGGTAGAGACAAAACTCGGACAGGTGGAAATGTCACATGTGGTCTTTGTCATCAGGTGTCTCATACAAAGGCAGGAAATCTGAAACAGGAAGTGTTTATACTAATAACTGTTTACTTTGTTTGCTCTGTTCTGATTGTTTATATTGAGACACTACAGAACCTGTGGACTGTAACCAGGAACATTTATAAGCTCTTTAATTTCCTCTGACCCCAAAATACACACTGAGCGATGCATGGAGGAGGAAACGAGTCGCACACTTCCTGTGTGTGATATTTTTGGAAAATGTGCCATTTTTTATTCCTTTGCTGTTAAACAGGCACACCAGCAGAAATCCTCCCTTTGGTCGAAGCAGTGCCGAAAAAACGGAAGAATGACCACAACATGAAAGAGAAAGGTACGTTCACCTCATAACCGCTTGGTTGAAAAGTAGGGATCCATTAATGCAGCTGTTGTACTATATTGATTTCATCACTTTGCTCCAGACTGAAATATCTCAACAACCCAAAACTCAAATTTGCACAGACATCAGTGGCCCAGAAGATAAATCTCTATGAGTTTGGTGATTGTCTGACTTTTCCTCCGGCGCCGTCAGCAGCTCAAAGTTTTCACCTGTCCAGTGAAATCTCTCAGCATTTACTTGAAGGATTGGCACTAAATTGTGAACAAGACTCATGATCCCCTGACTGATTAGATTCACTTCAGTAATCACTTAAATTTTCGTCCGGCAACATCATCATCAGGTCAAAATTTAAACGTGTCCAATTCTTAGATGTCTAACCAACTGTCTGTGAACGTAATGACACTCATGCTAAGATGATGAACACGGTCAACATCACACCTGCTCAGCACCAGCACGTCAGCGTCGTCACTGTGAGCGCGCTGATGAAGCGTTTAACTCTCAACCACTCAAACACACTGACTTTCTCTTCGTCCTAAATATTTTATATGTTTCAAGGTTTGAAAAACAAACAAACATTTATTTGAACATTTATTTATTTATTTATTCATCTGACGTTCATTTTGACAGTACATGTTTTCTTGGTTTTAAGCAGATGGCGTGGAGCAGGAGGAGGAGGAGCCAGGCTCCGCTCCTGATCTGTATGTGGACGATAACCCCGACCTGTCGGGGGCGGAGCAGAAGCAGGTGGGCGAGCTGGCGTGGAGAGTTTACCAGACGTACTGGGCTGCTATGGGCGGAATGCTGGCTGCTTCCATCCTGATGTCTCTGCTCCTCATGCAAGGTTTGGATCGAGCGCTCGGCTTCTCAACGTGACTCGTGTGCAGCGATGACACTCAGCAGATGCTCTCGCTCATTTGAAGCACTTTGTTCACACTGCAGCTGATTTTTTGCTGAAATAAGAATATGTCAGGTCAAGTTTATTTAATTTATTTATTCATTAATTAATTTATGCGTGAAGAAAGTTTGTTCAGCAGATCAAACTCATCATTTATTATTATTTAATTTGATATTTATTGTAACAGAATAAAAACAACAAACACAAGGAAACAAACACAGACAAAACTTTCATCAATGACCTTTGGCATCATCACAGAAAGTCATTATCCTACGAAAATGACTTGATGAGATTTGATTTCTGTTGTAAATCATCAGAATGTGGTTTATTCTTTCCAGCACTTTTGTGGTTCGGGTGTGACGATCTTTGCAGCCTCGAGGAGCTTTTCCTGTTTTAAATCCAGCAGCAAACTTCTGTTGTGTTATTTGTGTGATTCAGCCTCTAAGAACGTTTCTGACTGGTGGCTGTCACACTGGATCTCAGCGCTGGAAAACAACGGTTCATCCGGAACAAACGCTTCCTCCTCAGGTGCCTTCGGCTCACCTCACCTGCTTCTCTTCTCACCTGGAGGGTTAATGTAAGTGATCCAATCACTACGATTTTAAATTGAATGAGAACAAATTCAGTTTTGTTCAGGAGACGGTCAAATTTCTAAACCAAATATGCCTTTTTTATTATGATTAAATAATAATTGTGTAAAATGTGCTTTCATAGTTAAATTTTATTCCAGCAAATCATCATCATCATCCATTGTCTGTGACGGTGTGAACAATGCTTAGTTATGAAAAACATTGTAATTTAATTCCGGAAAGGCAAAAGTCGAAGCATGAAATAAGGTGTTGAGGTCCTGTATTCATGCAGCCTCTTCACTGAAATCTGAATGAATGAAATGAAATATTCACATCTACCCACCCAGGTCTCCTCTGTCCTCCTCTGAGCAAACGTTCCCATCAAACAACACGAGCTCCGATGTCAAATTTTACCTGACGGTCTACAGCTCCATTGCCGTGTCCAACACCGTCTTCACCGCCCTCCGAGCCTTCCTCTTCGCCTACGGAGCCATCTGTGCCGCCACAGCCATCCACAACAGACTTCTGGACCGGGTCCTTAAGGTGTGTCATGTGAGCCTCGAGCCCCCGAGCGACTGCCCGGCTCCCCAGGCCGAGCGAGAGCCGAGCCGAGCCGAGCAGATTGAGCGTTCGTTGAGTTTGGCAGCCGTAGATGAAGGTTAGAGAACCAGGCTGCTGAGTGAAAGGCTGCCAGCATGAAACTCCACACGAGCTGATGGGAGGATGTTCTTTAAACACAGTCTTCCTTCAGCCTCAGACACCCTCAGATGCTTCACTGAGCCACAACTTTACATGAAAAGTTTGAGGGTTAGGAAATCCACTTTTTCACATTCCTTCTGAGAGTTAGATGAGGAAATTGATCCCACTCTCATATTTAGCAGCAACTCTAAAGATCACTGATTAACATGTTACACATCATTTGTTATTAGTTATATAGTAGTAATTTGTTATATGGAGCGTCACTGAACACTTGATACTGAACCAGAGCTGTGAAGTTACAGGTGGTAAAACCAAAACAATGAGCTGAAAGATGCTACAGAAGCTGCAGAGGTGTGTGATCTATCAGCCACTCCTTTGCATACAATTAGTCATGTGATCCATTGCTAATGTAAAATACTGATTAGAGCAGCTTTAAGAATACATGTTCCCACCTTTACCTGGCTGCTTTAATTTGAAGGTTTCATAACTAAGCAAACTTCCTGTTTACATCCTGCCCAGGCCACGTTGGCCTTCTTCGACACCACCCCGATGGGTCGCCTGCTGAACCGTTTCTCCTCGGACCTGTACAGCGTGGACGACAGCCTGCCCTTCATCCTGAACATCCTGCTGGCCAACACCTTCAGCCTGCTGGGCATGCTGGTCATCATAAGCTACGGCCTCCCCTGGGTCCTAGTGCCCCTGCTGCCCCTGTCTCTGTTCTACTACCGCACGCAGCACTTCTACCGGCACACCTCTCGGGAGCTGAAGCGCCTGTGCAGCCTCACCCTGTCGCCCGTCTACTCGCACTTCTCTGAGACGCTGACTGGGCTGGGAACCATCCGGGCCAGCGGCAGCTCTGCCAGGTGAGAGACAGGAATATAGACCTTTTAGAGCCTGATAATTATTGGATTGTTGAGGCCGGCACTGATCTCCATATGTAAAATTAGAAACATACATGATGATGATGGTTCGGCTGATACTTCCCTCTTTTACATCAACACATAACATAAGCATTTTACTCACTTTCTCCAGTGTCTGACAAAGTTCTGTGTGACTAAAAACATAGATAATAAACTGGACATCATTTGGCAAAAACTTTTTTTTTTGCATTTCCAAAAGTGCTGTGGTTTGGGTCTAAGTGGGTGGGTTTCTTGGTCCAACAACCGAGCTCCTCATCTGCGTCTGACTAAAGGACTCGGTTTTGTTGTTCCAGGTTTGAGGAGGAGAGCGCCAGGCGTCTGGAGCAGAACCAGCGCTGCCTGTTTCTTAGCAATGCCGCCATGCAGTGGCTGGCCATCCGCCTGCAGCTGATCGGCGTCGCTGTGGTGAGCGGCCTCGGGGCGATCGCCGTCATCCAGCACCAGTATAACTCTGTTGATCCAGGTGAGTCCACAGCCGAGTTCGGTGGCTGCGCGCCGGTTTATGAGACGGTCACTTCCATCGTGTGTGTTTGCTGGCTGTGTCGTCCCTGTCAGGTCTGGTGGGTCTGTCCCTGTCCTACGCCCTGTCCATCACAACGCTGCTGTCTGGCCTCATATTCACCTTCACCCAGACTGAGATGCAGCTGGTGAGTGTGGAGAGAACTGAGGAGTACTCCACCGGCCTTCCCACCGAGCCACAGGACCTGAACGCACAGGTCAGACCAGCTGCTGCAACTGCACCAACGACACCAAATCTTGGTCGACACATACACATACAAAACATTAAAAGCACTGCAACAACGTGTGTCTCTTTTACTTCACCTCTCTCACATCTCTGCTTCAACACCAGCTTCCCCCGGCCTGGCCCGAGCAGGGCTGGTTGGAGTTCCGTGCTGTGGTCTTGGCCTACAGGGACGGTCTTCCTAACGCTCTGGACGGGGTGAGCCTGGTAGTGCGACCTGGGGAGAAGGTGGGCATTGTTGGACGGACGGGCTCCGGCAAGTCCACCCTGTTCCTGGCCCTGTTCCGAATGGTGGAGCTGAACCAGGGTCAGATTCTCCTGGATGGACTGGACATCAGCACCGTGGGCTTGGCTCAGCTCAGGTATGCCTGAAGAAGTGGTGGGTTTGGATGACGATATAAATGACCGATGGTGAGCTGACGTGGGTCAGTCCACACAGTTTGAGAGATAATGGTTATTGGTTCCAATGAAACATAGAAGTGTTGTAATATTGTACGTTTCTTTGTTTTGTCATCAACCTATTGGCAGGAGAGGCTTCACTTTTTTGTGTTCTGTCCCAAGATTTCCTTTTATTTTGTTTGAGCAGTATTTCTGGAGAAAATGATGGAATGAAGTTTTAAAATACCTTTAAGAAATATTAAGAAACTCAGATTTTCAACATGCCCTACAAAATAATAAAAGCAGTCAGTACCAAGTCAATGTTGACACTTTTGCGTGTGTGGTGGCGCCCTCTGCAGGTCCAGGTTGGCCATTATTCCTCAGGACCCCTTCCTGTTCAGCGGGACCGTCCGGGAGAATCTGGACCCGTGCGGGAGACACCCAGACCAGCAGCTGCTGGACGTCCTGGACCAGTGTCACCTCAGCTCTGTGGTCAGCAGGATGGGTGAGAGACTGAGACAGGAAACTGTGTTATGAGGAAGTCAGTGATGAAGTGAGGCGATAAGATGGGATGACACAGTGCATCAAGGATGGGCAGAGTGATGCTTATTACGCCAAGGTGTGTCTGTTTTTAAATGAAAGCACCTGTCCCACTTTAACTCCCAAAGTTCACTCCACCCTTCATCATTCCTGTCTGCTCACACGATGAGTGACTCCGACAGAATGTTTCTTTTGCTTCGAAAGCCTTCATCCACTCCTGAGAACGTGTTGAGTCACATTCAATCAACCACTTTGTTGATTATCCATTCAGACATTTTGTCAGCGTGCGTAAAATCAAGCTATAGGTACGATCTGCTTATCATCTTTGCCGCCTTCATCTTTTTATCTTCCTCCTCTTCTCTCATGTGTTTTTCATTTATCTTGTCACTCGGGCAGAAAAACAGAGAGATGTGGTGGGATTTAGTTTCAGATGCAGGACAAATGGCCACTTTACTCTCACTGCACTCACTCAGAAATTAACATGCACATAAAAGCATGACCTGCTGCTTCCTCTGCAGCTCCTTTGTTTAACGTCCTCTTAAATATGTTAAATACTTTATGTGGCACAGTTTTATCCAAAAAGCTTCAAAGTGGTGTATCAGCATAAACGAGAGATGATGATGGTGTCTGATTGTGATTACCTCTGTAATGCCTTGTTTGTGTGTGTGTGTGTGTGTGTGTGTGTGTGTGTGTTGTGTGTCAGGTGGTCTGGATGCTGAGGTTGGAGAGAGAGGAAAGTCCTTCTCCGCGGGACAGAGACAGCTGCTGTGTCTGGCCAGAGCTCTGCTGACCCGGGCTGAGGTGAGGCCTCGGCCACATCTCTAACACACACACACACATCAGCTGCTCACATTAAGCTCACCTGTTCAAACACATGAAATGACTCTGGAAAAGACACAAACAAACACTCCTCAAGCAGCTACTTTGTCAGAAATACAACAGAAAAGCAAATGGTCTGTTTACAGTGCAGCCAAATAAAAAAGAAATCAAGCATCATCCCATCCATCAAGTTTTCAGTTTTCCACACAGCAGCAGGACGCGGTGGAGTCTGTGACCTTGACACACGACCAACAGATGTGAAGCAGAGGGAAATGTTTGGTTAACATCAGCAGCAACTTAGTCCAACTCTGATACGACTGTGGGAGAGTGAAGGTCAAACAACAAGGCTGATATCAGTGAGAGGAGGTTAACAAACAGTAACACTGCCTCACAGGCTGCATCATTTCTCGTGAAGTGTTGGTTGGCAGTGAAGTTACAGTCTTAAGGATTATAATCGAATGTGCTGCCACACCTTCACCTGGTAATCTGCACTATTTTTACGACTCTGTGGCATTTGCTTTCATCATGAGAACCTGATGATAATTACCTGTTTAAAAGACAGTGGCAATCACTCTGCACACTGAGTCATTAGCTAAAGCCTTTTGTCGCTCTCTATATCAGAAACATATTTCAATTCCTGTGTGTCTGTTGGTTTCTGTGCTGAAATATCAACACTAAACCTTTAGCATTTCATCTGCCATCGTTCTCAGTCATTCCTGCACTGCTGTCACCTTCGGTTTCTCATGAACCCATTGAGCTCCAAATCACAACACTGGAACATAAGGCACTGTTTTCCCATCATGCAGCTCCTGTGTATTGATGAAGCCACAGCCAGCGTGGATCAGAAGACAGACAAACTGCTACAACAAACCATCAGAGAGAAGTTTCAGGATAAGACCGTCCTCACTATTGCGCACAGGTAAAAGGTTTTCTGAAGCAACTGTCTTTGAGAAATCGATTCCCAATCCTGTTTGTTTTTTCAGATGTAAGGATGGGAATTTGGAAAACGTTCTTCTCTTGTCTGTCACCAGGATCAACACCATCATGGACTGTGATCGGGTGCTGGTGATGCATGCTGGGAAGGTGGCGGAGTTTGACACCCCGGCTGCTCTCTGCCAAACCGACCGCTCCATCTTCCACAGGCTGGTCGGGCTGAGAGGAGAGTGAGACGACGCTGGAAAGAGGGAACTTATCAGAAGATTTAAGATGTCGTCCTTTGCTGAGAACTCGCTGCCTTCGTCAGCTTTTACAGCACAAACTGAATTATAATCATATACTCTTACACTCTTCGACTGTTGGAGCAGAGAGGCGGTGAACGCCTTCCTCCAGGGAACCTTTCTGTATTCGAATGAGCAGCTTCAAATGGGAAGTGATGATGTGGATGTGTTGACATTTAGTTTATTTTAATTCATGACGTTTATGTCGAAACGGCATTAATTGAATTTTTCCTGAATTTTAGAGTGAAAACTACATTTCTCTTAAATACCTTTTTTTTTTTTTTTTTTTTTTGCCTGTCTGATCTCATTTTAGGGAACATTTCTAACTATGAACTTGCTGCTAAGATTTGTTTTAATTTATTTCTACAAGTAAATGGCAGCAGTGCTGATGCACGACTCTCTGCTCAACCAGTCCAGTGTGTGTTTTGCTGTTCAGGGTTCTATAGTCTTCTCCCTGGATGCACTCAGTCATACAACAGACTCCTATAAAACAGCTACGGTGGCTGATGGGGGACAGTCGTTGCACTTGTATTTAAATATTTTGGAAATAACTCAAAATGTTAAAAGGAAGAAATATAAAAATGCACAGGCAAAATGTTGGCTGCGACTAAACATCGGAGAAAATCACAGTCTTGTAATTTTGATGATGGAAAACTCCAGTAAATCCCCGACTGTGGAAATTTAGTTGAGTAAGCAGTTATCTAAGATTTTGTTGTATAGAAACTTGGAATATTTTGCTGCAAGATTTATTTAGAAAAATATTGGTGCATGGTTAAATAAGATGTCAGATGTCACTGCAGGTTATGTGGCCTGTTCTTCTCGTTGCAGTCAGGGATGGAGCGACGTCAGAATTCCTGACTCTAATTTGAATGTGTGATCCACAGTATGTCAGTAATTGTAATCTGGGACTTCTGAATTTCTGGGTTAATTTTCTAACCTTGATTTGATCTTTGCCACCTACATTTTTGTTGCCTCTTATCAAACCAAAACTTTTCTAAGTGTGTGTTTTTTTTTAATTGAGAAACATAAAATCTTTTTTATAACCTGAGGGGATGTTTTTAGAAGAAGTGGTCCTCTCTGTAAATGTGTGTTTGTCCTGACTTCATTTACTCTTTAATATATTTTTCTTTTTCTTTCTGTCAACATCAGAATGTTCAAACAGGAAACCACCTGTGATTCTATGGAGGTGTTTGTAAAATCTAATACTGATCATCATATTAGTTGAAAGAGCTTCATCCATTTATTCAACTTGACTGAACAGTACAGTACATTTTATCATCCCGACTCTTTTATGCTGTATTGGGAAGTTTTAGGGACATAAGCTGCGACTCATAATTGTTTTCATCGATTTATCTTCTGATTATTTTCTTGATTAATTGTTTGGTTTATAAAATTTTAGCATACAGTGAAAAATGCCCATCACATTATCCCTGACACAACATGACATCATTAAATCACCAAAACCCCCAAATCTCAAATTCAATATAATGCAAGACCAAGAAAAGTAGCAAATTCTCACAAAAATGCAAAAAATATTTGGATTTGTTGATTGAAAAATGACTCAGTTAATGGTTTATCATAATAGTCACAGATTCATTTTCTTTCTATGGACTAATCATTGCATTAAATTTAAATTCAAATATTGATTGAAAGAAGTGTTTTATGTACTGCTGGTATTTCTACATGAACTGTTGTTAAACTGAACATGTGCAATGTGAAGAGATGTGATCATGTGGATTGAACGTTTTCACATCTAAATGTCTTATGGGAAGGATTGTTTTTGTTAGGCCAGTGAAGTACTTGATGAAGTTCCCTGTAGTAATTAAACTATGTTAAATAATAAATCTGTTTCAATTTTTAATAAACATTGTTGTCATTCGTGTTTTATTTGAGCAGGTTTCTGGAGAACAGAGTTGTTCTCCTTCAGCCTCAGAGCGTCTCTGGAGCCGCGGCCGTACCTGTCCAGGTGTGATTATATAATAAGTGTGTGAATGCCACTGAACTCTCTTTTCTTTCTCTCTTCCCTTTGTGATCAGAGTGAGTCACACAGTGAACGCCTGCCGCTCCCTTGGCACAGGTCAGCATTTTTCTCATGTTAACAAACTTATCATGTTGTCAGGGGGGAGCGAGTCTGGGTTCCTGAAACTTGAGGTCTTGACTATACAGCTGACTTTAGTGTGTGTGTGTGTGTGTGTGTTCACTGCATAGGTGTGCATGTGGGAGCGCATGAGGAAAGGTGGGCCGGGCGTTCTTGTTGTGTTCTTGTCTGTTGTGGTGTGTGTTTGTGTTTGTATGCATATGAGCCACAGGTGTGGTCGTCAAGGCGTGTTCGTACCAGGGCGTGTGTGACGTGAACGTGTGTGTGTTTATGTCTGTTGACAGTTGACGGAGGCGGGACATTCAAGGTGGAACCTGTTTGTCTTCTTCATGTCAGGTATTCGTCCACCTGGCTGCCGCTCCTCGCCTCAGTCTCAGCCTGCAGAGCGAGCAGCGTGGACGGATCGACTCTGTGCCGAAACCCTTCGACAGGACTTCAGCAACACGGAGGCCAGACGCCCGCCGGAACTCCTGCCTGATGGAGCCTGAGGTCAGTTTCATTCATGACTTTTCTTCTCAGCTGTGGGCTTCATCCTGCGTGTGTTTCCAGTTTCAGGTGCCACCATCCAGGTAGTTTCTGTCGAGTCTCAGCTCCTGTACAGTTCATCTGGACTCCTGTTTGTTCCTAATTCAATCAGCTTCAGATGAACTTGAACTCGCACAGGTCTGCAAGTGTCTGTACCCTCTCATAAGAAATACCAGAGGAGCATTTTTTGATTGAGTCTTCGCTCTATTTTCCATCCAGCTCTTTCATAACCGCAGACGTGTGCACTTTGACTCACCTGTAAAATGTTTAATGTGTAACTGCTTAAGTAGTAAATCAGCCGCTTCATTTGCTCAGATGTCATTTAGAGTCGTGTGTGATTTGTAGTTAGTATTTGGTGTCGCACAATTAATGCTGAGGCGTTTGTTGTGAAGACGTGAGGTAGATTTTTACAGTTCATTCAGGAAACATAATACAAAACTACAGACTGACAGAATATTACAACATTAAACTACACTTTTTTAGGATATAGGATTTTTTTTACTCCGTCATATTTAGAGGTTTTGATTGATTTAATATTGTCATTCTTGAATGAAGATTTTGTGCTTCTCAGCTGTTATTGTCTGAGCGAATGTCCCGGCTGAAAAGTCTGTTCTCTCTTGAGTAAACATCAAGTTGTTATTGGGATAATTATTGTTGCATTAATTTTGTCCTTATTGCCTGATCACGCTCTATATTTGTTTTCATGGTGATGCTGTGTGGATTGTGGAGAAATTCTGCTTTTGTATGATTCTAAAATGATATAGATTGAATTTTACATGTGATTGTTAAGTCAACAAAGATTAGTTTATCTTAATTGATATCTTGGTATTATCATAATTTGATTTTGATGCGTGGAGCTGTGTAAGCTGCCGTTAGGTGGTGATGCAGAATAAAGCGTGGTTTCATCTCTGCACATCATCCCACATGACCTTGATAGATCGTAGCGTGTCTGGTTCACTGGAGGTCGGCCAATGCTCTGCCAGGATTTCTGTGCTAGAAAGTGGTGGGTGTGGTTACGTTTGACATTGTGTGCATACAAAAAGGAAACACCCAGTGACAGAACTGTACGCAGGCCTCTTGATAAACCTGTTCCTAGTTTTCCTCACTAATGGGCCAAGAGCTCCAAGGCCATACCTCAAATACCTGAGAGACGCGCCTGCAGACTTACAGTATCTGGGTGTCACTCGTCTACCTGCAGACTGTTCAGTCTCTCAGGGCTCATGTGAGATTTCATAGTGTGTAGTATTTATCTTGCAGCTTTAGAATAAAGATTTCTAATGTCAAATGTGCACACAAAGTTTCTTTAGCCTCTTTGCTGTTTGTCAAAAGTTTGCTTTCTAGAGTTTCTCCTCACATCAAATCAAACGCTTACTTTGTTAGCTGAGTTGATTCGCGTCACCCAAAGCTGTTTTATGTTCTTGAATTTCTTGTTCCCTCCTTTCTTAAAGACTTCTTGGAAATGTAGTTAAAACAGAAGGAAGTTTGCCAGAGTGGTGCTTTCAAGTGCAGCTGTATAGGCTGGAAAAATGAGTTTCTTAGCTGGAAGTTTGAGCGTGAATGCTGCAGTTTCTCTTAATCCCTTCTGCCATGGATTGATTAAATTCTCAACCCAGGCACCAGTAATACAGCTGTTTGTATTTTCTACCCAGATATACAGTTAATATGAAAATCCAGTCCGTCCAGTCTTCTTGGATCACCAACTACCCAGTTATCAGCTGTGGCATCTTTTGTACATAAACCTACATACTTTCCTTTACTTCAGTGCTTTCAACATTAGAAACAAAGAGTATCTGAAACGCTGCCCTGAATGTTACACGTGTGAAGAACTGTTGGAAATCATATGTTTACTTTACTTTATTTTCTTCTGTAGGTTTAGTCAAATGGGATTTTTCAGTGCCGCTGTGACAGAAACACAAGGATCATGGTATGAAACAGCGACACGTTGTTTTAGTTCTGTGTTAAAATGTGAAACACTCTATAATAGTTGAATTTCTGTTGTTCCTGTTGAAGTGTGCTCGATTGTTTTAACCACTTTATGAAATGTGTTTGCTTGCAGCTGACGCACCGGAGAGGACGGAGTCTCTCTGAAGCTTTGACCCTGGAGCGATCAGAGGAGGGAGGACTGGTCATATCCAGCATCAACAACAGCACCTCGGCCAATCAGGGACTGAAAGAAGGTATAACTGAAGACTGTGAAGGAAACAATACAACACTGGATGCAGGACAAATTGAATGTTTGTGCCTTGTTTTGCTGCTGGTTTTTATCTGATATTGTGCTGCCAGATCTCACGAGAGTGTGTTGCTATGGAGGCGGGTTTTGAACAAAGTTAATTTTCTCCTGATTTGTCTGTTTGAAAAATGACATTTTCACCCAAAAACCTTGACATGAGGCTTTGAGTTGAAGGCTACCCTTAAATATTATAGTATGATTTGCTCCCATGAGCATGAATGTTCTGGAAGCTGTTGTTTTATGCAGACACTTTACTTTTATTTTTCAGGGATGAAGTTTTGGGGGCAGCAATCAAGTTTGATCAACTATCAAAAGAGGAAGTGTTAAAGGTACTGAAGTTAATGGAGCCGTTTGATGACAAGATCCAAGTTCTCACGAGGAAAAACCTCAGCAAGAGCCTCGGAAATCTGGACCAGGATGTCAAGGGTCCTGAGACAGTAGGTGGAATACAGATATTATCAAGTCAAATAGAAATAGGAAATTAGTTATTGAATCATTTCTTGTACCTTCGTGCAACAGTGGTCCAACTCATATTTGTTGAATGTTCTGATGTTCTACTAAAGATTTTAATGCAGGTCCCACCAAAGCCAGTCTTTTTATTTGGTTTTCCTGTATTTTAAAGTTCATTCATTCTGGTAGCACATGTATAACATTCAACTTAGAGCTATTTTTTTGCTGCAATCTGCATTCAAATTTTTTGTTCTGGAAACAATGCTAAAATTGATTCTCATCCTAACTGCTAGACAATAGCTAACATACGATCACCAAGTTGTTGTTTATACTTCTAGATGCTGAAGGATTCCTACAGCAAACTCTACAATGCCAAAATCAAGAAGTTTATGAGAGGTGACTTGTGTGGTGAAGAGAACTGTGTGAACGGGGAGGTTACCGCCAAGCCAACTGTACCTGCCTCATCCAAGGTCAACCTAAAACATGACACAGGGTTGCCTCGCCTCGGAGTTGACTTTGGACTTCTGAAAACAAAGACTTTGAGCACAGACGTTAATGCTGATTCACATTCTGATGACGCTGGAGAATTGACATATGACAGCAATCTGAACCTTCCACCGCTGGGTCTCGGCTTGAATCAGGCATCAAGACTGAAAAGCGATGCCAGAAGTCCACAGCTGAACTCTCCAGCCTTCCATCTGTCGGGAACATTACCAGAGGGTCCAAATGTCAACACTACAGCTGGTATACAACTGCCAAACAGTGAAAGTCCATCAGTTGACTTAACGATGCCAAATCTGAAAAGACCTCAAATTGGGCTGGATAGCAATAGAACCTTAAGACCTCCAGAAGTAGGCTTGGACTTGAAAGGTTCAGATGTTAGTTCCCCTGACATGGGGATAAACCTAAATGGGGGAAATATCACTGATCCATCCTTTGACACTGGTGTTCCCAAAGTGGCCATTGAAGGAGCAAACAATGAATTCAAAATGCCAAAATTCAAACTGCCAAACCTAGACCTTTCTGGACCTTCTTTTAGTAGTCCAGAAGGAGAGGTGAAGACACCAGATGTAGGAACCCCAGATGTTCCCTCAGGTAAACTTGGTCTTAAATATTCCAAGAGGCTGAAAACCCCAGATCTAAATGTGGATGATCCTTCCAGTTATGTAGAATCACCAAAGCTCAAGCTTTCTGGGAAAACCCCTGACTTAAGCATGCCAGGTGCTGATGTATCACAACTTGATCTAAATGGTCAGCACATTGACATGCCTTCAGTCAAAGTGCTGCTTAAGAAATCAAAAAGTGATTTTAAATCTCCAGATTTAGATGTAGATGACCCATCTGGTAAATTCAAGCACTCAAGCAAAAGTGAAGCTTATGTTAAAACACCTGACCTCAGCCTCAAAACACCAAAGATAAAAGGTGGGATTCATGCACCTGATTTAAATCCACTCAAAACTGGTCTAAAAGGACCCAATTTAGCCACTGACACACCATCAGTTGACATTAAAGGCCCATCTGGAAAATACAAGGCTCCAAAGTTTACGATGCCCAAATTCAATTTACCAAAAATTCCAGTTCCAGGCTTTGATGGAAATTTAGCAGGACCCGATGTGCAACTGCCAGCACCAGATCTCAAAGCTGGAATTGCAGTCCCAAATGTTGATCTAAATTTGGATGGTCCAGACATTGACATCAATGCACCCAATGTCAATCTCAAAGGTCCGAAAGCTGATTTAGAAATGCCAGATGTTGATGTTTCTGGTCCATCAGGAAAATTCAAGAAGCCTAACTTCAACTTGCCTGATTTTGGCCTTTCTGGTCCAAAGTTGGATGGCCCCAACCTGGACCTCAAATCACCTGACCTAGATATATCTGGTCCAAACTTCAATGGTGGAATAAAGGCACCAGACATAAACATGCCAAAGGTTGACCTCAAAAGCCCGAAACTAGACCTCGACGCCCCAAAGCTCAACTTAGACATGCCATCAGGTAAACTGAAGATGCCAGAGCTTCATGCTCCAGACTGGGACGTTAAAGCTCCCTCAGGCAAAATGAAATTGCCTAAATTGAATCTTTCAGGCACATTACCAAAAGGACCTAAAATGGACGTGAACGCAGATCTGAATTCACCAAATTTGAGTCTGAAAGCTCCAAAGGTAAAAGGGGGAATTGATGCCCCTGACTTGGACTTACCAAACATGGACCTTAAAGCTCCAAAGTTAGATGTGAACACTCCAGATGTCAACATTGGTTCACCCAAAGCAAAGCTGAAAATGCCAAAATTGAAAATGCCTAAAATTAATTTACCAAACCTAAAAGGACCTGAGATTGATGGCAGTTTGGATGGTCCAGACATTGACATCAATGCACCCAATGTCAACCTCAAAGGTCAGAAAGCTGATTTAGAAATGCCAGATGTTGATGTTTCTGGTCCATCAGGAAAATTCAAGAAGCCTAACTTCAACTTGCCTGATTTTGGCCTTTCAGGTCCAAAGTTGGATGGCCCCAACCTGGACCTCAGATCACCTGACCTAGATATATCTGGTCCAAACTTCAATGGTGGAATAAAGGCACCAGACATAAACATGCCAAAGGTTGACCTCAAAAGCCCGAAACTGGACCTCAACGCTCCAAAGCTCAACTTAGACATGCCATCAGGTAAACTGAAGATGCCAGAGCTTCATGCTCCAGACTGGGACGTTAAAGCTCCCTCAGGCAAAATGAAATTGCCTAAATTGAATCTTTCAGGCACATTACCAAAAGGACCAAACATGGACATGAACGCAGATCTGAATTCACCAAATTTGAGTCTGAACGCTCCAAAGGTAAAAGGGGGAATTAATGCCCCTGACTTGGACTTACCAAACATGGACCTTAAAGCTCCAAAGTTAGATGTGAAGACTCCAGATGTCAACATTGGTTCACCCAAAGCAAAGCTGAAAATGCCAAAATTGAAAATGCCCAAATTTAGCTGGCCAAGCCTGAAAGGACCTGAGATTGATGGCAGTTTGGATGGTCCAGACATTGACATCAATACACCCAATGTCAACCTCAAAGGTCCGAAAGCTGATTTAGAAATGCCAGATGTTGATGTTTCTGGTCCATCAGGAAAATTCAAGAAGCCCAACTTCAACTTGCCTGATTTTGGCCTTTCTGGTCCAAAGTTGGATGGCCCCAACCTGGACCTCAGATCACCTGACCTAGATATATCTGGTCCAAACTTCAATGGTGGAATAAAGGCACCAGACATAAACATGCCAAAGGTTGACCTCAAAAGCCCGAAACTAGACCTCAATGCTCCAAAGCTCAACTTAGACATGCCATCAGGTAAACTGAAGATGCCAGAGCTTCATGCTCCAGACTGGGATGTTAAAGCTCCCTCAGGCAAAATGAAATTGCCTAAATTGAATCTTTCAGGCACATTACCAAAAGGACCAAACATGGACGTGAACGCAGATCTGAATTCACCAAATTTGAGTCTGAACGCTCCAAAGGTAAAGGGGGGAATTGATGCCCCTGACTTGGACTTACCAAACATGGACCTTAAAGCTCCAAAGTTAGATGTGAACACTCCAGATGTCAACATTGGTTCACCCAAAGCAAAGCTGAAAATGCCAAAATTGAAAATGCCTAAAATTAATTTACCAAACCTAAAAGGACCTGAGATTGATGGCAGTTTGGATGGTCCAGACATTGACATCAATGCACCCAATGTCAATCTCAAAGGGTCCAAACCTGGCTTTGAAATGCCTGATGTTGATTTTGGCAGCCCATCAGGAAAACTTAAAAAGCCACATTTGAAAATGCCTGATGTGGGATTTTCTGGTCAGAAGTTTGATGGCCCAAACTTGAACTTCAAGTCACCAGATCTTAATGCCAAATTACCAAAAGGACCAAATTGGGACATAAATTCAGACCTTAAAACTCCAAAAATTAAAGGTGGAATTGATTCCCCCAAGTTGGACTTACCAAACATGGACCTTAAAGCTCCCAAGTTGGATATGAACACTCCAGATGTCAACATTGATTTCCCTGATGCAAAGTTCAAAAAGCCAAAGATGCCAAAAGGCCCCAACATTGGCATAAATGGGGACCTATGGGGGCCTGACCTGAATATTCCAAATGTAGATGTTAATGTTCCAAAAGGAAAATTAAAAATGCCAAGTTTAAATGCACCAGACCTCAGTCTCTCTGGACCTAAGGCCAAAACACCAGACTTTGGTCTTTCAGGACCCAAACTGAAAGGCCCTGGTATAAATGTGCCAGACTTAGATTTTCATGATGCCAGACTCAAAGGTCCCAAACTGGACCTCAATGCAAAACATCCTGATCTAGGAACAAATGGAAACGTAGGACGACCTGACATGGACTTTACTGCCCCTCAAATCAAAGGAGGAATAAGAGGTCCAGGCATTGACATGAATCTTCCCTCAGGGAACATCCAGGGTCCTCAAACTGATCTTGACTTGGCAGACAGAAAATTCAAACTCCCTTCTTTCAAGCTGCCTCAGTTTGGAGGCCCAGATCTTAATAGTACAGGGTCTGATATTGATTTTGGTGCCTCTCTGAGACCAGCAAATCTGGATATTTCTCCTCCAAATGCAAAACTGAACATGAAACCACCAGAGTTAAAGGGGAACATCACAGGTCCAAATTTTAGTGCTCCAAACATGGACCTCAGCATGCCAAAGGTGGCAATGCGGAATCCACAGCTGCATTCCAAATGTCCAGATCTCAATGTTGACGATCCCTCACTAAATTTCAAAGGACCTTCTTATAAGAAGCGCAGATCAGATATCACAGGGGTAAACATGAAAATGCCATTCCTGGATGTAGATGGAGATGTCAAACTTCATCACACTGATAGAAAGTCACATAGGACCAAAGTGAGGTCCAGCTACCCTCTGGTGGATTCTCACGATATTGATTTCAGTCGTTCAGATCTCAACATTGATGATTTCACAGGAAAGGATCATGTGCTTAGAGCCAGAGGTTCGACACTGGACCTCCAGTCATCACACAGCTACGGACCGGTGAGCTCCCCGTCAGGTGTTAACATTGACATGGGGGACCCCAGACGCACCACACAAATTCCTGATGACATTGGCTTATATGCAAAGCCTCAGAAAATAAGGCAGCTGGTGCCTAATGCACGTTTGCCACACTTTTCCCAAGATTCAAAAATAACAGTACCTGACAGTACTGATGGATACTACGTCACTGTTTTTCCCAATCAAAATCAAAAAATGCCAAACCGCAAATATAACACACTTTTACCTCACTTTAATCCAGGAAACCTGGACCTTGAAGTTCCAGGTGAAATCGACCCAAAAGGGCCAACGTCCTTTTTCTCCGACCTCGTATAGGTTTTAAACCACTGATGTTTCCCTCAACAGTAAAAGGGACTTAAGTTGTTGTATGTTATTTTATGATTCATGCTCATGTGTTTTTAAACATGTCACTTTTATTTTTTTGTATATAAAGACAAATGTCTTGCTTTGTGATGATGCAGCCCACATTACAACGCCACATTCTTGCACTTGTTTTAAATGTAAATTGTAACGTTTGCACATTTTGTTGTTTTAAACTTTGTTTGTACGATACAATACTTCACGATACACGATACAATTCTCTCCATATGTACATGAAAGTTAAGTTAGGGCACCGTAAACCTACAAAATCCCCAAATTCTCTCTCCAGTTTAATACTGATGATGAGACTCAAGGAGGAAATGTTTGGAAACTCAAAGGATGTAAGTTATTTTGTTATATATTATTGTTGTATTATCATATGTTGTCAACTGAATGTTAAAATATCCAAAGATGAGCATATGTTTATATTTTACTGCATGTCTGTACTTTTGAAACACCCACTTTATTTTATATTCACTGGGGATGTATATAGTTGAGTTCGTATAATGTATATACCATTTGTGTTTCAACATTTTGAGCAATAAAATAATAAATGATAATTAAATTATTTAAGATAAATATATATCCTAACCAGGGGTTAAAGTGGGCCGGAGCGAAGGGGCATCTAATCAGTGACGTCACGCCCTGGGGCGTGTCTTTAAATGTGACCATGAAGCTAAAATTGGTTACAATGGACACATCATATTTCTTTTTGTTGTTGTTTTGTAAGACAAATAAAAAAAATGTATCCAATATTAGTGTTTATTTAATTTATGACAAAACATAGTTTATGAGCTCTTCACAACTAACTGTTTTTGTTTGTTTATTTTTAATACAGTCTTTAATACTGTGTCAACAACAGGCTGCGTGTTTGATGATGAAAGGTTTGAATATGAATTTTGTATAATAATTAAACAATAACGATAATAAAGTAGCCAGTGAACTTTTGCCTCTAGATGGCGGTAAAAATGCCAACCGCCAAAAAACCCATAATAATAATAATAATAATAATAATAAGAAGAAGAAGAAGAAGAAGAAGAAGAAGAAGAAGAAGAAGAACTCCCGCCTCTGACCTGCAGGTCGCGCGACTGTTCCGTTTTGACACGTTACGTCATCACAACGCGCCGACACGCGACACGGAAAAGCCGCTGCGACCTTTCACGCTGCAAACAATCTTCGGTTCAGTTTTAAATGTGTATTTCAGATGATTTAAGTGGAAATCAGACTTGTTTGTGACTGTGGAAGAAAATAGAGCCGAAATGCTTCGTTGTCCTCTGATATTTTTCTTCGAAGGAGCCGCAAAGAGGGTGAGTAGCGTTTGACCTGCAGCCACATTAGCTGAACATTATTTCACTCCGTTTCAGGTTTTTAACTTCAGTCATGATCGTGGTTAAAGGCCTGTGTGAGGCTGTTCAGCATCGAACAGATGTAGCTTTGAGGTGAACATACGTGTCTATTAAAGATGCGGATCTTCGGTGCTTATTTTCCATGTGTGTCCTGAAAATGTAACTGTTATTTGTCCAATAATCAGAAAATGAAATGTATGAGTTTATTAAATGCTTTACAGGAGGGAATAAGACCCAGAGGAGTGGACTGTATTTTAATCAGATAATAACGATTAATAATAAAACCTGGAATTCTGAATCTTCTAATTATTCCTGTAAACAAATTCTAAAATAATTCAGATTATAATGATATAAAACAAAGAGAAACTGAGCAAATCCTTACAGAGAAGAATTGTTCTTTGAATTGAGTTGAATTAGTCCAATAATGGATTTAAGTACTGAAGTCATGTGTGAAATATAAGATTTGCTGACTATAGCTAAAACATGTTTTAATGAGCTGTAAGTTTATTTTACGTTAAGTGGAATATTTTATTTCCACAACTCAACACTGAAGATGTGTAAAATATGTATTATTTGCCAGTGTATTGAAAATAATCATTTTACCATTATAAATGGTTAAAGTATTGAACTTGATTAATGTGATATGGGAAGGTGTTGCAGCTCCTGCTCAGTGTTAACATATCAACCTGTTACACGTGTGTTTTGTTCTCAAGCTGCTCCACTAACTCCAGTTTTTCTCCTCCTCAGTTTGCCTCGTCGTTCTCTGGTGAGATCGCTCTGCCTCCCAACCTGCGGCTGCCCACAAACCTCGTGGATCCTGCCAGATTGAGTGAGTTAAAACATCTGACTTGTGCACATATAGATTAAATATAAACTTGTCAGCTGAGTGTTGTTGTAGTTAAGCTGATGGTGTTTGAAGTAAAAATGTTTTTGAAGCTGTTTTGCTCGATAGTTTATACAAATATAGTTTCTTTAAATTTAACTAATCTTTATCTGCCTAAAAATCAAAAGTTTTTCCCAAGAGTTTTCGTCATCATGACAATCAGACTCATCAAATACTTTTAGTGTTAACAGTGAAGAAGCTGAAGTAAAACTCTCCTGCACCACACTAGAATATCTCATTTTGACGACACTGTCTGTCTGTGCTCATCATATCTGAGATATCCATCACTGAGGAGTCTTTTCTCCTGCAGAGCGTCCTCGTCCTCCAGCAGACTGCTCCCTGCCCGTCCTCAGGAAGTGCGATGCTGTCGTTCCGGCTCACCTGAGCCCCGTCCAGACGTGGGTGGAGACTCTGGAGAAGCAGGACAGCGAGCCGTTGGGTTTGGCTCATCTCCACCCAGATGTCTTTGCGGTGCCTCCGAGGTAACGCTCACAAAGAGTTCACATTTCCAAAGCTTTGGTCTCAAAAATGTCATCTTTCATTGGGACATTTATTGTTTGTGCCGCCCTCAGTTCGTGTCCCAAAGATCAGCCATCGTTAACTGATATCACCTTCTTCAGGTTAAAAAAAAAGAGCAGTGGACAAAGTCTATAGACTCTATTCTATTGAAAGAGTGTTGATGTCTTGACACTACTCAGCCGCTCTCTGCAGATAGTGAACTACCTCCTGTGAAAACGCCAACAAAAATCTTTAAATCCAGTCACAAAATGAAAATCTGTGTGAAGTGGAAACTGTGTGAATCCTGTATTAATCATTCGTGTTTTCGCTCCTCTTTAGGCTTGATATTCTCCACGACGTTGAAACATGGCAGAGAAATTATAAAAGAATTGTAAGTTACAGCTTCATTTGGATGTATTTTTATGTTCAGGCTTCAACAAAACTTAAGAAAGGAATTATTCTTTAATAGGGACACATCCATAAGCATATTGTATTCAGTGACTGAACTAATGCCACATATCATAGCTTTTTTAACCTTAGAAAGAAAGAGCCTTGCAACTTTTTATTTCACAGTAAATCATTAACCACGATCAGCAGCAGATGATAATTATCACGACCTTCTTTAGCGACAGCTTAGCTGCTGCACATGTTAATGCAACTAAGTTTTGCACCTGAATTAATCAGATATTGGTCTAAAAAGAAATATAGATGTTTTAGGTCCAATGATCTTAGTTCCATTTTGCCTCACTTTACTATTTCATTATTTATTAGAACCAGTATGAATGTGTGTCTGCTGCCTAACTATTTAGATTTGCTCTTATGCCACCGCATTGTAGGCTAAACAAAGACCGTCTATGAATGAAACTCAACCAGGTTCTTATACATCAGTCATATGAGCAGTGAGAATGACTCTGAAGGCTGATAGTTGTTTTGATCTCTCAGAGTCACGCCAACACAAAGATCAGGTCAGAGGTCAGAGGTGGAGGCAGGAAACCATGGAGGCAGAAAGGAAGTGGAAGAGCGCGTCATGGAAGCATCAGATCACCGATATGGAAAGGAGGTGACTGCTTTTAGTTTTGTTGTGAACTGTTCTTTTGAACTCTGCTTCATTTGTCTGCTGCGATGATAGATGTAAATGAATCATCAGTTTCTTTCTGTCCTGTTCCAAACTCTAACCCAAAGAGGAAAAATACTAAAACAAATCCTTTGCTTTCACCTCAGTGGTATCATTATTAGTCAAACATGTTTTCTTCCTTCATTCGTTTGATCTCGAGTGGTTCACAGGTTGAGAATGAGGAAGTCTGACAGGTGATGTTTCTCTCAGGTGGGGTGTCTCATGGACCCAGAGGACCGACCAGTTACTACTACATGTTACCCATGAAGGTTCGAGTGCAAGGACTCAAAGTGGCTCTGAGCTCCAAGATGGCTCAGGTAACTGAAACCTGTTTGTGACACCATTTGAGACTCCAGTTAAAGTTTTGTGACACTTGTGTCTGTTTAATCGCGTTAATACTTTCTCCTCATTAATGTTATTTAGAAGTTACAATTTTCATAGGGCTGTTTAAAAACAAAAAAAACCCAAAACGCTCAACTTTTTAGGGCTTCGACTCTTTCATCTATTAATCTGCAGATTATTTAGAACTGAAAAAACATTATTCCTTGTTTTGACTAACAGTCAAAATCTCAGATGCTCGATTTACTATCAGAATTAACAACGAAAAGCAGCAAATCTTTACATTTAAGAAGCCAGTGAATGTTTTGCTCGAGTAAAAAAAAAAGAAGTGTGAAGCGATTGTCAAAATGTTGCTTAATTTTTCTAATCCTTTCAGAGCAGTTATTAAACCTTTAACCTGGGTCTTGTATATTTTCCAGGACTACCTTCACATCGTGGACTCTCTGAACATCCCCAGCCCCGACTCTCAGTACCTGCTGGACCTCATCAAACACAGACACTGGGGAGAGTCGGTGTTAATAGTTGATGTGTGAGTATCATCAGCAAGACTCCTGCATAACTTCAATAACAACTTTTATTTCCTCTGTGGTTCGCTCAGTGCTGAAGTTGTTTGTGTTGTTTTCAGAGCTGAAGAGATTCCTGAAAACATCCTTCAGGCAACTCTAAGTTTAAAGACGGTGAACATTATTCCAGCCGTTGGTAAGTTTGTATGTATAGTCGTGTCTCATTTCATGTTAAACAAAAAAGCAAGAATTTCCCTTTAAAGACTTTTTTGCCGGGGACAAAATAAATTAAGATACAATTTTGAACATTTTAACATAAACTGTAGGATTTGATATATTAAATTCTGTAATTCATGTCACAATGGTAATTGTGCTAATGGTGGCAGGTGTAATTTGCATCATAGTTAGTGGAACTTCTCTCTCTGAAGATTAACTGTTTAACATGACACCATTATTAGAACTTCAGTAGGTTGGCAGCTACGTCAACCTTTCTGGATTGTCATAAAAGAAACTAATTCACTATCAGAGCACTTCTTGTGTAACAAATGAAGTCCTGGATACTGGAAAACATTCAGATCTTTACCTTCTTTGTCTTTTCTCTGTCAGGTCTGAATGTCCACAGCCTGTTGAAACATGAAGCCGTCGTCCTCACGCTGGAAACGATTAAGTTTCTGGAAGACAAGCTGCTTTGGCACGACCAGCGATACACACCTCTGTACCCATTCAAACTGCCCTACTCCGATTTCCCATAGATGAAAAATGACCTGTAATATATTCACCGACTGCAGTGAGAAGAGTTTTCTTTATGTGTTTATTATGTTTCACAAAAATTCATCCATAAATAAAAAGCAAGATAAAAAAGTAATACAAAGTTTCATAAAAAACGTATGTAAAAGGCATTCGGAGAACAAAAGGCCTAAAATCGATAGCTGAATTTGTACGGAAGGACACCGTTGGCCAAATCGTTCCTGATCTCCCAGCGGAGGGCCGAGCGCTTCTTCTCCGTTGGCACAATGTAGGTGTTCGGCACGTAAACTCTCCGAGGTTTAGGCTGCAACACAACAAGACGTAATCAACCTCAAAGCTAATGTGGATCCATTTTGAAAACTGTGTCTACGTGTCAGAAGTTCAGTACTGATCAGTTCTGTGTTTGAATACTAGCTTTCATTATCAGTTCTTAAACGGCTGCAGAATTTTGATCAAACCACTGTTTCATATTGATGCAGAAGTTACAATAAAGACTTGTCTAATAATTCCAATTCGCAGCTTTACAGTGAACATTTGGGGAAATACTCACCGCTGGAGGTTGGTATGCAAGTCGTTCCTGAAAACAAAAAGCAAAACCCGTTCAACAAATATGAATTTATCTTTAACATCTGCCAACAGTCGCTTTGGAGTATCATTCCACTGCTATGCTGATGACACTCAACTCTACATGAAAATAGACTCATCACCTCCTTCATCACTCTCCACACTCACTGCCTGTCTGGAGGAGATGAAGGTGTGGATGAAACACAACCTCCTTCAGCTCAACAGCTCCAAAACCGAAGCACTAAACTAGAACATCTTCTGTAACCAGCATGACTTTCTCTGGCCAGGACATTACCTCACAGACTGCAGAAAGTTTTAAAATGGGACTAAAAACCTTTTAGGAGACATTTTAATCTTAAACATTTTTTAAAGTTTAAATATCTGTTGTGCTTTTACTTGTTTTTGTTTGTAGTTGTAGCACTTTGAGATTGTTTTTACAATGTAAAGTGTTTTTTCAAATCAATCCTATTATTAGTATTAATCTTGTCAAGAAGAGATTGGCAGACTGATTCTAATGGTGTTAGATCGTTCGATACCAGAACCATTAATAAACACTTTACATCATTTTATTCCAATCTATAGTTCTGAACAGCCTGACAATGCCTTGACCCTTATGCGTCAGTTTTTTGCAGATTTGAGACTCCCCAAAGCTACGGAGGATCATAAATTACAACTGAATGCCCCAAATGACTTTGATATTGCTATAGAGCCACTGGCAGAAGTCCAAGCAGACTTTTCAATATACTGACTTTTGCTGCTAGAAAGAACATTTTGCTCTTCTGGATCATGGCACAATATTATGGACTGCATTCCCAGTGAATATATCACATGCATGCTTCACTCCAAAACAAATGTTTTCTGTAAGGTCTGGGACCCTTGCAGCATATCGGGCCCACGCTGTCATCTTCCTCGCTACATGGATTCCCCAGATCAGCTTAGCTTGTGTTTGTGACTTTGTTAGAAATGCTCACTATCCAACAAGCACCTTGTAGCCTTGCTATGTTTGTTTGCTCTGTATTGGTTGTCATCACGATACTGCCTTGCTATGCTGCGGGAGATTGACAGGGAGAAGGCAGGATGGTAATTACGCCCACTGTTATTTATTCTTATTTTAGATTGACTGTACCTACATGCCTGCACTCTGCGGGGGTTTTGTTTGTTTGTTTGTTTGTTTGTTTTTTCCCTCTTCTTTTTTGTCCTGTCTGAGCAGTTCTGTATGTTCTGCATCCTGTGAAAACGTAAATAAAAATATTTTTCAAAAAAACCCAAAACATATTTGAACACTTCATTTAAGGTCAGATTTTTTGTTCTATTGAAGATATATTCTCGTACCTTTATCTCCAGGCGGAGAGCTCTCCTGTCCCTCTCTCCTGGAAGTTGAAACATTTCCCAGAGCTTCTTATACTCGAAATACCTGCAGGACGAGAAGACCACAGAACCAAACGAGTCAACTATCAGGCCAATATGAACATGAACTGAATGGGAATAAGAATGTTTTGGGATCTTGTGGTTTTCTTTAATGAGTTTTGGTACTTTGTGTAATTTTCAGGGTTTTAAACTGACTTGGCCACTGGGTCTGTCTTCTTTATGGTTTGCTGACTCATCACTGGTCGGATGACTGAAACATAAATGTAATCAATTATAAAATGGTTTATTGTCATAACATCATGAGTTTGTACATTAGGTTGTCGATGACTTACAGGATTTGGGTTTGGGCCTCATGTCACTGTCACTTCGAACTCGAGTCTGGTCAAAATGAAATGAGTAAAATGATTTTTAGTGATAATTCAACATGTCCATTTAATCAGTTTTATCTGCACATCACTGTTCTCTGTAATGGAACAAAAAACACGTGTCTGCCACCACATTCTGGGACACTACATTACCCACCCTGCCTCTCATGTAGGATTCGAAGGCGCTCATAGAGATTCCCTCAGACTCTGAACTCTGGGTGTCGCTCTGACTGGTCACGTCTTCGTTCTCTGTCTCAAAGTCGTGTTGAGCCGCTGTGGATAAATGAAGCTCCGCCAGTCGTTCCTCCAGAGAGTTCGACGCGTCTGCAGAGAAACCGCATCCAGCACATTCACACAGACGATCAGGATTTTACTGGGTTTGTTTTAATAAGCAAAGCATCGCAATTAAAAAAAAAGCACCGTATTCATATTTGAGTATAAAACCTTCACTCAGAAGAATGAAGTTGATGAAATTCAACATGTTTAACTGCAGAATATTTTTCAAATGACAAGATGTTGAACCTCCTGAATCTTAAAGAAGCAGAACTGAATCATCAGTATGAGTCGATGTTGTTAATGATCTAAATCATATATTGCATTTTACACAGTTCAAGTGTAACATTTAAGGACAGTGGCCATTTTGTTCAGTTTCTGTGATTCTTGCTGGTATTTATTTATTTTTTTAAAGTATATTTTGAGCTGAGGTGTTCATTAGGACAAAGAAGAAATCCCTTGAATTTTAGCCTGATGTCGACCTGTTACCCTGATAGCGACACTGTTAACAGACAGATAAATGTCGCAAACCGAAGACATGAAACCAGTTACCCTTCTTCTGTCTGAGGTTTCCTTCCCACTCCTCACACATCTGGTTGTACGTCATCTGGCTAAAATCCACTTTGGAGTCGATAAACTTGATGTCTTTGTTGCTTGAAGACTCGTCTGGATCCTCCGACTCCTCATTATTCTGTTCTTTAAGGTCCTGTACTTCTTCTTCTAGCCTTTCATATTCTTTTCTTCCTTCAACATCAACACTCCCACCTTCCAAATGTTCCTCTTCCAATATGAATGTGTCTTCAACAACAGCGACATGTTGTTTCTCTGATGTCACATTTGCCACTTCACTTTTGGACGCTGCGTGTAGATCTTCAAATGTCTCCTCACCTTCGTGGTCTTCATCTTCTTCTGGCTTCATGTCCACCTCTTCACACAGATCATCGTCTCCGCAACAAACCTCATTAGCTTCAGGCTCAGCGTCCAGCGCTAACATGCTTAGTGGACGAGTCTCGTCACAGTCTGGCTCCGTGGGTTCGATGTCAAACCCGCCAAAGCTGCAAAGTGAGCAATCGTCCTCTTCGTCGTTCCTCGTCTCTGACAGATCTCCCTGACTGTCCTGATCAAACTCTGTTATGGTGTGGTCGTCTCTGTAGTCTCCTCCCTCCTGCTCCTCCGGCCTGTAGGTGCCGTAGCCGGAGGTCATCAGACTCGGAGCTGGACTATCACAAGTGCTGCTACAAATTTCTTTGTCGTCATCGTCTTCTTCTTCTTCATCTTCATCATCATCATCATCATCATCTTCTTCTTATCATCGTCATCATCATCTCATTATCATCGTCATCATCTTCTTCTTGTCCTTCATTATCATCGTCATCATCATCACCATCACTTCCACCTTCTGAACTCTCTCCACTCATGTTGCTTTGGCTGTTCAGTTCAGGCTTTTCCTCCTGGGCAGAGTCCTCGGCATCAGCAACAGGTTTGGGGTCTTGCTCCACTCGCTCAATCTCAATCTCCATCACCTCCTCCTCCCCGTCCTTCTGACACTCTCCATCAGACCAGAAAGAGGAACTGAGAGAATTCCTGTCATCGTCACTCTCGCTGTCCGACTGAGCGTTGTACATTTTGTACATGGTGGCGCCCTGCACTCCTGCTGAGGTGTGTGATCTGTGGAGGCAGAGAGCTTAAGGGAAGAGCTAAGAGGATTAAGCTGATATCTAGGTGCTTCATCCTTTTCTCTAAGCTGAAACAGCTCCAACTGCTGGTGACCAATGGGATTACATGTCTGCTGCTTTGTGTTTATGAGTCCATATTGTTTTGTCCCACAGCTGGATTCCATTTTAGAGACAAGGGACAAGAACTTGACACAGATGTATTAGCTACTCAACCACCAAGACACCTCACTTTTTATGTTGTTTTATTTGTGTTTACTTCATATTTTTTAAGCTGCCTACTGCAAAAATAACTTTTAAAGTGATTCATATGAAAATATATATATGTTTTCAGCAAAATCCTCTAAAACAGGTCAAATTACCTTTATCTGTGACTTACTTCTATAACATTATTTTCTTATCTCTTAACTTCAGAACATTGAGTCAGTATCAGGTTTTTAATCGCTTCTTAAAAGCCCTTTGTAACCTGGGTTTTGAAAAGTGATCTGTAAATAATAATGATACTAATATTAGAGAACAAACACAGATGTTCAGAAGATTTTGGTGTGTACTTCAGTGTATGTTACCTGAGTCTTCACTATAGACTGATTCATCGCAGACCAGAGATTGTCCTTTATGTTTCCTGTAGATAGAAAAAAATACAACATTATTATGGTCACATTTCCAGTGAAGATGATGAAGTACAAGCTCGAGTTTGAGTAGTAAGAGAGGCTTTTTCAAGCTCCAGTGATACATTTTTTAAAATTCACTTCATGATGAATTCACATGTGTTTTCAGTGATCAATTAAGCTGGTAAGTTTTTACTTTAAATTGACTTTAAATGTGTCTTTATTCAGTGTGTCATACATTCTGTTTCTGTTTACCATTATTCAATTCAATCAACAGAAAACAAACAAAAACTTTGGTCATTTATTAATTGTTGCTATTTATCAAACTGTACTAAACTATTTATCAAAAAACTGATTTCCAATATTGTAATACGACATACAGTTTATGCAGTATAGCTATAAACTGAACCTTACTGCCGGACGCATGGTATTTGAAAAAATTCACTTGAGATGTTTTTGTAATTTGTCTGATCTTAAACATATGTCATGCAGCTCTATTTTTCATAGATGGAATGAAGAATAACATTTAACTTAAAACAGCTGAATGAACAGACAGAACCATTGAGAGTTTGGTCCCATGTGGATACGAGTCTTATCAAAATTACCTCAGGACTTTTCTCTTGATGAAGCATCTCTCCTGGGTGTCAGGTTTGGACGTGTAGCTGTCAGGGAGTGGTGGATGGAGGGTGTCGTCAGGATCTGGCTCCACCTGCAGCCTGCTGGGAGCACCTGGGGGCAGCTGGAGCTTTGGAGCCATCGAGTGCTGAGCGTACGAGTCACAGTGTCCCTGCTGCCGTCCATAGCCTCTGTTCTGACAGAGCACCTGCGGTAAATCATACACAGAATCAATCACATGTGCCTGACACTATTAAAAGTATGACTGTTTCCATATTTGTTTGTCAAGCATGAATGTTGGTCTGTCTTCATTTTTATTTTCTTTAAATCTTTAAATAAGAGAAATCTTGCAGACTAAATTGGGTGAGCTTTTTCCTGATGGTGGGTCTTTTAACTACTATCTGCATTATATATCTTGTTCTTTGAAAAACCTTTAATACAAGAATGAAATGTTTCATTTCTTAAGACTCTGAAATGACTTTGAAACGAACACTTTAGCTGCTAATTGGACTGATTGTTTACACGTGTACACAGAAAATCCAGATTCAATCTTTACCAACACTTTATATTATAGTGCGTTTGATTTCTTACTTGTGTCCATACTCTTTACTGTGCATCACTTCCAATAAGTTTTCCACACAGAGTTAAAACAAAATACAGCCACGCAACCGTCATCCGAGCACAGTCAAAAACTGCTCCTCTATCTGAGTAACAACACCTGTGATAGTGGCATGAACTTAAATTTCCTGTGGCCAGCCACAGCCTTCACCCTGCGCCCCCTAGTGCTCAGAGGAATAATACACATAAATCAAATACATGGCTCCTACACTACATTTCTGAATAGTCTCTTTTCGCTTCATTACTAAAGTGTTAAACTGAAGTCTGGCCTCTGTGGTGCTGCTTGGAGCTGCAATGTGTTTCAAGTCTGATGTCATGTTTTTAGCCACCTTTTCACAGTTCAATAAGACCACAGCTTACTCAGATTGTGCAGAATATGAACACAGTCTCTGCTCGTCCACAGACTTGGCGTGGCTAACACTTACCTGTCTGTCATGGTCCGCTTGTCCGGCATGTAAGAAAAACCCTTTGCCAGATTCTTCAAAGTCGCACTGACTGACTGTGAAGAAAAACACAGAATTCACCATTTAAACAATTAAATACCAGATTTTTTATTATTATTGTTATCATCATGCCACAGTCAGATAAGTGTACTGACCTTTCTCTTTGGTGTAGGCAGGAGGACTCGGCTGAGAGGTGGCTTTCTGAGATTTAGTGGAGTTTATCTGAGTGGGTGAGGCGAGGCTTTTCCATGTTCCATGTCGAATCAGTTCATCAAGATCTGACATTACACAAAGACGGCTATAATCCTTTCAGACGAGTCATTGCACACCATAAACATTTAGGATCCCAAAGAAAACTAAAAAACAAATAAGGTAATCCGTGAGGGAGGGATTTTTCGGAGTTTTACCATGCTTGAATTCACGCAGCCTGTGTTTTGGTATGTTTTTGTAGCCCAGGATCGCCAGTTGTTCTTGAATTTCCTCTTCTGAGAAATCCAGGTTGTCCACCATATTTTCAACTTCAAGTCAAGGAGGCAGCATAAATCCTGAAGAGAAAAATACATCACAATATACAACAGCCATAAATAACAGGTGTGAAGAAGAACCAGAGACATTTTTTGGAGGTTTTTAGAGATCAGGACAGAGCTTATTAATGGAGTAAGATGACAGGCTGTTAACAACATTATACTCAAGTCATCAATTTGTTTCTGTTGTAGTTAAATGATTTGACATGTTTGCTTTTGAGTTTAAGCTTTACAGATGTAATTTTGTCTTTCATTAGTTTATTGTTTTATGTCTTTAACATCTTGATGCCTCATTGGACATAAGTATTCTCACTTTAGCATGTTTGGATTCTGTGAGTCTTGGAGATTCATAAATGAATAAAATCAACAGGAAATATATAATAATAACAACAAAAATAATCTTTCTCAGTACTTTTCTCAACCCACATTACAAAGTGATTCACACAAAGCAACAACTTCATAACAAGCAGACAATAAAAACAAATTCTGATAGAGCAGAAAAAGAAAGAGTAAAAAACAAATATTAAGCAAAATAAGAAAAATGAAATCCCAAACTGAACCCTGAGGGACACCATACTTGACAGGAGTAAAAGAGGACCTCTGGATAATAAATTAATGGTGACACAGAACCTGGTAATGATGGTTTATTCTAATTGATATTGAATATAAACACCTGTCAGTATGATAGTTAGAGACATATCTTATAACTCAACAGCTCCACAAACTGCAGCCTGTTCAAGTTGAATCAACACACATGTATCTGAAACAGCTTCAAAGTCTAGTTTTGTTGGATTTGTTGCAGAGCTGTTGTGTCAGACTGCATTCGTTTTAACTAACGTTTGTGGATTTCCCCACTGTGGAACAAACAAAGGTATATCTTATCTTAACTATGTGCAGCAAACCGAACTCCATTCACCAAAGTGACAATTTAATGATGTCAAACATAAAAAACTGCTGAATTACAGTAACCGAGTTTTAACTTATCTAAGAGCTAAATGTGACAAATACAAGCGGATTTCTTTAAAGCCTGAAACCTGTCTTAACTCTATAATAACTACATATGAGTTGGATCCAAATGTTGGGCTAAGTAATGATGATAAAAGAGCGTCGCGAACCTTTCGAGGTGCCTTTTAAACAGGATTTAAATTGGCTCGTCGTAACAGACTATTAAAACTTCAGTAGCCCAAAAGTTGCGTTTAACAGTTCTAGTTTAATTGTTGTTAATAAGGAAAGTGATGCTGGATTTTAGCTGAAAGCTGAAGCTCGGCTAACGCTACAGCTAACAGACAACAAATACAAACAGCTTGTAATAAACTTTTCCCCGCTTCGTTTCTCACCTGTACGAGCGCCGGTTCGCTCTTATACTTAACGTTAACGGCTACGTCGTGTTTTGTTGTTTACAGGTTAACAAACAGCTCCGGGACAACAGCCGTTAACGAGCTTTGAAAACGACGCCTGCGCCTTTGACTTCCGCTCTTTTTCTTCTTCGTTGTTCTCATCAGTGGTTGGCCCTCCAGTGTTTTAGCGCCCCCGTTCGGCTGGAGTGTGGTAGGAGCAGTTTGACACAACAATTCAGAGAATTCAAATCGATCGATCGATAGATAGATAGATAGATAGATAGATAGATAGATAGATAGATAGATAGTCCTGCATTCAAAGCTTCAGTTAAGTAAAAGTACAAAAGTATCATCAAAAAAGTTACTTAAAGAATCAAGAGTAAAAATACAGTGGAGAGCGGCTGCTGTCAGTCTTGTTGCATCATTATTATATCATTATTATTGATGTATTAATATGTACATGACAAACTAAAGGTTGAACTTTATGAGTTGAAAAAAAATTCTAAATCAAATCTTTAAAAAGCTTCTTGGATCAAAATGCATCAACACAAAGCTGAAAACATGACATAAGTTGTCTTATCTTTAATTCAATGTGTTGAATGAATGATTAACAAAATTGTACTACATCCAGACCCCTTTAGTGTTAAAACTAAGGTCTGTATCCTGAGACCAGGTAAAAGACAGCATTAAACAATTTTCTGTAATGGTCAATTTCCACTGTACTTAATTTCATTTCAAAGTAAAGGTGAGTACACCCCACCCAGTCTGTGCAGAGGAGCCTTCCTCCTCCTCCTCCTCCTCCTCCTCCTCCTCCTCCTCCTCACAGCCTCAGCTTCTCATGAATAATCAGGACTCTCTAACATCCTCCCCTTCCAGCAGGCGGTGGGCTTTCAGTCGGGGGGGAGACTGACAGGTGGACCGTCTGTGAGTCTAATCTGGGAAAAAGGGACTTCTGGCGTCTTCCTCGGCCCTGGGACGACCATGGCTCTCTCCAGGATCTGTCGAGAGTCTTGGCTGGTGATTTTACTGCAGATTGTGCTGATTTGCTCGGCTCAGGTGAGACATTTCTTTTCTCTTCTTCATCTCCTGGAGGGAAACACCATCAGTATGTGTAATGTTCCCGTAGGAGCTCAGTGAAGCATTCAAAGAGAGCTACTGTACTTTATAGTGTTTTATTTCCTATGTATCCAAATGATATGATAAACAGAGAATCTGAGGTGGCTGTATGATTATTAAATGTAAGTTATCTTACAACCATATGTTATATATTTTGAATCTCTTTTCCTGTCATGTTTTATATTCTTATTGTCGCTTTCGTGTTATTTGTGTTGCTCAGTATTTTACTGTACTTTTAATCCTTATTCTCCCTTTTCACACTATGAAAGTTAACTGTGTGCAATGATGAGACACTTATACTTTAATGCGCTTTAATCAAATACCTTCAATCCCTGTAACTTTGTTGATGGACTTAAGTGTACTTTAAATATTTTGTGGTTTATTGGTGGATTTTCTTTGACAATGAATGTTGGTATTACACATTGTTATTGTTTGAGCTATTTATAAAATCAGTTTGGTGCATGTGAGTATTGGAACTGTGTGAATCTAAAGTTCAATTTCTTGATGAAGTTTATCTAAACCTGGTCCAAACTGGGGTCCGTTCATCCCGGTGTGCACACCTGGTACCAATAAGGTCCAGACAGCAGCGGTAATCCAAACACATGCAGTTACTTAGGCGGTATAATGAGACTATAATGGGAAACCAGGTTTAGTTTCATGACCTTTCCCCTCACAGCACACAAACAATGAGACTCTGTGTGAGCTGCCCTTCACACCATGACCAGCAGCAGCACCGGATGATATTTAGAGACGAATTTCAGTGAGAAAAAAGTGAAAGCTGAATTTTGTGTTTGTCCTACAGAGGGGCCCGGTCGGTCCCAGAGGCCCCGTGGGGCCGCCCGGAGCATCAGGCGTGCCTGGAGTGGACGGCATTGATGTGAGTCACGGTTTCTTCTCAGTCAGTTTTCAGATGTGGGTCAAAGCTGTGGATCAACAAATCAGCTCAGCGAACAGTGAAGCAGGTTTCATTGTTTTACATGTGAAGGAGAAAAAGCAGCAGCTGCTTGAACAATGAAGTCATTTGGAAATGAAAAGTTCTGACTTCATCATGACCTAACAAATGTTAACAAGCAAAAAGCTGCTCACTTTCTCAAAAACACAGTAGCTGCTGATACAGAAATCATTCATTCATTCAAAAGATTAAATGGGCTGAAAAAAAAAACTCCTCCTTGAAATTTATGAAATTCTTCCAAAACCACATTTAATAAACTCAAAATGTTTGCATAGAGAAAAGGGAGAAAATTGTCTTCTTATGAAAAACTGATTTTCCACTGATGGATTCTGAGAAATTCCACTTCAGGAAGAATCATTATCATCATCTGAACCTGTTCTTCGTGTGTCTTCAGGGCGACAGAGGAGAAGACTCGACAGTGAACGGTGGACCAGTGAGTGGACTTCTCCTCCTCTCACATGCAGACATGTTATATGGATGCTGACTTTGAGCTTCACGTCCCTAAATCGACAGTGTTAATGTGAGGTGAACTTGTGCTTGCAGGGCGCTGACGGCGATAACGGCAGAGACGGAGCTCCTGGAGCTGCCGGCCTTCCAGGCGCAGATGTAAGTGAAGCACAGACTGGTTTTGCTGGTTCTCTGAGACTCGACTCTTTAAAAAACTGCAAAAACAACTAAAGACTCTGCTGAACTTTGAACCCACCGGCTCCTTTAATCCAGTGGACGAGAGTCGATCTCTGCTCTCCAACAAGAGGGTGTATTGACTCTGTAAGATCTGAGCTGGAGGACTTGAGATGCTCAGATCTGCTGCGGTGTGAGCAGTTTGTCTTGGCTTCCACTGAGTAAAAGTGTGGAGGAAAAAAAAGCCTTCCTTGAATAAATCAATCTGGTTATTTAAGGCCGAGTCTCAAGTGGCTTCCTGAGGGAAACAGGGGTCTTTTTGTGCGAGGTCGAGGGGTGTGCAGGGGACCGGCTGCCCAGAGATGGCTGACAGGAGAGAAGTGTATGCTGGGAAAGGTGGCGCAGAAAGGACTCAGTGTGTTTGCTGTGAGGACAGACGGGCAGATTCATGTCGACTGAAATGGAGAAAGAAACCACACCAACATTTGTACCAATCAGAAATCATGAGATAGACCAAAATGCAACTCAAACTCTGGGTGTGTGTCGTTCTGGAAACATAAATGATATATTGATCATCTGATGTGGTATTTTTCCTTTTTGCACTGTGATCGGCTGATTGTCTGCTTTTAGGTGTCTTCAGTCCTCTTTGCTTGCTGACGTCTTTGACCAGGTGTGCAGTGGTTTGAGGTTTATTTATGGAGGAGGCAGGTGAGGGGAGGAGCTAAAGAATGGAAGCAAGGCCACGCCTCCTCATGATATCACATGTTTAAGAGTCTCCAAAAGTAATAAATAAGTTTGATCGAAGCATCATTCTAATCATTTACATCATTTGGTTTTTTGAAATGCAGAGATTTGTGAGAAACACAAGCAGCAAGATGATCAGACATGTAAAGAAACCATATTTGGACGAGAAGACAAAAGCAACATTGAACATCCATCACAGTTAATATACCAACACTGCGTTTGCTGTGGTTGTGTGGACGCACAGTTTTCTTGTGCACGAGATATTGGCTGCATTCATTTTTGAGTCATCGATTTTTCTGTCCTCTTTGAAGGGACCTGTTGGACCTCCCGGAGATCCAGGCACGCTGGGCCTAAAAGGACAAAAAGTAAGTTCATCATTGATTGATTGAATTCGTCTTTGTGTTGAAATGTCAGAGTTAAACTTCACACTGCGTCTGCAGAGCTGCTGCCTCTGAACAGCTCAACATAAATATTGCTCTTCCCTGTTTTACTCTGATATTTCTGATTTAACATTTCTGCTCTTGTCGGTTTTCAGGGAGATCCTGGACCACGGGGGCCTCCTGGGGAGCCTGTAAGCTCAAATATTAATCTGAATATGGCTTCAGTGGTTGAGTTTGGGAAAAAATACCTTCGACCCTTTCTACCTCCTTTACATTTATGTTTCAACAACACCCACATTAGATTCATCAGGAGAGCAGGTTCTGTACAAAACTGTGAAAGCTGTGTGAATATTTGCTGCTTAGGTGTTAAGATACAAACTGTAGTTAAAGATTAAATGCACATTAAAATAATTTGTGCTTATATGTCATGTCATGTCATGTCATGTCATGTATATGTCATGTCATGTATATGTCATGTCACGATACAGCAAATAAGTGAAAAATACTATGAGCCCGACATATGATCTGTTATTTCCCACTGATCTGACCTTTATCTGCACAAATAATGAAATCAAAGACAAAGGCTGCATAATGATGCATCTTCTCACTGTTCTTACCATCATTTTCTTCATTGATTCCTCTCTCACAGGGTGTCGGACCCGACGGCCTGGATGTGAGTACCTGCAGTATCACTCTTTATACACCGTGATGTTAGTACATTCAGTTCAGGTGGTCATCAGTTCACTTTCAAAGGCTGAAGGATGTTTCACGGTGACAGAAAAAGCTGCTGATATGATCCCCACCAGCAGAGCAGGGACACTGCACGGGGCCAACAACAAGATTCACACACAAACATGAGTCGCTTGGTCTCATTTTTGCCTTTAAAACTTGATTTTCTTAAAACAAGAATATAAATTGTGTGTCAGCATTTTGAGACAAGACACATGACAGCACCAGTTTCACTACAATGACACTCAACTCTAGATTAAAAATAAAAGCAGTTGTGAAAGAAGAGTATTTCATGTAGGTAAATGTATGTACAGTACGTTACAGCAGGTAAAGGTGGCACAAATTTGAATTACTTTATTTACTTCTGGGCAGTAAATAGTCTGATCATGTCCTGCAATAATAAATCATTCATTATTTTCCACTACATTTCGCCACTGAAAATAAAATTTCATGCTTGGATTCAATGTTTACATGAAGGAGAAACTGAACAGAGTCTGTGATGTCACGGTGTACTGACCACACCCCCGAGTACACTCCTACATCACCGCAGCGAGGTGACCTGAACAACGAGTGTTCAGTTGCTCTTCAACACGGCTGTATTCACGTCACCTGTGTTACACACTTTATAAAATATATTATATATCTGTACACGCTTCATTGCAACAGACAGAAGTCCAGACCTGTTTTGTTGTTTGTTAACAGGGTATTCCTGGTACAGACGGACTTCCGGGTGAACTCGGCAAAGTCGGACCACCTGTGAGTGAACATATTATTTTAGTAAAGTTTGTCATGTTGATGCCGCTTGATGCTGCGTTAAGATTTAAGGTTCATATTCACCGTGTTAATAAAGACGCCTCCATCTCTCACAGGGGGCGAGAGGCAAGAGAGGTCAAGTGGGTCTTCCTGGCGCTCCTGGGCCGCGGGTAAATATCACAGGAGGAATATTATTTAACTTTGATGTTGGCGAGTCGTCAGCACAGGAGAGGAAAGATTCATATGAGTTTTAGGGTGATGTGTTTCATGTCTGATGACAAGGCGGTTTATTAGATTAGAAAATCACTGAAACTAATCATTTAAAGTTTATTTAAAACCAAGCACATTGTGTTTTTTCTAGGGTCCTCCAGGCGTGTATCAAGGCGAAGACCTGGTAAGTTTGATCCCAAAGTAGATTCATGTTTATCAATTTCTGCCTTTATAACCTCATATAATTATCCCAGAAAGTAGAACACAAAACTGCAACTGCGAGACTGAATGTTGATTCACAACAGATGGGAAGAAAATATGAAAACACAACCCAGAACTTTCTCATAGAAAACTGCTGTCAACCAGCAACCTGGTTAAATTAAGAGGCTTTCAAAGTCACACGACCTTCAACATGAGATTAACGACTGAACTCAAACTTTCAACGTTCAGTAAATTTCAGTTCTGCTGATTTGAACAGATTTTCTGAAACTGACCAGCCTGCAGGCGATTTCTTAAACATTTTAAAATGTTTGTTCGTTTGCTCTTGCTCGCTGGGTCAGGGGTCACTGTCAGTGGAGCCCCCTAGTGGCTGGGCTCTTCCATGACCTCAAATAGGCTGTTGTGTTTTTCAGTGTCCCAACGCCTGTCCCTCTGGTCTGACTGGACATCCTGGTCTCCCCGGCATGAAAGTAAGTCAAATTTCACTGATTTCAAACACTGACATCGCGTCTATTTCACATTGTGCCGCTCTGCTAAAAGCATTTCACAGATAACTTGTTGTTCCTGCCTGTAGGGCCACAAAGGGGTCAAGGGTGAATCTGGGGAGCCTGGAAGACAAGGACACAAGGTAACATCCTCTCCTTTCAAACTGTGCACTTACCTGTGTGATCTATTCCTGCAACACATCACAGCCAAGACACTTTTCATGAGAGAAAACAGTGTGAATTGAAAATAAGAATAAAACACAGTATGTTGCTTATTAGCAAAAATGTTTGCATTGAAGGTATGAGATTTCTTGTTTGTGTGTTTTGCAAAATTAATTAAAGCTGAAAATAGATGAAAAATAGATTTAATATATTTCCAGATATCACAGCTGGTTGATGTTGTCTTTCAGGGAGAGGAGGGCGAACAAGGGCTGCACGGTGAAGTTGGAGCTCAAGGACTCCCAGTAAAATATTTCACTATATCTCTGTGACGGTTCTCTGCACATGAAGCCTGATTCAGACGAGTCAAACATATTAACATGGGACATTTCTGTCTCCTTTCCTCTACCCGCTGAGTAATTTTAGGGTCCAGGTGGAGCGAGAGGCCTCCCGGGAATAATGGGCTCCAAAGGTGACAGGGTGAGAGGCCTCACACACACACTGCACAGGAGCTTCATGGATTCATAAAACAACAACAAAAATTTATTGTGTTGAACTTTGCTGAGAGATTTACTACAAGAATCTAAACTTCATACACTCAATCAGGTTATACACACATCACAAAATGGCCGACAATCAATTATCCAATCAGGACAAGACACACGAGAGCCAATCGTCATCAGTCAAACACATTATTACCAGTCTGACTTATTTGTCTGAGTTGTCGTGCATTGACTCAATTTCTCAATCTTCAAAAAAAAAAAAAAATCACAATTCAACTTTAACTGACTACGACAATTTTCCGGCTTCACAAACAGGGACCTCGTGGAAAACCCGGTGATGCAGGTCCTCGGGGAATCCTGGGAGCCCCAGTGAGTGGCCGTCTTTGTCTCACCTCTGTTCACCCCCTCCTTGTTATTTAGACAAAATACTGATGGAAACCTGATGGTATTTTTTAGGGCGATCCAGGCCAGAGAGGAGCCAGAGGTGAGCTCGGGCCGGCAGGAGCGCTGGTAAGATCCTGAACACACATCAGACCCACAGTGACGACATTTATCGGCTGTAAGACAGATTGAACTGATACAGCATTTTACTGTCTTATCAAATCCCGTTTCCACTGGTTTGTCTTTAACTGTCTGTTTCCTTCCCTGTGTCTTCACAGGGGGATCGAGGTCCCGCTGGAATCAGAGGAGCACCAGGGCCAAAAGGAGAGCCTGTGAGCACGGCCCCGTCCTCCGTCACCACTTCCCTGCTCTCACATCCAACTTCTTACATCATTACTAACCACCTGTCATTCCCCCATCTTCACTCCCCTAATATTATACCATATTATATCCTGTTCTTCAGGTGCCACGTGGACCATCTGTCCAACACACGTGTTTTCTTCTAAGATCCAATAGTTTTCTACCTGTTTTGTTCTGAGTGCTTCCTTCATTTAAAGACGGACACATTTGTATAATCAAGTCTCATCTTTCCTGTCAACAGGGCCTCCCGGGTCCGGACGGCCGTGAGGGGATACCTGGGCTGCCAGGGTCAAAGGTAACTACTATAAGTTGTCTAACAGTTTACAGTTGTTTGAAAGGAGTTGTGTGCTTCTAGATAGAAAGTCTTCAGTCAGAAGTTCTCAAAGATCTGTGCCCTTTATCAAACCCCCCTGACAGTTTGTTTCTGTTGTTGTTAGGGTCTTCCAGGGAAAAGTGGGGCTCCAGGTGACGCTGGCCCACAAGGACTTCCTGTAAGTGTGACCTCTGACCTCAAAGCATCCCCTGATTCATCATTAACAGTGTGAGACTTGGCCTTTGTTGATCCTGTTTTCTTCATGTAGGGTTTACCAGGTGCTTATGGCCAAAAAGGAGTCAGTGGTTTAAAGGTACGATCAGAACTTATGCAACACTTTATACCGTGTTCTGTAAATATTGATATTTCTCTATAATAACTACCAGCATCACTGAAGTCCATATCTGGATTGTAGTCAGTAAAATAAAGCGTCCTGTTGCTGTCACCAGGGGGTCACAGGTGATCCAGGTGTTGTCGGACTCATGGGTTCTTCAGGGAAACAAGTAAGTTTAAAGTTGAAACACAAAGTCATTTAGTTGTAAAGCCTCACAGCAAGTTTGTCAAAGCACATTAAACATCCTGCCCGACACCAGTTCAGTCTCTGGATTTGACCTGGTTTGAGGGAGTTTCACTTGAAGCACGAGACAAAACCTGATGCCACTGACAGGTATTTATTTCTGGAGCTTATTTGATTTGATGTCTTCTTTGCATCCAGGGCGAACGTGGCGAGCAGGGCGAGGTGGGACCTGTCGGACCCAGAGGAGGACCAGTGAGTCAGCTGCATCTGCATTTCATTCAAAACTGCAAGTTTTTCTCCCTTAGACAGGAAATATGTCGTTAGTCCCGCCCTCCTCCCCTTCACTTCCTGCTCCTGATGAAGCACCTGGTGAAGCATCCGAAGCAGATCTGAATGTGGACAGTGTCTCTAACTCTGACCTCCTGCTCTGTTGCTCGAATGTCGCTCCGACGGGACAAGGCACAAAATATGCAGAGTTAAATTACAGGCAGGAGATTTTTATGACAGACAGACTCATAATGCAGTTAGTCATTATTTCATATCAGAAGGTTCCATATTGAAGCCTGAATAAACCCGATCAAAGTCTGATTGAAGGAGGCTAAAAAGAGCACACACAACATTTTCCTGAACAACTTTCCATCACTTCATTTAACCTTTGTTTACATGATCAAAAGTAAAACCCAAAAAAATACTGGAACAGAAGGATCAACCAGAATTTGCATCATCTAATACAATAAAATCTAAATTCTGATGCCTCTGACTGTGCAGAAGCTGGCACCATGAAAGCCCCTTAGAGTTCCTCTTAATGTTAATCTTAATGTCACTGCATCGAATTATTACATCACTATTTAATTTAGAGCAAAGCACGATTTTCCTGCCTTGTATGAACAAAACAGGGGCTGAAATTGCAAAACACATTAAACACATTTTAATGTATTTCACAGAAACAGTAAGTAAGTCTGCTCTGTGTATTAAAGCACAGTGACAGGTCCGAAAACTAAAAATCATGAGGCGTCTATTTGTGTTTTCAATCAAGACTGTAAACTTTTTTTCTCTCTGTCAGGGTGAACGAGGAGAGAGAGGACACGACGGGCCCGCAGGTTTACCAGGAGCCAGGGTAAGACCCGGGAGAGTCCAACACCTCGACACCACACAACACAGGAAGCACAGTCGGACGGGTGGAGCCCGCAGACGTGTCTTCAGACGAAACAGTCAGAGCAGAATCACAAAGAATATATTCACTTGCAAAAAGCTGCAGGAGATATCGCCCTCTATCACAAATGGGGATTGTTGAGTCAGGCCAAAGTTCAAACTGTGTGTGGGGACAACACAATAACACACACAATAATTATGGTGGATGTGAAACAAAGAAGAGGAGGTGACGAAAAGAACAAGATCATTAGATAATAATAGATAATAATGGGATACTTCAAAACCATAAACATCTCCTGACAAACTAACAGGGTCAAAAACATTCCTGTTTTGGTGGAACTAACTAAACCTGAGAGGAAAACAACAGGATTTTAGTAACACTGTTAGAGATCCGGATAAAAACGATTCAGTCAGGTTGAAAATATGACAACACAATAATCTCATAGATGTGACTGACAGTTCTGCTCAGACTCAGTGTCGCTGCAAACCTCCACTCTCAGACCAAGAGATCGGGGCCCTGAAATACAAAGCGAGCAATCGTGTTCATAAATATTATCTCCAATCTCGAACGTATTATTCGACACGAGGATCATTCTCCAAGATAAACCTTGTATCTGGGACCTGAAGCCCTGTGCCAGGCTTTTATAACAGAGTGGCAGGTCTTTATGAACTTCGGCCCCTGCAGTTAAGTCTCTAATCTGCCGGCGAGCGGGCATGAATGGCCCCTTGTTACAGAAATCCAAAGGCCCGAGGGGGTTTTTCTGCAGCTCAGGGGGATTCAGGGCAGGAAAAGAAGCTGAGAAGCCCTGAAAGAGCTCTCTGTTCCCCAGGAATGCCTGAAACCCGTCGCCCCACTGTGCACGGCGATCAGTACCCACACACACCCAGAAACGTGCAAGGGAGGGTGGAGGGTTGGGGGGGTCCTCAGGGCCTTCCAGCCTCACCAGTCGGATGATGAGAAGCTGGAAAGGTTTTTATTTTTTCTGTGCATGTGGTCAGGTTGAAGTGGGGGAGGTAAGTTTTCTCAGCTTCACACAGTCGTCTTGTGTTATGATTCCGTGTATTCAACTATTTATTTTTGTGTGGGTCTTAACAGGGAGGCAAAGGGGACCCGGGCGTTCCTGGACTTCCTGGTCCTGCTGGTTATCGTGGCCAGAAGGGCGACAGGGTAAGAGACACAACAATGACACATGATGAATACACTTTAATATTGAAGCCATGTGAGAGCAGCAGCTAAAACGTCAGGAGGTGACAGATCAACACACTCTGTCATTTCCACAACCCCGATTCCAAAAGCGTTGGGACGATGTGTAGAACGTTAATAAAACATAATAAGAAGAATGATAATGATTCTTTTTGACACACACCCATCAGCCACAGCAAAACCACTGACAGACTAACATCGATCATCTCGTCACAACGCAAACTTCTGCCTGGAAACCTTGAGCCCTGACGTCCACATGGATCTTCCTTTGACATGTTCCACCATCCAAACTGTGTCACAGACCAAGTACACTCATGGAAACAGTGGCCTTCCCCAGCAGGACAACGCCACACCACAAAAACTGCTCAGAAATGGCTCAAGAAACATGAAAACTCCCCAGATCTCAGTCTGATCGAGTATCTGAGGGCTGTGCTGGGACACGTCTGATCCACGGAGGCTCCACATCACGACCCACAGGACCCGGAGGATCCGCCGCCAACGTCCTGGTGCCAGACAGGACACCAACAGAGACCCTGTGTCCATGACCGACGGGTCAGAGCTGCCTGACCTTCACAACATCAGGCAGACGTTTCAATGTTGTGGCTTATCTGTGTTAACACAGTTGAACAGTACAGAGACAATTTATTTAATGTTTGATCATCAACTTCTTTGATTCTTGTAAATATCTGCTTCTTCTGAATTTGATGGCAGCAACATGTTTCAAACCAGTTGGACAGGAGCAACAAAAGACTGTGAAAGTTGTGGACTGATCCAGAAACACCTGTTTGGATCCTTCCACAGGTAAACAGGTTCATTGGTAACAGGTGATAGGATCATGATTGGGTCTGAAAGGTTCATCCTGGAAAGACTCAGTCGCTCACAAGTGAGGATGAAGAGAGGTTCAATACTTTGTGAACACATGGTTGGATAAAGGAGATTGATACATGGACTCAGGAACAGTTTGTGAAACTGTTGTTGGGAAACACAGTTTGTTAGTGAATGATTTTATTCATGTTTTACAGCGTCCCATCTTTTCTGGAATCAGCTCCTGAGGGAAATATCTGGCTCGAGCTGCTAAAGGCTCCACAATGTTCACCTTGTCTCTAACTAACATATAGTCTATAGCATGAAACCATTTCAGATAATCAAATATTCATGACGTTCTTTTCTCCCAGGGTGCCGTCGGTCTCGATGGTCCAAAGGGAGAGCAGGTATGTTTGATCATTGTAATATTACACCTGCTCAGATTACAGTGTTGGAGCACGTAAAAACTGTCGTGTGTCTTTATTTCAGGGGCCTGCAGGCGCTGAAGGAACGCCAGGAGAGAGCGGAGAGCCGGTGAGTGATCCAGCACTGAAACACCTGCCGATCAGTGTGAAGGATGAAGATGTAGCTCTGGAAAGTCTGGAGAGCTGGTTTGTCAAATGTGTTGTTGTGAAGAATCTTATTAAGATTCATGCATCTTTTGTCTGACAGGGGGATCAAGGAGAACCAGGAGAGAAAGGATCGGTATGTTCCCAACACCTCAGTCTGAATGATTCTCATAAGGTCCTTATTTGTTTTCTGATATGATTCCCATTGTTGTTTACTGAAGATCATAACCAGTTCCCGTCCCTGATCTCATGTCAGTCAAACTAAAGAATCAAAGTTCAGATGTCTTCCTCCAGCTCTCGCGGTGCTCTGGAGTTTCTGGTGTGCATCATGTGTCTGCTGTCGATTACAGACGGGCCCGCCGGGAGAGACAGGAAATAAAGGACCCGAGGGCAGCCGAGGGCAGCAAGGGAAGGAGGGCAAGCAGGGCCAACCAGGCCCCCGCGGCATGCAGGGCGACACAGGGGTGCCGGGCCTGCCGGGGGCCCAGGGACCAGCGGTGAGAAGGTTTTATCTGCTGGATCTGAGCTGCTGAATGTGTCGCAGGACAAATCCGGTTATTTTGAACCGGGGCCTCATTGTCAGGTTCTGGTAAAGTAAATTTCACTGTTAAAAGACTCGTCACCATCTACAATCTTTGTCTGTTCAGGGAAAATCCCTGACTGATGCACACATCAAACAAGTCTGCATGAGGGTGATGCAAGGTAAGTGTCTGGCATCTTCTTCCCAAACTCACTTTGTGTTCTGCACCTTTTTTAAAATCTCTTTTTCTTTTTGATTGTTTGGCCACTGTCTTTATATAATAATCTCTAGAACGTCAATGACAAGAAAAACATGCAATGAAAGTAAAGCTCTTCATTGAGACTGAAATGCTGGAAAAGCTGATATATAATATATATATTGTGCAAATATTCCTTGTTTAACAAGAAGTGTAAAGAGAGAATGAGGAGTTTAACACTTTATACTTCAACTTCACTGCATTGAAGAAAGAAATATGGTTTTTGTATTTATACATATGTTTACTTTCTGTATAATGTGTCAGTAAGAACATGTCGGTTTCACTTGTCCAGTTCCAGCTCATCAATATAAATGTCAAACATGTCCTCCTGTGTCACAGAGCAGCTGGCCCAGTTAGCAGCTAGTCTGAGCAGGCCTGAGTCAGGCATCGCCGGCCTCCCCGGTCCCCCCGGCCCGCCCGGACCCCCAGGCCCCTCCGGAGAGAACGGTTTCCCCGGACACACCGGATCACGAGGACTGCCCGGTCTCAAGGGTCCACCTGGACTAATGGGTCGCAAAGGGCTCAAAGGTGAGATTCAGACCAGCAGATCTACGACCGTGTGAATATGAGGCTGTTACGGTTGTTGGACTGAATCCACACAATGTTTGGGAAATCAGCACAAAGAATGACTGAATGATAATTAACTGTTAACTGTTAACAGCAACCCAAATGTCAATGATATTTGAGCTTTAATATCATCATGAGGGATCAATCATTTTTGAATTTCTCCATCAAGTCACACATTAGAACAGAGAGAATTTGAAAGTTGACCTCCATGCAGCGTCCTGAGGTCATGACAAGGAGCTGGAGGTCGTGGATTTGACCTGATAATGAGCTCATAAAACTGATCAGGTTGTCAGACAGACATCACTGATCCATGTTAAACACAGTGTCTTTGTCACTGTCTTTATCAAACTCATGACAACCTTTAACTTGATCTCACTGTAAATAAATTGTCAGAATTGTGAGAGTTTCTTGTGGCCAGGATCTAAAGATGGTGAAGATTTGAAGATGTGTTCTTATTTATATCCTGCTGTGATCAGCTTCCTCCTCAGGGACCAAGTCAAGGTCATCTTAATGTTAATGAAGGAACAGAAGAGATGTGAAGTCTGAGCTTGAACCTCAGCTAAATATGGTAACTTCAATTATGCACGTCCTCTCGGTGATAACTGTGTGTCCTCTCCGCAGGTGACCAGGGTGACCGAGGGGACAGAGGACCCACGGAGAGAGGACCCAAAGGAGCACCAGGCGTACCTGGTCTACCAGGTAAATGACGAGCATGACAGGTCTCTGATATTAGAACAAATGTCCTCCATTTCTGACATCGGTGCATCTACATCAAAGCTGGGTATCAATTCTTCTGGTTTTCACTATTAATAGTCCTGATATGAAAGCTCAGGTTTGGTTTTGGTACCAAACCCTGACTTTTCCTAAAAAAAAGTTTTTTAACAAAAAAAAGTTCTCAAATGTTCAATGTTATAAAACAAAAGCAGATGAACAATAACAAATAAAATCCAGCCCAAAATTTGCAAAAACTTGATTTGAATCAGTCGGCTCAAAAATCAAGTAAACAAGACCATAAATCTGAGGAGGTGATGCTCGGTGCTACGAACACATTTCAGCCAGGACCAAAAAAAGTTCTGAGGTTTCATACTTTCACAAAAGCAGATTTTCTCCACAAGATATTCTCTCTATCCAGGATGAACCTTTCATCCCCAATCATGATCCTATCACCTGTTACCAATGAACCTGTTTACCTGTGGAAGGATCCAAACAGGTGTTTTTGGATCAGTCCACAACTTTCACACTTTGAAACATGTTGCTGCCATCAAATTCAGAAGAAGCAGATATTTCCAAGAATCAAAGAATCTGATGAGGTAGGGGCAGACAGACACTGTGAGTTTTGAAGAATCTGTGTTGAGCTCTGTCTCTCTTCTTTCAGGTGAACCCGGTCGTCCTGCGTACGGCAAAGACGGCCGCGATGGACTGAGGGGACCCCGCGGCGTCGCCGGCACACCTGGTGTACCTGGGCCTCCCGGTCCCGCCGGCCTGAACGGCTACTGTGAGTCGTCACAGTGCGTCCTGCCCATGGTGGCATCGCCGGTTTCTGCCAAGGACTCCGGCATGAAGGGCCCCAGTGAGATGTGAAGAGGGGCCCGAGTGGAAAACTGAGAGACTGGAGGAGAAACATGGAAGATTTGCCCATTTGGGTTTTGTCACTTGGTTTGTATGTTTGTCTTTTTTTTGAATTTGGTCCTCTCATTTGGATTGTGTTCTCTTGAAGCCATGTTTGTGGTTCTAAGCTGACATGAAGGTGGACTCGGAACAGCACACCTCGCCTTTTCAAACTCCTTTACATAAATCCTTTTACCTCAGTTTTGCCATCTCTGTACTGTAAAATCTGAGAAAGTAAGAGCTCACTGAATCTGTACAAACCTAACTGCCCCATTTCTATCCAAGCAGCAACGAGGCAAAGTTTTTCTGTATGTTTATGTAAATGTGTCAATATGCAAAATTATACTGCTGGATGACGTACATTGTGTTTGTGAGTATCTTTGTTGTTTATCCACTTAAACCCTCCCCTGAGCCTTTTCCCTCTAAATGTAGGATGTGTTTGATCATTTCTGTCACGACGACTGTTGTTTTTGTGGTTGGAGGGCGGCGATGTGTGAAAACCTCTCTGGCAGTTTTATATGACTTCTTATTTATTATATCAAGGTTTAACGTGACATCTTCGAGTTGTACAAAGGAGGAAATAAACACATTTTGATAACCTCTTGCATGTTTTCTATGGACGAGTACGACCAAAAACAACCAGGACGTAGCTCAGAAAAACTCGAATCAAAGCTTCCTGTGATGAACAGCTCTAAGACACTTGAAGACACAGATCCTGCTGTGAAGATCAAAACATGCCAGATGTTTCTGAACAACTTTCCTGCCAGTAAATGTTAAATGTTCCTTATGAAATCTTGTCAGGGTGAAAAATCCTTATGAAACATGTTTGTCTCTGCTATAATCAATTAAAACAGCATTTAGTTTAGATTTCTCTCAGAAGATTCAGTGCATTAAATCACAGTCTGCCCACAACTGAATTAGATACTTAGAAAATAGAAGGAAAGTTGACTGGATTAGTTTACAATGATTAAATATATTTACATTAAACCAACAATAACATTTTAAGGATCATTTACAAACAAACAGCAGCTCAATGAGTCTGTTTGATCATTTAGAACAACTTCTGCAACTTTCCTCCTGATTCTCTCAAAATATTTATTTTTACAAAAAAACGATGCCTTAATGTTTTTCACACGTCCAACAGAGGTGACTGATTGACTTCATCTGATTTAACAAAAAGGACAAGAAACAGACTGTATGTTTGTGTCCGGACTGTATGTTTGAAAATGACCACAAGGGGGCAGAACAGAGGGAAGTGTTTCACTGCATCCTGAAACATTTGTTTCCAACATGAGAAAAATGCACCGCAGCGACTCATACTATTTGAATTTTGAAGTTTTTAAACTGCAGAACGTGTATTTCGGAAAACAGATAAAATAAGAAAAGAAGACAAGAAAACTAGAAAACCTCAGCATCTATTGACAAATCACCAAAACTGAGGTTATTCAGTCTGGACAGAAGGACGACCTGTCTCTCTGTGTTCTTCACCAACACATTCATTTGCCTTTCATTCAGTCATTGGAGCCATTTTGATTTTTTGTTACCTACTGACCAGAAAATATTACTTTTTCCAAATTCTACACAGACATTTATAAATGGATAAGATGCAGTTGAAACTAATTTGTCCAACGATGACCTTCCATTCAGACACAAGTTCAGTACGATAACGATTCATAACCACTGAAAAAAAGCAGCCATCGACTCGTCTCTGTCATTTTTCAGTGTATCCTTTAATGTACTCTCACAAGTTGGTGAACAGGTACAACTTTGTCGCTCACGGTACTAAATCACACATCCATTGACAGTATAAATAGCCAACCTAATAATAATAGTACACATTTTTCAAATACATAAAATTATCAAGTATCCAAGTCTTAAGTTACGGACATCAAATAAAAAGGCATACAAAATATCGCAGACGTTGGAAGTCCAGTTTGAAGCGAAAAAGAAACAAAAACTGAAAACCAAAAAAAAAACTGAAAAAAAAAACTGGAAAAAAAAAAAATCACATTTTGGACATGGCAGTTAATTAGTAAACAGAAGGTTTGATAGAGAAAAGAAACAAGTTCCTAGACTTTCAATTGACAAATATTGCAACAATTAAGCATTTTATATTAAAAAATAGTTACTGAAAGGGCATAAGTGAGTGTAAGACTTCCTGCACAAGACAAAGGCAACGATTTTTTTGTTCCGAGTAGAAAAATGAAACACCTTTTCCAAATGCCAGCGAGAGTCGACTCCCGCCTCGATTGCCTTTGTTCCACTTCGATTGTAAGGCATTTATGGATGAACCATCTGATTTGAAGGAAGGCATACCTCTTTCTAGTCAGTCTTCAAACGGAACCCTAAAAATTGAACGGGGGAGATAATTATTCACGTGAAATTAAAAATGTCTTTTTTTTTTTTAAAGCACATTCTATGTAAACTGGCCAATCGAATTCTTTGGGATGCGTTTGCAGAAAACAACTAATCCAACATCTTACAATGATACACGACTCAGCGCTGCCCTTCTTAACTTCGTTCTTTTTTTGGGGGCACATGGAGAGAAAATTCAGTGAATCTGGTTCACACAACAAATTTTTCTTTTTTCTTTCTTTTTTTTTTTTGACACTTGATTTTGAACCTGGAGCAGGAAGAAGGGGACAGTTGAATTACCGAGCATGGATTTCAAAGTAAAATACTTCAACACAATGACTAAGAAAAACAAGCCTGCCAGGTAATAAGTTAGGGGCGTTGAATTGAGCTCTTCTGTTGTGGGGGGGTTGGCGTGGCTCAGGATTTGGCTCTACTGGATGCAGCAGTTATTGCGGTGGCCGTTGGAATCTTTGAAGCGCAGGCGCATCTTTGGACGATATTTCTCCAGGTAGAACAGCTGCTTGCTGTTGAAAGCTCCTCGACGCTTCCTGGAAGAAACATCGGGACATGAATTCAGTTCTTCATCGTTCTCTCCAAACAACAGCTGGCTGAGACAAGTTCATTCAGTTCAATACCAATATTCAAATACTGAAAATGTCATGTGAAGCTGTCCACCTCATTAGCCTTATTATCACGATTAGACGATATATACAGACAGACAATATTTTTTTCCTACTGAAAATGTATCACTAACACACCAGAAGAAAAGAATGTTTCTACACTGACAGCATTCTTTTTGCTAGTGTGGACAATGTTGGAAAACCTGATGACAACTTTTAATTTTTATTAGATTTTTGCATTAATGTTCTAAAAGTAATTTAGTTTGCCAGGTATTTAATTTTTTATGATTATTGTATCCATTAACAATTTATGAAGTGAGTTTCCACAAGTCTCATTATATCAAGATAAATTCTTTGATATACAATATTGTATTACATATATGGTGATAAAGGTTTTATCCTAATCATAACATGCAGAGACTTTATGAACACTAACACAACTAACTTTAAAAATCACTATCTAAAAGCCAACACGTGTGACCTAAAAACATTTGGAGCAATGACTCATCACATACTTAAAGCACTCCCTCCTCTCCTCCTACTGAATCACTCTTCTCTCACTATCTGATATCTCAGCTATTTACAGGGAGATGACTCATCCCTCCCTGGTTTATACACCACACAAACACACTCCGTTTCTGTGAGAAATGTGTCCCACAGAACAACAGGAAGATGTCAAAAAAATTCAAAATTACATAAAGTTTGGGACTATCACAGTAATCAGAACTGACTGTACGTGAATAGATAATGTGTGTTTGAGGGCGTCGATGACATAGTTTGTCCACCAGAGAGCACAGACAAGTTGATTTCATTTCCTGGCCACAATAACCAAATACATGTATATGCATTGTTTATACTATAAATTTAATGGATCTTTAAAGAATGTTTGTGTGTTCACATTAGAACATGTTGATTAAATGTAACTGCTATGTCCACAGTTTGGTTCCAGACACGGGCCTGTGTTGCATGTTTTCACCATCGTGTGAACTTACTGTCGAATGAACTGGACAGCATCTTCATATTTCATCCCACATTCGATCAAGGCGAGCGCGACCAGAACAGGAGCTCTGCAGGGGAAACAAACCACCAAGGACGTCAGTCAAAAAGAACTTAATTCATTCCAATCTACTGTTTTCTGTGTTTTTGTTTTTATCTGTTATCAGGAGCAATTCTGGGAGCAAAGTTTTACAACCTTCATATTTGTGATTGAGCTCAACTAATTAAAGTCTGCATGTAAAACAGAGCTGTTCTGTTGGACATGTGAGTGATGTCATGACTCATGAACAGCAGTATAGAAGAAAATCCATGTGTGCTGCTGCTTTGCTTTGCTTTGTTCATCCTGTATGTCTGATTTCGTTCATTAGAATTTCCAAACTCTCTCTCCATCACTGAATAAAACAATCAATACTAATATCTAATTTTGACATCAACATGACAGTATTGACATATGTGTAAAAGTAATGGCTTCTAATAACGGCATATAAGAGACCTTTTCATAGTGACGTAAATAACCCAAATCATCAAAACTGTTGATTTATTTTCCCTCAATCAACTACAGAACAACTGTTTCAGCACTAACTGTCTCTGTATCAGGAAACATACAAACAGAAGGAAGTGTCACATTTTATCGGCCACATCCCGGCCGACAGATATCACGTGTAAAATATAATCTTGTATGATAAGAACATAATACTTTAATCTCTCCGACAGCGAGCGCTCACCTCCCCAGCCCTGCCACACAGTGGACAGCGATGCAGCAGCCGGGCTCCTCCCTGAACTTCAGCTTCAGCAGGTTCAGCCAATCATCCACAATCTGGTTGGAGGGAGGGGCTCCATCGTCGAACGGCCAATCCTGGAGAAGAAGGGGGAGAAAGAGGGAAATGACGTCATCTGCCCAGTTTCTCAGAAACCAAAACAAAAGAAGTGTGAGGGCAGAACCAGCTGCAGGGAAACACAAATGTTGTTGTGGGGGGAGGGACAGTTAGAGGCCTTTTCTTTTTCTTACTGGTTACACATCAAGTTTTTAGTGAAGTGACCTACTTAATTCACTTAATGACAAAATCAGTTTGTGTTAAATACTTAAGAGACACAAAACCTTTGATTATTGTGTCATCATTTAATTTGCGCTGCAATAACGAGTTGATTAATCACTCAAGTCATTTAAAAAGAGAAAACGTGAGGATTAGCTGCTTTACTCTTTTATATCATTGTAAATTTGATGAAAACATTAGACATCAAAGCACTGTTTTTACTATAAAGTCAGCATGTTGGGATCAGGGAATCGCTGATTGCAGGTAGTCAGAGGCAAAAGCACAAGGATAAAACGGAGCAGGTGTGTTCAGGAAAGTAAGAGAGAGCTGGGAGGAAAAAGGGCAAAAAACTACACAGAGTGTGGTTTGATGCATCAACAGCAGTTTTGCAGGACTGAACTCACCAGGACTTGGATTCCTTCTTTCACCACCAGGGTGGCATCATAGGTGGCCTCACAAACTCTCACGACGGTGGTCACTCCGTATTTCTTCAGCTCCTGTAAAAATACATCACAGGATTTATTGGAGAGACACAAGAGGACGGGAACAGGAAAGCAACGTATTTTAAACACAACGTAAGTTCAGAAGCAAGAAAACTTGAAGTTTCAAATGTGTCCTTCCTTATGGTTTTATCTTCTGCTGACACATTAAATCAGAGGAACTCTTATGTTTTATCATCTACCATTACGACTGTCATTTTAAACAGATTTACCAACACATTATCTCTATTATCTGTCCTCGTGTGTCCAAACATGAACACACAGTTCTAGAAGTTAAACTACTGTACAATGTGTAAAACTCGTACATTCCCTTGAATCTGACTGAATAAAACTTTACTTTTGACCAATGATGCTGAGGCTCACCTCGATGAACTTGTTCAGGGTGGCGTTGGTGGGATTGTGGGTAATGAGGAACCTCATGTTTTTGTAGGTGATCTCCACAGGGGCCGGTCTGTTCATGCGAGCCATTGTGACAACGTAAAAAAGTAACTAAACCCAAAAAGTCTTCCACAGAGTAAAAACACTACTGTAAACACTGAGTTAAACTCGGAGGGAATGTCAAACAAAAATGTCCAACGAGCTTCTAGAAAGCCAGAAACGCAAATCCTCAGGTCTTCCTTCGAGGTTGGCAAGGCTAAACAAAAACGAAGGCTGCAACGGGCAAATGGGCAAATTTGGGGAGTTAGCAGCCGAAAAACAGCGAACAATCAGAGGAACAACTCAAAACCTTCTCCTTTGGAATAAAACAAAAGAAAAGGGAGAAAAAAAACAAGGCTGGTTCCACCTTGATTCAGGCCAGGCGGAAGCCTTCGAGGGCAGTGTGCAGCGGGTGGAGTTACCCCATCCAGGCCGAGTTGTCGCTGGTTCTGGGAGGCGTCCCGGTCCTGCCAACTTTCCGGGTTCCCTCCTGTGGCTCAAGTGCGTCGGATCGATGGCGAGTTTGGCTGTTCACTCGTCTGCATAGGCAGCGTGCTGAGCCTGGCAGTAGTCCCCACTGCCCTTCAGAAACTCCATAAATGTGTGACCCAGAACACCACAGAACTGCTGCAGGACACAGAGGGAGACAAGGAGGAAGAAGAAGACGCTTTTAAACACACACGTTTTCACAAAGAGACAGAGACAGTGCAGAGAGCTTCTGTTGAGGCTCAGTGTGTTAAACGCTCCAGAGGTGTTCTTTGGTTTGGCACTAAAATGTGACACAGAGATCCTGGTGCTGTGCTTTGTGACTTTCTTGTTTAATGGCAGAAAATGTTTGGTGATCTCTGACTCAGGTCTGACCAGGTTTGGAGCGAACAATAACTTTATTTCAGGACAAGTTCCACCAATTTATTTTGACAGTGAGTAAAAGTCAGAAAACTAAGCTTCTGTGCTGAATTATTTAACCAACAAACAGAAATATAATGATCTTAATATTCAAGTTAGAGCAGCAACTAATGATTATACGTCAGCAAACTGTGAAAGTCCACAGTGACATTTTCAAATGTCTTATTTTGTTTGACCAACGGTCCAAAACCCCTGGACAATATTCAAATTTGACTTTTTCTGGACCAGTCAATTTAACATTTTTACTTTTAAAATAATTGCCTAAAAAGTTCATCGATTTTCAAAATCATTTCTGTCAAATGCCGCAGCTCTAATTCAGGTCATGTGAAAATCAGTTATCAACCAAATATTAGAAAAGTCCTTGTTACAGATTCAGAAATGTGAGGACTTGCTTTTCAAATCCTCATAAGTTGTGATGGACATTTGTTATGTCTTATTCATGCTGGACAATGTAAACAAAAAATACATGTGTCGACCTTTGTGTGTTTTCAAACTGTTTTCTGTTCACTTATGAGTGACATGACTGTAACTGAACACTGGCCCTGATACTGGAAGAATCACTGATCGATCATAGAAAAAGCACCAAACAGAACAAACCTCAATGCAACTTCTGCTTGGACAGAAATAAAACACAAGGTCAGAAGAATAAACTCTGCATTTACAGTTTTATGTACACTTTCACTCATTACACTGAAAACAGGTTGTGAATTTCCAGCGCTTTACAGCAACTTTTGGATCAACTAATCACACGAAACCACACAGAGATGAACGTTTAAGCTCCTGTGTGATTGTGTGGAACAATCATCACAGCTGGTCATTTCCACAGCCAGGGTTCGACTCCAGCTGCAGATGGAAGGTGACCAAATGTGAGATTGAACGCTTCACAGGTGAAAGAATGAAGTGAAAATCTACCTGTCAGTCTGTTATATAAAGGCTGCAGCAGCATGTCATGTCTTACCTAACGGCTGCTGCTGTACAACAGAGGGAGGATGTGTCATTTCTGACATGTAGGTCATATCTGTGAGAGCTGAGCTCAACATGAGGCCTTCATCTGGGCTTTAACTCACAATCTGTCATCATCATCATCATCATCCATGTGACTCACAAATGTTTTCACCCTTTAATACCTGCAGGCCTTTTTTTTACTGCACATGTTTATTCTCCAAATACTAAAATCTAATCTGCTCAAGTACGTTTTGTTAATCCGGTTTTTTCAGGCTTTGGTAGAAAAAAAGCTGCACAGTGAACAAAATGGAGGACAAAGAAGGAAGCTGATAGAAACCAGGTGATAAACACTGAAGTGGACACGAGATGTTCATTGAAAGCAGTTGAAGTGTCCTTTGTGTGAAGCTCGACTGGGCGCCATCATTTAACGTTTGGAGGCCTAAAGACAGTAAAGATGGAGGAAAAAACACTCAGATTTCAGAGGACAAACGCGGCGCCTCGACGCAGCAGCGGGTCGGAACTCCCCGTTCAAAACCGCTCATTTAATGTCATTTTCATTTCGGGCTTTTTACACAGAAAAATGCGTCAATTCTTTTTAATCCGACAGAAACTTGGGGCGACTCGCCGGAAGCCGCTTCCTCATCACGACGAACATCAAACAAAGCCTCGGTTTAGCTGAAAGCGCCGGTTCAGTCCCGCTGTGTGACACTTAAATGAGACATGATGAGATGAGTGAAAATCGTGGAGAAATTAAAGCGGCTTCGGAACGAGGAGGCCGTGATTTCAGCACAGAAACACGAAGGCCGGCCGGGAACCGAACGTCCCGATTTTACAACACAAGCCGGAGGATTAACGACAAAATGGCAGCACAGAAAACAAGTCACTTACTGGGATATGCTTACTCATTGAAGATTGTAGCTTAATCATACAGCCGGTCCCCAGAAAAAGGTAAAAACGGTTAAACGGTTCTTCACCATACAGTCCGGCGCTGTTTCTCCGAGCGGAGCCGAAGTCTCCTGGTCGGCTTCGACAAACTCCGTCAAACTGGAGCGAAAGACGGAGCCGGCTTCCTGTCCGGACCTTCAAAATAAAACACAGCTGTTTCGTTAGTCTCCGGTTTATGTTTCTGGCTTCTGTTTTTGTTTTGTTATGAGTTGAATATTTTTAGGTTTTAAACTATTGGACAGATACAAAGCAAGGAATTCACAGGCAGCACCTTCTGCTCTTGGAAATTGTGATGAGAAGTTTTAAATATTTTCTTCCACTTTATTGATTAACCCTTTAAGCAATTAAGCAATAAAATTAGCAGATTAATTAACAATCAAAATAATAGTAATGATTACAATGATTACGAACACAACTAACACAAAAGGTTGGTGGAGATTCTGACTTCAGTGTTCACTGGATTCACATACAAACCAGTTGGATGGAGAAATACAACAATGGCATATGAGGAAAAGACCTTTGTGAGCACTGTAGAAGTATTCTCAAAATTCCCTGAACACACAACATCAAAAGGGTCTTTTTCTTATTATCTTCAGTTTTCATAATTATTTTTTCTGTTAACTATCAAAGTGTAATTGTCATTAAGCTTTATTCACTACACAAAGGCCTAAATGCTGCCTTAAACACACTGCCAGTCAAACTAATGGCAAAATAACAAATCCTTTATCTTATTACTTTACACATTAAAGTAGTCACAGAAACATTCAAACAGTGTAAAAATACTACAAGCAGCCTATAAAATATCAACAAGAGGATGGAGAAGTAGAATAGTACCTTAATAGCCATTATTTAAACAGAGCCGTCTTAAATTACTGCTCACACTAGGATCTGTTACACTGTGTCCTATCAAACATGGTCAGAGTTGGTTAAGTTATATTTTGAAGAGAAATCCAGTGACTTCCGGTTGTCTCTGTGCTGAATTGTCTCCAACTTGCCTCAGCTCTTTAAAACCCCACCCTGAAAATGTGAGGTGTTCTGTCCAGACATCTCTCTGCCTCCATGCTGCACAGATCAGGTGGTGGCTGCTGAGGCCTGCTGCTCCTTCACCTCCTGCAGACCTGCAGACACATGTGGACACACACATCAGCCACATTCATTCCACTGAGGCCTCATGCTTTGCTAACAGACCTGAAGTGGCCTTTGCCACTATTCACTGCATCCTTTGTGACTGATCTAAGATTTGAATTGGAGTTCATTTAAAAAAATAGGAGAAAACATTGCAAAGGCTTCAAACACAAATATAAAATAATGATAATAAATTCACGGCTCCTTGTTACACATCGTGGGACGGAGCCATGCATGCTTCCTGAGGAACAAGGATTTTACTGTTAAGTTTTAAAAATGCAATTTCTCATTGCCTCCGGCTGTAGGAGTGGGTGGAGCGGATTTCTGATTGAATCCTGGTTGAGTTCTCTTTCAGGCCATTTGATGTTTAATCCCAAAGCGTCTCATCCTGAGTCATCGATGCTGAAGTCAGAGCCGAGTCATTACAGCTGGAGAGTCAGTCCAAGGAGTACCAGATACAATTATGTGCATAACCATAAGTCAATATACAAAGAATAAAGAAGAAAGTTTCCAAAAATAAATCAAAATTAAATTAATGTTTCTTTGAGTTTAAATGGAGCAACATTTAAAGGACATTTCTACTTTCCCTTGAATTAGCATTGTTTTCACCAGGAAGTGTCAAAAATTTCAGACCCATAAAATAAAATCTTATCCTTCTGCATTCAACACAACTTGATTTGTCTTTTATCATCAGGGAACATCCTCCAAAGAACAGTTCAATGTTTCATCTTTTAAGATTTGCTAGTTAATATATTTGCAGCTCGGAGGGCTTCTTATAAAAGAAACCCAATATAAAGAACTTATTCACTTTCTGATCGTCCATGAAGATCCCAGTTGTAAAGATCAGTCTGTCACTGACTGAGAGAAGGTTTCTTACTTGAATGAAAAAACAAGAGGATGTATTGACCACTAAGAAATATCCATTAATTAGAAACTTATAAACTGAAAGTTCTTTGTTGATTTTGGAAACAGTTGACAAAATAACATCACCACAAGATCCTGGTCGTCAGCTTTCAGCTCTATCACATGTGCTTCGTCAGCAGCCTGAGGTTTATTTTACATGTTTTGAATTCATTTCTCTGATTAGTTTAAGGACCTTTCATCCCTGTTGGCTTAATCTGCTGATGTAGGTTGTGTGATATGATGGAAAGCTCCAGAACAGTTACTAAATGGACCTTGTGGTGAGATTGTTTTATTACACAACCTATTAGAAAGTGATGCCTTTATACACCGGCTGAAATCTGAGAGAAGTGAGATTCACTAGAAAAACTAAACTCATGTTTGAGCTGATTTGGCCTCTACACATTCACGTTCAGCTTTTTCCTCAAGAAAACAGACTGTTGTTTGGTGCTTTCACTCCGACAGCAGCTCTTTCATGCACAGACCATCGCTGACTGCAGCCATTGTCTCGTCCTCATGGTTGTTTTCATCTCTCTGGAATAAATACTTTTGCTCCCATATGTTTCTGGAAGCACAAACAGAGCTGCTGAGCTCTGCAGTTTCACTTTGCAATGACACAAAAGCGGCACTGAATGGTCTTCACGAGCAGCCAATGAGCTCAAAGCAGCCGCGGCTCGGTGTCCTCCGCCGGCCGGCAGGTGCCAGTTTCCAGCTGGACTCCTGTGAGTGTTAGGGGGCAAAAAGAATTTTCTAATCCGTCACCATTGTACCAATTGTCTATAAAAATTAATGTGCGAGTGAAGCTCTGCCTTCACATGAGGGCTATGAAATTCCAATCACAGTGAATGAAAGAGTACAAACAAAGAAATGAATGACTCTGAAGATTTCAAGGTAACAACTCCACATCTAACTTTTTCATTTTGTTTCAGCACAAACTATATCCTTTTTATTTGACTTTGTTGACCAGATTGGTTCTTGATTCTTTGCGCTCTTTGGTAACTCTTTTCATATTGACTCGACCATCTCTTACCACACTTGTGACAGACCCATTGTGTGTTTTCCAGGCGGCTCAGAGTAGAAGCAAAGACCAAATAGATGGCACAGGGATGAGTCTGGCCAACAGGAAGGGAGTGAGGGTGACTGGGAAATATGTGCCTCCGGTGGACTGGAGCAGCCGAGGAGGAGGTCCATCCATCGTCCACTCTCCCGCCAGCATCTCTTTACCTCCAGACACCCCCACTGTGATCTCCATCGGCCCCCTGCCTCACAGGCCCCCGGAGCGAGTTGATGATCCCATGACGGATGAACCTGCCGCTGGGGAGGAATGGACCAGAGAGACGTCTTCTCAAAGCCGGGTGTCCTGCGGTGAGATGGGCGTCCCACGGCAGACCATGGAGGAGCTGAAGTCCATCCTGAGGGACAGTCCTCTGCTCAGCATCCGGGGAAGGGATGAGGGGAAGCCGGGGAGTCCTTACACGTACCTCCACGGTGGTGGAGGCGGCGGTGGAAAGCCCGACGGACGGCAGGACGATGGAAACCCCAACAGGGCGTTCAGCACCTTCAAACCCCACTCTGACGCTTCCAGAAGGGGGCCCAGCTCCAGAGAGAGCACATCTATTCAGCTGCCCTCCAGCATGGATTCATCCAGCTCATTCAGGTCTGATGCCAACACAAATAAGCACACTGAAGTCAGGGCACACACATATGCAAGCGTCGGCTACTGGGGAGAGACCGGAGCTTCTCAAACAGGTTGGTGAAGCTTTGGTTAAAAACAAGTTTATCCCTGATATAAATGAAGAAATATCTTCTCTTACAAATTCAAACCTGAGGAAAAAGTATTAGATAAATTAGATTAGTCTCAGCTCTTTGAGGACAAACCATTAAAAGATGGCTCCAACGCGGAAGTTTTAAAACCTCGGCTTTGTCTCATTCTAGTTCAATGAGGATGAATATTGATTTCTTTAACCTGAAAAAGTTCTATTTGTGGTCTTAATTTTTAAAAAAAATTGATTTGTCAGTTAGTAGAATTAACTTGGTATTGATCTTTATCAGAAGGATCTATTTTAATTAATAAAAAAGTCCTTTATCATTAGTTTTACATTTTAAACGATGGTTTATTGCTTATTTTGAGTTTGTTTTTCAGTAGGATTTGATTTTTATCTAACTGTGACCAAGATACATCCTAGAAGAGACATTTACAGTTGAAAAATCAACTTGTCAGCGCTCTCTGGTGGGCAAACTCGGTACTGGTGATGCTGTTAATAAATGCACTCTGGCATTTCTGTCCTGCAATGTCTTGTTATTATCAGTCAACATACAGACAGAATATGATATATCTTATTATTTCTTATTGTCCAGCTGTTCTCACTGTTGACTTGAGGCCAAACAGAACTGGTTTGGGATTTTTCTTTGGCTTGTCTGAAGTGGTTTTGGCACCACTGGAGCTTTCAGTTCTCAGAAATGCTGAGCTTATGTATGTTTTTTTTTCAGCAATGGGATACCTACTTAGTATTTGAAATCGAACTCTCCAATGCTTTTGCAGATATTTCCAACTCTCTTCCGCAGATAACGGAAACGAGACTGTCGAGATCTTTGGGAATCAGAGGTTCATTTCAACCATGGAGCAGATCAAGCAGCAGATCGCCAGAGAAAACATCAACTTCGTCCGCTTCGAGGCCACCGACCTCCACGGCGTGTCCCGGTCCAAAACAGTGCCTGTCCGCTTCTTTCATGTAATCACCCCACCTCACCTTTGTGTCTATCTGCTTCTTCAGAAGGATTGTTGTATGATACAGAACAGAAAGTTATGGAACTAGGGCCAATAATTTACAGATTGTCTTTGTAAAACTGAAAATCCTTTCAAGTATTGCAGGGAAATGGGTGTGAGTTGAGTGGGATGTCAGAGAGTTGTTGACCCAAAAGAGCAGTTCAACATGTGGGGAAATCAGCTCATTCGCTTTCTTTTCAAGAGTTCAAGAGTTGTTATCAATCTCTTGTCAGGAGGAAACAGCTTGTCTGGCTATGTCCAGTTTCAAAAACAGGCAACCAACACATCTGACTAATGAACACACTCTTTTCATAAATCTGTACAAAAACACAAGTGTAACATTATTTTATTGGGTTTTTCAATCTTTAACAAACATTTAATATTAATAAAATGGCAGCAAAGACAGTACACCATCAAACAAACAGGCAAGTAAATAAAAACATAGTAATTAAAACAGAAGTGAATGTACAGATGTTGCAGTAATTACAATGTACAGAAATCTTGAGTTGGTACATTTTATCATCTTATTCGAACTCCATGAAGATCCTCCAGATATTTTCAAAACCTCCCAGTAATGAATGTTAGACAGATCCTTATTATATTGATTCATGCTTGGTTGGTTCATATTTTTCCATCTTATATTCCTATATTCTCTTCGAAAGTCTATTAGTGCACAGTCACTCTTCTTAGTAAATGAAGGGGATAAATACCCAGGATGCACAATTTTAGCAAACAGCCATGTGACTGTCCCATAAGCAGTGAAGCAGTGTTAGTTTAGCCTTGTTATACTTGACACATGCATCTGTCATATTGGGATTAAAGTGATGTATTTTTGATGGTGTTTTATATGTTTTTAGAATACAAAAAATGGTGTCATAGGGACTTAAGCTGCATGTTAATTGTTTGTGTTTGAGCTTTCAGGCATGTGTCAGGTTTATTCAGGTGACTTATCTACAAACATTTTATAGAGCAGCGACACTGTGCTACCAAATTAGACATATTAAAATTCTGACCAGATGGAGGCACTAGATGAGAAGTTAAGTCACTGTAACTCTGATAGGACCACGAATGTGTGTATCAAACCTTTAAGGCAGTTCATGTGGTGGTGCTAGAAAGGTCAGGGGTTCACCATAGTTAGTAGGATTCATCCTCTGGGGACCATGAATGTCTGTTCAAAATTTCACGGCAATCCTTCCAATAGTTGTTTAGATATTTCAGTTTGGACCAAGGTGTCGGATACTGACAGACGAACACGTCGACTAAAAGTGATAATCTGTTGTAGGTGATTTTAACATTACTGTGTATAAAATAAACTAAAAGGATATATTGTGTTAATGAGTGAGGTTTAGAGGAAATTTGAAAGAGTCAGGCTAGTTGTTTTTGCCTTCTTCTGATCTTTATGCTAATTGCTTCAATGTAAACATTCATTCACAGGAGAAAGCGGTATATGGGGTTCCGATGCCGAGAAGCTACCTGGAGCTGACCCTGAGCCCAAAGAGCAATGAAGTGGACAATGCCAGCACTGCCAACTTCAGCAGTGACGTTCTTCTGATCCCTGATCTTTCGACCTTCAGGGTCCTACCCTGGGCCGAGCAGACAGCCCGGGTCATCTGCGACCCCTGCACGGTGACAGGAAGCCCCCTTCGCACTTCGCCTCGCCTCATCGCCAAGCAGCTCCTCGGCCAGCTGCAAAGCCTGGGATTCTCCTTGCACTCATCCTTCACCTATGAATGCTGCGTCCTCGGGGCGCCGGACCGGATCGGGCCAAAGACACTCATGTTCCCGGCCACCACCCTGCTCAGCAACCACGACCTGCCTTTCTTCCAGCAGCTGGTGGACAGCATGTACTGCATGGGCGCAGACATAGACAGCATCGCCTCCGCAAGTGGCCCCGGGCAGATGGAGATCAACCTGAGGCCAGAGTTCGGGATCGCGGCTGCTGATAGTGCCTTCACCTTCCGCACCGGCATCAAAGAGATGGCCCGTAAACACAGCTACATCGCCAGCTTCTTCACCGACGATGGCCTCTACAATGCTGGGGTGCTCTCTCACAGTTTGTGGGATGCTAATGGCCGACGGAGCCTCTTCCACAGCGGGGAGAAGGCCGGCGAGCTGTCTGAGATCGGCAGGAAATGGCTGGCTGGGCTCCTCACCCACTCTGCCGCCCTGAGCTGCCTGATGTCGCCCGGTTTGGGCTGCCGGAGCCACATCGCCAAGACCATCAAAGACCCCAAACGAATGCTGTGCGCCACCTGCGGCTGCAACGATAACAGCAGCTCCTTCAACATCAAGTGTCACGGCGGGAGGGAGACGCACATTGACAACAAGCTGGGCTCAGCCATGGCCAACCCTTACATCGTGCTGGCTGCCACAGCGGCCGCGGGACTGGACGGCATCAGACGAAACCTGAACGTCGACAGCAGTCTGAACAAAGCCCCCAGTCAGCAGAAGGATTTCGCTATTCCCGTGAAGCTCGATGACGCTCTGGAGGCGTTGGGGGAGGATCACATCATTCGCACCGCCCTCGGCGAGCCATTTGTTCAGTATTTCATCGCCATGAAAAAGTTTGAGATTGAGACCCAAGAACTGGATGATGAGAGGAACAAATGTCTGGAGTATTTCATCTAGAAATTTATAATATAAGAAACACACTTCCTCCTGCCGCACAAATAAAAGCATGAAAACCAGCTTGAATAAAAAAGCTTTTTATTTTATATACAATGTTGATACCTTATTATTATTATACAGATTGTAGATATTTTTCTGATTCATTTCAAAATAAAGGTATAAGTACACCCTCAATGTGTAAAACAGTGTTGTGCAATTTTGTTCTTGTGAATGCCACAGAAGCTGAAATTAGATGGAACCTTAATGTTAAGAAATTATCTCTCCGTCTTCCATCTCATCAGTATTTTTTGTTTTCTGATGTGTAGTGAACATTACAACCTCTTGGTGCCGCTAGCGTGGCTGCTGACTTTAGGTCTTGTTTTCCCGTACAGAGGTATTTAAATCTTACCTTCAATGACCTCAGAGTCAAAGAGTTTTGCAGCACGAGTGAAAACCTAGATATGATTTCAAAGCAGAGGTGTTTTTGCGAAACAGGTTGGTTTTCATATCTAAGCATAGTTTTCACATTTCATGCTTGTATTTACAGTTTATATGTCAGATATAAAACCTTTACATTTAACCTTAAGTTGCATTTGCTGCTGCAACAATCCACATATATGACTGAAAATTCATCCAATTTACAAAAACATTTGAAAACAATTTCATCTCAAGGTTCAATTAGTTGCTGTTCTGGACCTTTTGATCATGTCACACGAGTTTCCTCAGCAGATACATTTTGCCCAGTTTTCTTGGAATTGTACATGTTTTGTACATTTTTGCACTTGACATGGAGGAAAATGAGAAAAAAACAATTTTGAAAGCTGTTTCCGAGGTCTTCAAAGAACAGATGCTTGACTTTGACTGGGCCCTTAGTGGCAGAATTCACTGTGATCTAGAAAAACCATTTCTTCAGTAGATCCAATGAAACCTGTTCAAAGTGATCTCTGTGAAGTCATTCAAGAGTCAGATACACTTTCTGACTTCTAAGTAAGAGAGGCCTCAATAGTCTGTCTGACTTCTTGGTTTCAAGGCTACATGAATTGACGTGGTTAAACTGTACGTTTTGATTTATTCAGTAAACATCTGGATTTCTCTGTATTACAGTCATACATGCTTCGAACATGAATATCTTCGATGAGCACGAGGACAGCGGAGCCATGAATGTCACAATCATCAAAAGACAACACGGGGAAAATGTACAACATCAAGCCATATTAGAAAAACTATATTTAACAAATCAGACACAGTAAAAGTACATTAAAGTATAAGGTTGGTGAGCCTATATGTTTTATTATTATTGACAAATTCCATGAAAAGACCCAAACCCACAATGTCGTGTTCATCTCTAAATAAAGTCTGTCTTCCCTCCTTTAACTGTGGCTCCGAGGACACTGGTTCTGACTGAAGGTCAAAAACACAAAGTTTTATTTGATGAAAAAGTTTCAGTGATCCGTTTTTTAAACAGGAGGAAACGTATGAGGTCTGTTGACTCAAAATGAAGCGATTGCGTGGTTCATTGATGTGTCTTTAATAGTTTTGAAGAACATTGGAGCTCTATGGTGCAGAGGAAGACGACAGGTCAGTCTCTGATAAATTTAGTGGGATCAATTCATTGTCGGTTTTGGTCTTTTCATGGGATTTGTGAAGAATAGACAAAATATGAAATGTCACCATATGTATTCTAATTAAACTCTCAAAAAGAACAAACACATTCAATATAAACACACATGTATTTTTAACAGCTCCACTTGTTAAGATATTTTTTTCCTGTCTACATGTGATAATGTTTGATTCTGCTTTAACTTCATTGGTAAACGACTGACACATCGACCTGACTGTCTGTAACGTCCAGTTCAGGCTAACAGACAGTAACAGATACAGATCTTGTGTTTTGGCATCAGTGATGAATATCTTCTCTGATCTTAGCCACATTATCAAACTCGTCAAAGGAGAAATGTGGTGACAGTGGCGACAATTTACAGTTTATCAATCAGTAAACAACAGAAGCACTATGGACTAACTTTGCCTTCGTTCCTGAGCATCAGCCTTTGTCTCTTCCTTGAACGTTACTTGTTCTTGCTTATGAAATTTCCCACTCGCTGCATGAATCTTCCCAGTTTGTTGTCAGTGCTGCTCTGTGTCTGATGCATTGAATAGCTAGAATCGGATCTGTTTGGCAGAGAGCCTCTGTCTTTAGGAATACTGTCAGTGTTTAGCAAATATTCAAATCGACTGTAGACTTTCTGCCTTTGATAGACAGTCGCTCCCTCGTTGTTCACAGCGCTCCCCGAGCCTCGGTCCTGCTCTTCCTGCGTCTTCCTTTTGCTCGAGCGCTGGGAAGATAATCTTGGGAATGGGAATTTTTGCTTTTCTGTCTCAGCTTGGCCGCTGGCAGAGTTCTGCGTCCTGGAGATGATCGGTGATTGGGCTTTATTTGATGTTTGATCTGCCGCAGATGCCTGTGAATTGTCTGTGAAGGGATTCTTTGATTTCAGCGAGGCCTTTCTTTGGAGCGACTTCTCCTCTTTTTTGGATGACTTCTTGTCGTCTGATGTAAGCAGTGAGTATACTTTCATTCTCATGGAATTTTTCCTTTGAAGTGGTTCCTCACCATGTGTTTGTCCTTTTTCTGTATGACTACTCTTTGCCTCCGCTGCATACTCAGATCCTGTGGAAGTGTTGTTTGAAGTGTTTGATATTGATCTCTCTCCTTCTCCTGGAACAGGTGAGTCTGAGCTGTTGACCATCTTACCTAAAGAGCCATGACTTCCTCTGGAGTTCTCCATTGGAACAGCTTCTGAGCTGTTGGTGCGCGTGTTTGAACCCTCTTTCTCTTCAGGCATTTCGGCCAAAGACTCCATCGCTCTTGTGTGCTGGATGCTGAGACCGCTGGCCTGCAAATGAGAGAGCTTGTGTGATGGATCCTTTAGTTTCAGATCTAAATCACCTGCTGACTTTGTCCTGGAAAGAGGCCCATTCCAGTCGTACATGTGCGTCGTCCTTCGATCTGAAGCCATTTTGATATCGAAGTGAGACGCAGAGCGTTGGCCATCGGCGAGAATTCCTTCCTTGTTTGGCTCACTGTCTCTGTGGTTGACTGCTTCCACACTGTAACCGTTTTGTGCATTTGCCTCTAATTCTCCCACGCTCCTGTCCAGACCTCTTAATGAAGACATAAAGGCAGGTCTTTCCATCAGATACAGAGACCTCACGGACTCTTGGCTCTGCCTGAGACTGGTGAAATCCTGCAGACTGAGCCTTTTTTGCCTCATGTCTTCCAACCTGGTCTTAATGTCCCTTGACCTGCTGTGAATCAACTGTGACTGATGCTCATTTAAGCCTGTGTAACTACTGTATGGAGATAAAACTGGGGATAACGGGTCATTATCTAGAGGCACAGTGCTCTCACTAAGGTATGTTTCCATCTTCCACCTGTGGAGCGATGATTCAGAGTTGAATGGTATCAAATTCTGGTCTGCTCCATAGAGAGTCTTGTGCCTAAGGTGCTGCTGAGACAATCTGTTTGATAGGTCGCCACTCCCCCTCAGGTTAGATCCAGTCCTGTCGGGTGCAGCCGGGACTCCGATGTCCTTGGTCCCCATCCTCAGCCGAGTCATGGAGTTTAACTTCTGCAGATCTCCGCCATAACTGTGTCCTCGCACCAGATTCCCCATGTCAGGATAGTGAGATTGATGCAGCCTGTCCTGCACGCTCAGGCCCCTGGTCAACATGCCGGCATTGTTAAACCTGTCATCCTGCATCCCTCTGGGTCTCATGTGAATCTGATGGAGGGAGAGCTGGCTGGAGTTTGGGCTCTTCAGGCTCACAGTGTCTCTCAGGTTCTGGACGGACGACCTCTCCCTGAACTGAACTACAGGAAGTGTGGAGCGAGCGTACAGTCTTCGAAACTCCTCATCATAAGAGCAAGCCAGCTGACCTGTGATCACCAGGACCATGCTGAGGTTGATCTTCTCGTAGGACCACGTGTAGCTGAAAAGGAAAATGGCGACACAGTCATCAGAGATCCCACAGGGATGATTATGATCGATAGATTTTCCATGTTACTAATTATGAAGTGATGCAAATCTTTGTCTAAATTTTAGATGCACTTTATGTATGTTATATAAAACACTTCTTGAAAAATGTGGTAGTCAAACATGATAAGAAATTTGCTTTTAACTAAAAATAAATGTAAGAAAGGCTTCACTAACGTCAGAAATCATTGGCAGCTGCTTAGGAAAACATTTTGAAATCTGAAAACAGAGACGGAACCAGAAATCACGGACACTGTTTATCACTTGTACTTACTTGATTTAAGTATGACTTTATGACCTTTAAAGTGAAGACAAGACCACATTTCCACCTGGTATTAACATGTGATCTGTATCCGGATATATTATCTGACTAATAACAAATGATCCACAGCTTTTGCATTCACACCTCAGACAGAAAAGCCTTCATGTTATCTTGATTCAACCCTGAAACGACAGCCGCCTCAGTTGCTTTTGCTCATGTTGCCTTTTCCTCCCTCCTTTCAGACACATTCCCATTCCTCATCAGACAACGTTGGACTTTCTGCATCAGTCCTCGTTACCTGTCTCCCACATCCACCTGCTCACCTGTGTCTCATTCCCCAATTACCCAGTCAGTATATACTGTTCTTCATTGAGTTGCCTGATCATCCTTGTAGCTTTGTGCCTTTGTTTTCCAGCCACATGAACATGGGTCCTGAACTTGGATCCAAAACTGTACCTGCTTCTTTTTTCCTGCTTCATTCCTGTTAACCTGTAGATTCTCAAATATTTCATTTTGGACTTGTTACCCTTGACTGTAAGTTTACGTATCAACATTTTTTCCAATAAATCACTTGGGCTAGCAGGAGGACACAGAGTTAGCTGACCTTTCAAGTTTCCAGGTAGATTTTTTTGTTTGGTTTTTCCGTAAGCATTTACACCTGGCTGGGATCCGAGCACGATGCAAGCCTCTAGATGTTCTTCTTCTGCATTTACAACTTACATTAACAAGTGTCTTTCCTGACCAAGATATGACATCCAGATACAGATCAGACTTTAATGTCAGGTGTAAATGGGTCCAAGTGACCAACAGTGTGTTGGATTTCTGGTTTCACCCATAGTCATCTCAGTTAAGAGGCACCAGTTGGATTAAACAGTTTAGGTCATTTATGGCCCCTGTTTTGATCAAATTGTTGGGGAAAGGCAGGACTGACTCACCTGTATGTTCCGTACAACACGGTTCTGCAGTCTACCAGAATGAACTTTTGCTCCAGATCTCCATGAAACTTCACTCCAGACTGACAGTGATACTGCTGCCCCTGAACCGTCCGAACACGGATGTTCTGATGGAGAAACAAACACAAAGAGTCACCAGATTAGAGCCAAAACAGCCGGGGAGAGAAACAGGTTTTCTGATGATTATGAAAATGTTTTAGAGTAGATCCACACCAGTTCTGTAACTTTGTGTGTTTTGGATGTGATACCAGTTTGTAATCCTTTGCTAAAATAAAACATTAAAGTCAGAAAAATAGAGAAGAAGTGTCAGAAGTAACATGTGGCCCAAGTATCAGTGGGATTAACTTTGCTATCTGGGTCATGCGTGTGCAGGAAATGCTTAATTACACAGAATGAATTCAGCTGCGGTTTGTATGTAGAAATCATCTGTGGATCCAGGCTCATGGTACCCAGAGGATGAAGCTTTCTGTCTTTGGTCAAAACTGGTCTGGTCAGCTGGGCAAAACTGTCCCATGTTCAACACCTCAGTCCATAAGAGGACAAACTCTGAAACTAATGATCAAATTCAAAGTACAGTTTCAGCCGTAAGGATCAGAAACAGCGACAGTGAGACTGTGTCTCCATTTTTTGTGTATGACCTGGTGATTGTGTAATAACTGTTACAGTCTCATGAGGCGAGAGTGGCTGCAAACCACAGACTGTTCAATGAACCTCTTAACTTCCAGGTTTCCCCTTTTTGTTTTGTTAGATTATTACATTATTTGTCTTTACTGTGGTTGGTTTTGTTATATTATTCACTTCATTTGATCATCGTCCGTCTAATCTTATGTGGCCTTGGAGGGTGTGTGTGACTACCTTTGTATAACCTCATAGATAATTCTTACTTATTATCTTATAATATAATAAACTGAATAAAAGGGAGCAGATGTGCTCACAGTCCCTGTTTTATCTGGACTCAGCAGTCTCTGTGTGACCCACTTCAACCCAGTTTTGCATCACAGTAGTAGTAGTTCACGTGAACAGTGGTTGGCCTGTTCACGTTAGAGATCACTGGCCAATGGGACTCGGTTGCGTCTAAGTCCAACCTGTGTACGGGGCAGCTCCAGCCCAAGAAGATAAACGTGTGTCGTACCCGGAGGTCGGGGCTCCGACTGACTCTGTCACCCTGAGCCCAGCGCTGCCTTACTTTACCTGTGACCAAAATAAATTCAACTACTCTGAACTCAAGAATTCTCCAGTTTGTTCTTGTACTTCCAACTAAGAACTTAGAAGACCATCTTCCACCAAACTGTCTGACAGTATCATGTGCATCCTGTCTAAAGACCTCAAACACAAACTTCTCGTTTGTTGCACCATTCGTCAAAAGGAAACGTTCCTGTACAGCATTTTATTCACAAATGTTGTGGTTCAATCTTTGATTTGTTGAATCCAACAGGTTTAGAAATCACCTGTGAATCTGTCTACATATCAGATGACCCTCCTTTTATTTGATTTATACTTTGTTTATGAACCATGTTTTGAACTTTGTGACCTCTTGTCCGTTTATTGCTGCACAGGAAAATGACATAAAAGTCTGTTCTCTTGTAACATTTTAAATGAGATGAATTTTACTTCACTAAATTTGGTTTCATACTTGGAGTTTTTATGTAAATTCTAGACAAAGCGATTCTGGGAAATCAGGAAAGTACAGCAGTATTTTTCCCCCCATTTTCATTACTGGTATCTTTAACACACACACAGAAACGCACACACACCCTTTGTGCCGCTCGACAAGATGAAACCTGTGCGTCTCTGAGGCTGGTATTTTGATGTGGCTACTGGCTAAGCAATTTGTTCAGAGATCACAAAGCCGTCACTGTGTTTGCTCTGACGTCTTGTTTGGACTGTCGAAGCCTCGTCCCGATGCCGCTCGACAGGAAAATCCAGCCACGCTAACAGCTCGGTCCTACGGCCGCCGCAGTCGTCTCGTATGATAATGACAGGTGGAAACGCAGCAGGGGAATGCTGGTAAATGACAGCGTTTTCACGAGGGTGTGGAGCAAATGTCAGACTTAATCCACCGAACGCTGCTGCCAGTAGACGAAAGGTCAGGCCACAGGCGAAACTTCCGCTGGCAGCGAACACCGGTGGAATACAAATCGACAAACAGGCGGCTGAAGGAGTGGAAAGACGAGATTTTCTCCCTCCAGAATGTCAGGAAACGTATTTAACACGTTGTTGTGTCACATGCTGTCTGCTCGTGTGTGTGGCACCTTTCTGTGCATCGTTTTCCAGCATCACACCCAAAGCAGTGATTTCTGAATCTTAAAATCCTATAAACTTTTCACACTGAGCACAAAACTCTCAGTAGACTTTTTAAAACTTAAGATGCTGATATTTCTGGATTTTCAGGCCCAGAAACACTGAAGCTGCAGGAAGCTGCCAACGTAACCGACTTGCATATATTCCTGCCTGTTTTTCCAAAAGTTTGCAAGATGAACATTGTCTGATGTCTGCTGTGCATGAAAAAACAGAAATCCATGAGGCCAAAGTGCGACGAGGAACAGAAAGTTGTCTTTTGTTCTGAACTGATGACATGATCCTGAATTTAGATAAATAAAGGAAAATAATGTTTTATTGTATCTTACAACAATTACTGGCTTTTCTTATGAAATGTTTTCCTTTTTTTTTTTTTTAACTTTGATCAACATTTTCTTTCTTCTTTCTGGATGGAACAGTTTCATGAGTTTAAAGCATGAACACAGGTGTGTTGTGACACCGTCATGTTGTCAAAGTTAAATTTCGCAACAACATGTAAAATATATGTTTCCCAAAAGTAAACTTTAAACACACAAGACAAAGAGACTGAAATCCACTAAAGTCCCACTGGACAAAGTCAGTATATTATTTCCAGAAGACGCTGTGGTCTCACTTCACTGCTTCCGATGCTTGAATAAAATATAGTTTCAGGAAAAAAAAGATGAAGGTTTGAAGATTGATGTCTGAGAAGCTCTGTTTCAAAATTCCAAACCTTTGTGCTTTGTCTCAACATTATCATTATGTTCTCAAACCCAGAAAACAAAAAGCAGGTGGGATGATGATTCTCTCTGAATTTAAAATGCTGATGCCATGTTGATGATGATGATGTTCATGTGTCATGTGAGCGCGGTGTGCGTCGCTCACCTTGAGGTCCTGGATGTTGACGCCCAGTCTGTGCGACATGTGGAGGAAGCTGCTGAAGTGGGAGTCATCCAGCAGGATGTAGACGGCCACTCCCCTCATGGTGGCGCTGACGAGCTCTTTGAAAATATCGACGTCGGTGAAGACATCCATCGCAATGGCAATAACCTGGAGACATATCAAACATTTGGAAATACTTTGAATAGAGAAAAAACAACATCCAGACTGAGGACGTGTGACGAGTCAAAGTTTGGAACTCTGAAGACGTTTTAGTTCTACAAGGGAAAACACATCTTGTTTTCCTGCCTTAACAGCGACAGAACAAAGATGCAGATGTTGTCGTTCTTTCTAAAGGCCACATGGAGAAGAAGAGCGAATGAACGGTGGCGGAAGACGTATTCAGAGAGAACCACGTATCTCTACAAAGCTCCATCAGAAAAACGGCCTGGTTTTTTTCAGGCCTTTTAAAGAGTTGATTCAGCTTCAGAAGGAGGAGAATTTTCTCAACACATGAAGGAAAACTGTTGTATCACATCGATGTTCTGTAAAGGTTCTCAAAGGGAAAAAGCTCGACTGAAATCATGTGTGAAAATCTGTGTGTGCGTTTCATCGATCACTTTCCGACGCTGGATGTCTGTGGAACAAACATGCTCAGAGAAAGAAACACGCCCTGCTCCCATTTCTGAATGATTGGTGTCTCCGGTCGAACGCCGAGGACGTTCAGGCTGAGACACGTCGGCTGGTTAACGTCACGTGTCTGAACATGACCTTCACGTTAACCTTTTCCATTAGCAGCTCATTTCACGCTCTGCAAATTAACCTGTTGTCTTTGTAAAGCTGAGCAGAGTCATAAACAGTCTCTTCTTTACATGTTAAGTTGTAAATAAGTTTATTCTCATAAATGGAGAAACGACTAATAACTCGCCTCAGGTTTTCCTGCAAATCACTATTTTATAAAATATCATATTTTAGAAACAATTTATATGTTTTGATTTGCAAAATCTTAATTTGTAAAGTAACTAGCAAGTGAAGCTTTCATGCAATTGTAATGGAGTAAAAAGTACAATATTTCCCTCTGAATTGTAGTGGAGTAGAAAACAGTACTCAATACTCAAGTACAAATACCTCATATTTGTACTTAATTACAGTACTTGAGTAAATGTACTTCGTTACACTCCATCACTGGTTTTCAGTGACACATATGAACAGTTTGGTTGCTGCATTTTGTGACGTGGTTTAATTTTCATTTGACATTTTATTATGATTAAAAACATGTCACGACCTTAACTTGGACTATTATCTGATTTAGCCTGATATCAGCCAGTTACTGTTTGACTGGCAACCTGCCTTGGTTTAAATCTGTCGCCGGACAAATATTGACAGTCATCTTTGATCAAGCCTTCGTTTCAGCTCGTTTATCTGTTATCGCTCTTTGTTATATTGTTTAAGATAAGATATTTCTTTAGTCCCACAATGGGGAAAATTCTAACTGTTGAGATGTAATTTATTAATTTAGTTGTTTTAGCCATCAGTTCAGTTTTCAGGTAACCAAGCGAGTCTGATGTGCTGCTACAACATTCACTAACTGTTGGAGTAACTGATTACTTTTCTTAACCTTCGGTCCTGTGTTACTTCCTGTGGGAACCTGTTCATCCTCCACTGGTGATACTTCATCTGACAGCTGCTACACTTCAACTTTTACAGGAGGCGTGTTTGCTGCATAGCTGTGGATGAACTCACGCTCAGTCATAACGGCAGAAGAACCGTTTCTATTCTTCTCTTTTAGTTAATGTTTTATTTTATCTACTGAACCACAACAAGCTGTTTTTTGATGGGCTCGGTTTAATCTAGTCATCAGGTTTGTTTTTACAGTTCAAAACCTACGACAGAATCATCAACATCTAGTTTGGCAGGAGATTATGGTTTTGTAAGAGTGAATGAGCCGCTGCAGGACGCGGCACGTCTGACCTATAAAAGAGCGGCGGGCCGCGTCAGAACATGTGGAAACGGACACACGTGTCTGCTCATGTGCTCACACGAGGACTGAGTCAGATGATGTGAGTCTATCCAGATTTCAGGATTTGTTTCTGGGTGTTTCTTTTGAATGGAGCCGTCCTTCTCACAAACTGTCTCAGAACAAAGACACATCGTTCTTAGAATTAGAAAAAGGCTGCTAAGACCTCCAGAACAAAATATGGAGGACGTGACATCTCGGACGTCCTCGACGGAAGCGACAGCCTGGAGACATGGACGCCTTCTGTCCCTCGGGCCGTCTGAGGGGTGAAAGAATAAAAAGGGCACCAGCTGCATGTTGTGGAGCAGCAGTGTGCAGAAAGACGTGATGCTTTTATTGTGCAAGATCCCAAAGATCCTACTTAAGATTAAAATTGAGTCATTGTGTGACTCAGATTTAAAGTATAACTTCTACATCTCTATTAAACACACACAGGAGATATTAACTCTTTAGAGGTCAACTCGTTTTCTAGCATGAACGACAGCCTGCAGTGCACCGTGTTCCTTTGGAAGGGCACTACACACAGGGCGACCTCGAGGGCACTTAATCACGTATTCTTATGTTTTATGAACCATATGTGAAGTGTGTATTTTCCTCTTTCGCCTCTCATTGTGTTTGTGCTTTAGATTAACTGCTGTCGTCCCTGTGCTCCATTTGTAAATATGTGTGCAGCAGAGTCAGGATGAAGAATCTCACCTTCAGAGTCATGTTTTCGACAGTATGTGGTTCTCACCTGCCTCGCCTCCTGGATCTGTTTGCGAATCACCTCCTTGATGCTGGGTGTGTTTTGTCGGGGCGGGTGGAACAGCAGGCTGATGCTCGTGTCCACGCCCTCCAGCGAGACCTCGGGCCAGCCCATGTCCAGGTCGGGCACCTCCTCGTCCGACTCGATCGGGAAGTACGTGGATTGACTGAGCACGTCCGAGACCCGCTTCCCCTCCGAGTCGTCCTCCACCAACGGAAGCTCTGCATTTTCCAAAATGAACAGAATCTCCTCCTCTGACAGGAAGTGGCTGATCTGCTCGGCCCTGAGGAACTCCTCGTAGGCCTCCTTGCCTCCGCAGAGCAGGGCGTAGATGGCCAGGCGGTAGGATTCTTTGTAATGTGGCTGCACATAAAGCTGATTGTCGTCTTCTTTCAGCGAAGACAGCAGGGACAGACTGGACTCCATGGATGCCAAATCCAACCTCTGAGTCTCTTTGCACAACAGGCCTCTCGTTTACCTTCAGCGTGACAGGTTGTGTGAGTGCGAACCATCAGTTCAGACGCTCAACTATAATGAACAACAGAGAAAGGTTGCAGGTATAAAGTGACTAAAACCTGCCCGTCAGGTGTGATTCATCAGCATAAACAACACAAGACATGTAGCAACTTCTTAAACATTATGACTGTCATGAACTGAACGAGTAACAACTGGAAAAGTTCTGAAACTTACTTCATGACTGGTAAAAGAAATCTTGGTTTTCCTGCATCCTGAATCCTCAAAGAAGACGAATTACAAAGAGCAAAGTTAAACCCTGTGCTCAGCCTGGTTGTCTGCTCTCTGCAGCACGAACCAGCAGCGCTGAGGTGTGGATTGAACTGTCGATTCAAACAAATGACTTGCTGTACCTGCCCCGTTGCTCACACACTGTAACAAGCCCCGCCCCCTCCACCTCAGCTCACCTGGGCTGCAGGAGCAGGTTTGTGTACCTGCTGTCATGCAATCCAATGGAGCCTGGATACAACATAACATTTGCACATTTTTACTCTCAAGTCTATTCAGAGTCATGTTACCTCCTGACGTATCTGGGTTGATGAGAGATTGTTCACAAAGACAACAGAAGGAGGTTGATCAGTAAAGTTTATTGCCATCACAAAGCATTGGGAGAAACAGACAGACCTCTCTGACACAGAGACCATATTTCTTCATTCACAGATCTTGACATGATGAAAGTTACCTGGGACAACAGTAGCTGTTGATGAAGGAGGAAACCGTCCCAGAGCAAAAACAAAAAATAATCTGGTATCTGATGTAATTTCACACCCAGGAACTGAACTGAGCTCTGTACCTGCCGACTCCCAGGTCATCCAGCCTAAAGGATACTTCTGCTTTATAACAACTCTGGTCTTATTTCCATAGTTTTGGTCATAATCTTTTACAGGTGACCTGATAAAATCTGGGAACACTGTGGCATCGCTCAGACGAGCAAAGAAACACGATCAGACAGGTTGAAAACACGTAATTGAAACCATTTTATTTGGAGGTAAAACACCTGAAGCGTTGGTAAGAAACCTCGTCCACTACAATAAACAGGTCAAAGTTGAACCATAAAGGTAATAATTTCACTTCTGCCCTTTTGTTTTCTCTTCCAAATAAGTTGGAAATAAGTGACTGCTCGTGTTTCTTGCCCTTTTTTTGTGTGACATCACTGAAAATCAAACTGCGTAAATATGAACCAAGTTGTGATAAACTGAAATGATCCTTCAACACCCAAAGAACACATATACAGGCGTTCCACCGACGTAGCGTAGTGGAAGGTGCAGCTTTTTTAAAACACAGAACATTAACATCTACCCTGGTTTTTATTTTTCTTTCTTTTTGTGCCTTTTTCCCTCCTGTGTCAAAAGTCACAGTGATCAGTTGAACGATATGAAATAACTGAAAAGGACATCTACTGTTTGATAGCAGCCACTGTTAAAGTCCCATTTGTAGGTTTTTCCTGTGTATATCCTGCATCTAGTTCTCAGAAATATAAAGAGAATCAGAACCTTCCAACTGGTTCGAAGCCTGTTCTTTGTAAATGGGACTTTAACAGCGGCTCCATCTATATAAACTTTAAAGTAACAGCTCACACTCATGCTATAAATCAGCTAACAGCAAACGTTTCCCCCTCAGACGTCACCACCACCGTTTACTTCCTCGGTGGAGTCGGAGACTTCATGAATCTGGGTGGGGTGGGCGACTTGACGCCGCGAGATGGAGTCGGGGTTGGAGACTTTGGGGTCGGGGTTGGGGATTTGGGGACCGGGGTGGAAGCGGGGGTAGAGGCTGGAGTGGGGCTCTTCATGGACGATGCTGGGGTCTGGGCCTTGGAAGGGGTGGGGGTGGGGGTCTTGGAGGGGGGAGCTGGGGACTTGGAGGGGGAGCTGGGGACTTGGGCGGCACAGGCGTGGCTGCGGGTGTAGCGGCTGGCGTGGCAGCAGGCGTTTTGGGCTGTCCCAGTTTGGGCTCGGGGAGCTTCTCGCCGTGCTTGTAGACGCTGACGGTGATCTCGACGAACTCGCCGCCGTACTTGTTCCGTACGTTGATGCTGTACTTGCCGGAGTCGTCGGGAGTGACCTTGTTGATGACGAGGCTGGCGAACTTGCCGCCGTCGAACGTGACCCTGGTGTGCTCGGTGGAGGCGACTTCCTGCTCGTTCTTGAACCAGGTGACCTCAGGGGTGGGGTCGCCCCACACGGTGCAGGTCAGGCTCAGAGACTGCAGAGGGTCGAGAGCAAACTCAAGTCAAAATTCATTACAAAGACAGGTTTGTTTACTGTACACAACGTTGACGATGGCGACTGACAACACTGACTGATTGTCCACTGAGAAGCTGGAGGCTGAAAAACTCTTTAGCAAATTTCTCACATCAGCATCTCTGCATAAGACTTTCTGACTCTTTTGGTCTCTATGTTTCATGACAATAAGAAGAAGTGTCAGCTCATAGATCTTCATAGGAACGCTGCCACGATGTAAACAAAACACCTACATTTAATTAGAACAGCATCATCTTACATGTTATTAACATAGTGTTGATTTACATCAACATGTTTAATTTGAGACATCCTCACCTTCTCTTCCATGATAGTGACGACGTCGGGCAGACCACCGACCACTCTGCCACGGTCTGAGGAGAGACAACACGTGTTAAAGCTCGGCTGAGAACATCAACCTGTTTGCATTGTGAAGTGATCTAAGACTCTAAGCCTCCACCTGTCCCAGTGTAAATGTGGCTCTGAAGATGTTCAGAAGGAGAAACAGGAGGAATGTGAAGCTCTAACTCTTTGAACTTTGACACAAAACTCATTCATACTTATATATATATATATAACAAATGTCCAGAAGGCTCAAAGAGCTGACGAGGTCGCTTTAGGTGTCTTTAAACACATCATCATGACGTGATGATGTGACATTAAAAAATCATAAACAAGTCAATGTCCCTTTAATGAGAAGCTCATGTGTCAGAAAAAATAAATACGCTCAACAGTGTCAGTAATAAATAATGTTATACTCACTCTTCTCAGCGAATGCAGCTGCCCTAAAAGATAAAAGAATATGATTAATATAGTTGGATGCACATTAAAGATTAATGTTCAAAAACTACTGTTCTATCAAACAACTTACTTAAGTCTTAGGTACTCCTCATAGGCATCAGTGTATGCTGCAGGAAGAGAAATAATCTCATGACAACTGGCCTCACTTTGCAAAGTCACCAAAAACACAACTGAACTAATAATAATAAAAATAAATAAAACTGAACATAACTAATAATATACTCATCAAGAGATACAGATAAAAGTGTTCATTCCAGGAGCTGAAAAGTTATTTACCTTGTCCGGAGAGGTCAAAGGTCCTGGTGTGGGTCTGCACGCCGTCTGAGATCTCGATGGAGTAGTGACCCTTCTCCTTGTCGGACGGGTCGCAGATCTGCATCCAGGCCATCTCAGCTGTGCCGCCGATCCTCATCTTCTCAGAGGAGGCGATCTTACTCTCCCTGCAGGGAGATAATGATGATGTCAGATCAAAGGCTGAACTTTCCACAGTGAAACAGCTGCAATAAGCCCAGCGACTGAAAGCTGACTGATGATCAGGAAAGATTTATCATCAGAGGAATATTGGAATATGAATGAACAGTTTTTACTCAGTCACATTTCTGGAACAAAAACCACTAAATAATAAATCAACTGAGGTATTTTGCTTTTGGCAGTTGACAGAAAACGGCTGCTCTGAGGCGACTGACTGGTGAGAAGCCACATGACGACGTCTACTAACATTTTGGCCCGATGTTCAAACACTGCAGACGTGTACAAAGTGCAAGGAAGTGTACCACATACACTTCAGCAGGTTTAACAGCTGACAAATGTTACATCTCAGCTGTAAAAGTAAATATTTGAAGCCTGTTTATTTTGCTAAATTGGGTCAAATACAGCTTTTGATGGAAGCGTACTTGTGTTTCCAGATGGTCTTCATCTCTTCTGTGTAGTAGCTCATGTAGCACTGAAGCCTGATGCCCTCTGGAGTACACTGCAGCACCAGGTCGGAGGCAGACGCACCTGAACACAGCAAACACACCGTCAGAGAAAATCAACTGAAAAGAAAGATGTTTGCAGTTAAACCGGCTGCATGTGTGTCCCAGGTTTGAAACTACTTTAAAGTGATTTCATCTTCTGACGCCTTCTACCTCAGTGTTTAAATACATTCAGCTTTTAACGGCAACTTCTACCCTGAACACTTTAGTTGGCTTTTCCAGTAGTCATCCAAAGAGTCCCTTAGGCTGCCTTTTCCCCTAATTTAGGTTGTTTTTAACGTTAAACAACATTTTCTTCTGGTACATTCTTTGAGGTCGTCAGACCTTCGGGCTAAAACAAGCCCCAGCTGCACGAAGCAGAGAGGTAATACTGGATTCAGTGTAAATCCTGAGGATGAACTTTCCAGCAAATCAGGAATCTCGCTCGCACCACAAGCCAGTCGAACACATTCACCACTTCCTGTCGTTCGCATCCAATAACACGACATTTGTGATGATGCATGAATCAGCTGATCAAACTCACCAGCGATGCGGGCGATGGCATTGATGATGTCGTCAAACACTGCAAATCAGAGAAAGACACAAAATAAATGATCACGTTCATCATAAGAATAAGAACAAAAGCCAAAGTGATTGACCCGTTGTGAAGAATGTGAACGTACCTTGGCCTGAAATGTCAAACAGAGATGTGTCCTTTCCTCTGTCGTCGCTGAGCACGGCCTTGAAAACACCCTGATCTTTCCTGGAGAACTGGAAAGACAAACATCACGGCATCAACACGCAGCAGCAACATTTTAGACACATACAAGAAACTGTAAGATAAATTTAAACCTTTCATAAGCTACATGACAGTGTGGTTACGTGATAAGAGTGACGTTGAGTATAAAGTCGTGTCTTGGTTTCTGCGCTCAATGCAAACACAATACTGAGACAGCAGCTGATTGTTTAATGAAGCATTTGACAATTATTTTCTATTATCATCTTATTGGCTGTAGATTCAAACGTTGCAACAGTGACATGCATTTACTCATTATGGCTGATGTTAACGTTTGAAACAACTTTAGTGAACGAACACGTCATCTGTTTCACCACAACATTTACTACCTGAGGACACAAAGAAACACGTTCAAAACTGTTTCATAATTTTTTCATATTATGAGAAAATTCTCCTTGACAACATTAGTAGATTTCACAGTGTGACTCAACTTTTAACATTTCTGACTAAAGGCAAATCAACTATAATCACCTGTATTGTGCTAAATATTAGCTCAGTGTTGGATTAATGATTGTGAGCACGTTATATATCTGTGTGTCGAGGCTGTTACCAGAGGGATGGGCAGAGCGCAGGCTCCAGACATGACACTGGGAGGAGTTTCTGGAATAATCTCATCATCCTCTTTAAACCAGTGGAAAGTCGTCTCCTTCTTCACGTTGGCCACCTGACGCACAAACACAAGGATTAGTTTTCATGAGTGAAAATGAGGCCGAGTGATGAGACAGGTGAAAGAGCGAGTGATTTAAACGTCACCTTGCAGGCGAGCAGAACAGTGCAGTCCTCAGTGACGGTGAAATACAGATACTCCGAGAAATGTGGGCCTGAAATCACAAAGTGGAATCAGGTAAATTAAGATGTGATCAGTCCAACGAACACGTAGAGCCAAGGCTCAACAATGATATAAACATTGACACATTTTTAATATGCATTTGTTTCTGTATTTAAATACACAAAAGTGAAAATGCAACTCTTATAGAAAATAGTGACAATGTTCAATATTGTCTCATGTCAATAAATCCTTGACACGTTCCTGCATCTGAACCAAAAATGAAACCACTTGTCTCTTTGCTTCATTTTACAGCAGATGTTATTGACATCTGTTGACCGTTTTTGAGCTTTTCTGCGAACAAACAAACAAAGAAATGAGACTGAGAAATACTCGACTCTGGAGGAAACTACACTCAGTTAACTCTGGTTAACTCTGGTTAACTCTGGTTAGCAGCGTGTGCAACGAAGAGAGATGTTAGCTCCATGATGACAGTTGAGCCTTGCTGCAGGGTTCTACACATCGTTGTGTGTCGGTACCTTGTTTCCTGATGTGCTCTTTCCTCTGAAACTCGGCCTCCTTCAGAGCAACTTTGAACACTGAAACAGAAAAACACAATAACTTAATGTGGATAAAGTTCAGAGTTCAGTGTCACACTCTGCTTCTGTTAAACGATTTAAAGACACAACAAACACTTGTTAGATGAAGACGAAGACGGCAACAGTTATGTGAAGGAGAAGAAAGCCTCACCGTCTCCCACCAGGACCAGGGAGCTCTGGGTCTTGGCCTTGCCGTCGTGGATCTGGACGGTGTAAGTGCCCTCGTTGGCTCTGGTGAAATGATCCACCGTCATCTGGATGATTCCTGTGGCCACGTCATGGCTGATCTTGTGTCCCTGAGAGGAGAACAAGGAAAAGATTTACATCCACAACACACCAGAGGTCATGTTCAAATCTGAACAATTCTGTCTCTGTCATGAATCTAAATGATATCTTTACTACTGGAAACTACTGGAATAATATAATATCAAAGACCCAATCAATCATTTACAGGCATCCACCCGAAAACATCGACTTGGGTTAAAAGCGACGTCAGAGCTACAGAAGCTGTTTAACAGGTACAGGTAAGAGGATGCTGCTGCGTTACAGCGTCACATGATCTCACAGAGTTAAACAAAGTTCATAAATAAACCTGAGGGGACAGAGAGCAGGAAACATGACAATCGTGAGCTTCATGAAGATGGATGTTGTGGAGTGTTTTGAAAGTCAGTCAGTGTGAATGTGGAAGGCGTTACCTCCCCACTGGTGACCTCCTTGTCGTTAACGATAAACCTGTAGGACACAGACGGGGACAGTTTGACGGCCTGCAGCCAGAAACGCACGTGACCCTTCTCCAAGATCTCATAGTTCAGGCCGTGTTTCAGAGGAACAACTGCACAGAGACGGAGCAAAGATCAGATCCTGACGAAACAGTGGTAACTTTACTGATACAGGAGCTCTGCTGCGTGAGCGCAACACTCACTTGGATGTCTGATGGCGTAGCTGAGCTCCAGCATGGTGTTCAGGGCTGCAGAGGAAAACAACATGAGCATCAAACAGGGGGATAAAGTCTTCTGGCCGTTTCCTACACTGAGACTGTAACTACGTGACGTACCGTCCTCAGTCAGAGTGTGGCTCGCTGAGACTCCGTCCGTGTCGGTGACGACCACAGAGTATCTGCCCAAATCGTCTTTATCAGGGTTGGTGAAAGTCAGTCTGGAGCTGAGAAACAAACACAGCACACGTTCAATCCGAAACTGCTATATCCACCAACTCCACAGGAATCAAACAGAGGAAACTGAAGCCACTGTTGGTTTTACAAATGAATTTCCCAACAAAGTTCCTCAGTCACAAAGTTTGCAGTGTTTTCATGCTGCAGTCTGGTGTAAATCAGACCTTTCAACATATATTGACAGTGAAGTTTCCAATAAAACATTGATCCATTTAAAAGGAGCCGTTCTTTATGGGAAACACGACTGAAACTCAACACAACTAAAAAACTCAGAACTCCCAGAAGTCTCTTAGTACAAAAACAAACAAGAGTTCTTTAAAGGAAACTTTTAAGAAAAATCTTGGCTATTAAACTTTTATTGAATTGCTGTAACTTTTCAGTTCTGTGAGGACACGCGAGCAACAAGGGGGAAACTCTATTTGAAGAGATAATTGTTCCTGCTGTGACCGAAGAAGAAGCCAAACGAGCGCTGAGCTCCGCCTGAGGCTGCGCTCACGGGTCGAGGATCACGGCGAGCTTACGTTCTGCCCTTCGCCGTGACGGCCACCCTGGGGCAGTCGCCGATGGGTTTGTAGTTCTTTGACCACACAAACTTGGACGTCTCGCAGATCTCACAGGCCTCGAGAGACAGGAAGACGTCCCCGGTCTCCTCGTCCACGCCGGCCACGATCTCCTTGGTGCCTGCGAACGAACAAACACGACATGAAAAATTATACAGGAAAAACGTTGCTTTGTTTCCCACCTCAGTCGGTTGAACCAAGATACAGTTTTTCATATTATGTATTTAGAAATAGAGTGTGGAAGAACATTTTCACTAAATATTTTTGTGCAACAATATTTTAAAAGTACATTTTCTAAATAAGTACTTTCACTACATCGTTGTTATGTCATTATCATAAAGGTGTATTTATACCTGATAAAAGACTGAATGTTGGTGAGCTGGACCGACGTCAAAGTTCAAACTGCCATTTAAACAAACATCCTGCCGGTGGTCATGTGACGCAGCCCCCGACATGTTCGCAGGTATTTAGTTCATACGACAGGTGCGGTGCAGAGGAAGTTAACCGTGTCGAGCCGTTGTTACCTGGAAGAACTTTGGCGCAGACCGGCTCAGACAGCTGGGAAGCTTTTCCGACACCGTTTGCATTGACAGCACGAACTTTGAACACGTAGGTTTCACCTTCCTCCAGACCGCTCACCTGCAGGACACCATGTCAGCTTAACCGTACAGGTTTCATTCAAACGTTCAATAAAGAACAAGTTTTCTGTCATTGCCATCAAATGTCTTTATGCTACGGTCTGCAAAGCCAAACAGTTTAACCACAGGATCATTTCCGGTCGGTCTCCTACCTGCAGGTAACGGTGATTCACAACCTCCTGATTCAGAGTGACAAACTCTGATGAGCCCTTCTTGGCCATGTCCACAAAATATCCAGTGACTGCGCTCGCTCCGGTGTAGACTGGAGCCTTCCACAGGATGACCAGGGAGCTACCTCTGACCTCACTGAAGCTCAGGTCGTAGGCTGGACCTGGAGGTAAGAGAGGAAGAGCTCTGGTATATTTTTCTTTTTGTCAAAGTAAAAATGTTGAGTAGAAGAACATGAGACAGAGAGCAGTCAGAGCTGTTTTTATTTGACTACCTGGCTCATCCATGGTCCAAGCTTCACATTTCATCGGGGCGCTGGGAGCCGAGGGCACGCCGACGCCGGCCAGGTTAGCGGCCTGGACCTTGAACTCGTAGAAGGTTCCCTCCTTCAGATTGTCAACCTGAAGATACAGAGGTGTGATGTGATCATGAAATATTTCTATATATTAGATATTAGCTGTTCGTTGTAGTTTAGTGCGTGATTGATGCCACTCACGGTGCAGATCCTCTCGGTGACGGCCATCAGGTTGACCTCCTTCCACACCAAAGTGTCGGCGTTCCTCTTGTCGATGTAGTAAGCGTTGACCTTGGAGCCGCCGCAGTGTTTGGGACTCTTCCAGGCCAAAGTCATGGAGGAGCCGTCGCAGCTCAGCAAGGTGATGCCGAAGGGAGCGCTGGGAGTAGCTGGATCACAGGTAATATTAAGGTTTAATACGCATTTTAGATACTTGACTGGAACTTAGTCTCTTCAAGAGGAAAATATAACCCTGATTCCAAAGAAGTTGAGACGCTGTGTAAAACATAATGGCAGCAACATGTTTCAAACAAGTTGGCACAGGAGCAACAAAAGACTGTGAAAGTTGTGGACTGATTGAAAACACCTGTTTGCATCATTCCACAGGTAAACAGGTTCATTGGTAACAGGTGATAGGATCATGATTGGGTCTGAAAGGTTCATCCTGGAAAGACTCAGTCGTTGGAGGAGAGGTTTCAACACTTTGTGAACACGTGATTGGACTCAGGAACATTTTGTAGAACCTTTGTCATAAACACAGTTTGTTTGCTAACGATTGCATCCTGTTTATCTATGTTTTACACAGCGTCTCAGCTTCAGGGTTGTTTATCTATGTTTGATTATTTCAATCAACTGTGATCGTTCTGGGGTTTTGTTGCTACTGTGTACGGTGAAAATATGCAGTTCTGTGATAAAAACACATAAAGCAAAGTGAAAGTGGACAAAGTGGGTCAGTCAGGTGGGAGAACAAACAAACAAGCTCTTTCATACGCACCATAGTCCACCCCTTTGCCTGAGTAGTGAAATGAACGACACTGAACATCAGGCTGAACATCGATCTCGTTTCTGACACTCATCACAGAATCTCATCACCTTTTGTTTTAACTTACATATTCATCAATGGATTGATCTGTTCCTTTTTTAATCTGCATCCAACAGTTTCTATAGAACCCATGTGAATGTGGTGCTGCTCTCACCGAGTGCCGGCTCCACAGCGATGGGAGACGACTCCTGAGACTCGTCGCTCAGGCCGAAGAGGTTGACGGCCTGGACACGAAACACGTAGGTCTCCCCTGGGATCAGACCGTGGACCACAAACCTGACACACACACACACACACACACATATTAGTACCACACAGAGGATTTGCTTTATTTGTGCTGATTAAACACTTTTTGCTCAATGTATGAATGAATGTAAAAGCTTTATCAAGCTGGATGTAGTTCACAATAAATCAATCAAGTCTGAAATGAAAGTCAATTACTGTCAACAGTCAAAGTCACTGAACTCGTGTGAGAGAGGCAGAACATTTATAAGTTAGAAAGATGACGAAGTGGTTAAAAACATGAAGAAACAGCTCATGACTTGGTTTGTCCTTCTCTTGTTTTCCCAGCAGGACTCCGAACACTCACCTGGTGTGTCTGAAGGGCTTGTGGTTACAGGGGAACCACTCCTTGGCTCCGACCACGCGGCCGTCGATGTAGTATCCCATGAGGTTTTTCAGATGTTTGGGAGCCTCCCACTGCACGAACACGGACGACTTGGTGTTTCTGGTGGCGACGACCTGACCGGGAGCAGAGGGGACGCCTGTCCAGGGCGAAACAAGCCGCCATTAAACGCCAGTAATAATCTGATTAATTAACATTTAGAGATTTGTATTTTGCCTTCAATTTATGTGCTTAAAAGAGCCACATTATAAAAATTACATGCTAATAGTGAAAATAAATAAAACAAATTTCAGCGTGTAAAATGACTGGATCCTGGAAAACACAGAGTGAGCTTCATTTCCCACATCAGGATGATTCAGACACATCAGCTGTCAATCACAGAGTTTGTTACCGGACTCTTGCACCATCGACACTTTCTGGGAGCAACAAGCCGACTCCCATCAGGTGCTTTTCATTAAAGAGAAACACTAATTATTATCTTTAATCTAACTGACTGCAGCTCAGATCTGCACATTATGTCACTTTCTGGATTGAAGACAAGTTGACTGCCACTTAATGAAACATGCAGTCAAAGGTGTGTCCTCGCTGTGTTTTCAGTCAAAGGTGAACAAACAGAGTGAATCTGTGAAACTGGTTTGGAGCTGGAAAAACAAAACAACAACGTGGAGGGCGACCGGAGGGAAGTGATTATGTAACATATGACCTTTAGTTCAAGATGCTGCAGTAACAGGTTGTGACACTTCAATGGGAAAATGTAACTGCATTTTTAAATACACTGTATTTGACATATGAAAAATAATAAAATGATATAAAACAATTCACAGACTGATGACATCGACCTGAGCTGCGAGGAGCAGCAGATGGACGAGGTCTCATGGAGAAAAGATGAGTTATGTGCTTTTCTTTACATAAGGTCATAACATTCAAACATATATCACCTGCAGGATAAAACCTGCTCCTCTGCTTGTTTAAACAGGCCACAGTGCAAAGACCTGTGCATGTGTGTGCTGTGCCCATCACTCATTGTTAGATCTCACACACGGTGAAACGGTGGCTTTAAAAAGGTGTTTGCATTCAACTGTACGTACCAATCGGCAGCTCAGTGCCTGCAACAGACAGTGATTCACTTTATACAACAAGGTCAATTTGAGCATTTCATGTGTTAGTGTTTGCATTTTACACTGTTTGCTCAACTCTGCTGGTGTTATAACACAAAAACACTGTTTCCATCTGGACAAGAACTGAAGTCTGTTAGAGACCAGAGGCTGCGTGAGGAGACACCGACGGTCCACAATGTCGGGACACAGAAACCAGCAAATGTAAAGATACGTTCCCTCATTTTGCTCTCGAATGCAAAGCAGAATTTCAGCTTTACTTTCCAATTGACTGTAGATTTTATAGATACTGTATTAGAAACATAGGAAAGGTTTTGTTATAATGACTGAAATCAAATCAGAAAGATGCACCTGTCGTCTTTAATTTAGTTTGTCTGTTTCTCTTATAGACGCAGGAATGTGTTTCATCCTAACATGTAATAATAGAAAGCTCAGGAAGGTTCAGTTCACCTTTGGGTCTATTATTTCATTTCACCTCATTCTTTCTTCTCCATCTGTTTAGTCCTGACACAGGAGCGAGAAAGTGCCTTCGCACGAGACCCTTTAAGATTTTTATCTATGTCTAAATGTGTCTGAATAAAAGAACAGATCAAAGTATCAGCTCTCACTTTCTTTCAAACTGTCATCAATTTGTATCCGTGTGTGCGAGTGTTTGTGTATATGTGTATTTGTGTGTATCGTACTTTGCTGTGTGTCTGACACAGATCCCAGCTCTTACCATCCTCATCCACCTTTTGGACGGGCTCGGAGGAAGCCGAGGCCTCGCTGGAGCCGTACATGTTGACCGAATACACTCGGAACTGGTACTTTTGCCCATCTTGCAAATCAAAAACCGGGTAACGAGGGGCGTGCAGTGTGACTGCCGTGTCGATCCGCTGCCACGCTCCAGTGCCTGCTAAGCACTGTGGGAGAGTCGGGACATGAGAAGGTACAACCATCTGCGACACAACCTCATCAACGTAGCACAAACACAAAGACGAGCTCTCAGCTGCAGTTGGGGCTCAATTTAGTTTGAATTTGACCAAACCAGGACTAAAGTCAATCACTGATATGCAAATCTGAAATATCAAAGTGTAAAAGTTGTGATCATCATCCAGAGAACCTGCAATTTCTGGGCAGCCCAAACTAGACTGGATGTTTAGGGCCAATACTAATATTGTTGTTGAAGAGATTCATCTGCAACATTTGTTTTTACTTATTACAAATTTGGCAAGGATTTCCTTAAAGACTTGTGAGAAGAAAGATGAACAAATGAACAAAAAAGAGGGTGTGAATTTTTAACTGTAGGTTTCATTTGAAATGATCATAAATAAAAACATGTGAACTGAGAAAAATAAGGGTTAAACTCTAAACTACACTAAGTATGCAGAGACTAACATGTCTGTATATCTGTACCAACATTGCTCTTGCACCTACCTTCATATCTACATTTCTAGCACATGGATTGATTGTCAGTTTTTTATGGGGGATTGCACATGTGACCATCACAGTGATTTGTTTTGGCCATATTTTGCAGCCCCAACAATACAAGTGATACATGCAGAGCTTCAGTCCTTTGAACACATGTAACCTCTTAAACTCTGATGGACTCTGATGCACCAAATCTATTTTCACACACTCGTGTTCAAACCCACAGAAACTTTTCTGGTCAATTTTAATTTGAACAAACTTAAGGCGGCATTAAAGCGGAGAATCCTGAGTTTAAGAGGTTAATGTCTTTATGTGTTCACTGCAGTGCAGGAACAGTAACAGTGGGCTTCACTGATGGAAATGGACGGTCGGCGGTGAAGCGACACACACCTTCTCGATGACGTACCACAGCGGCGCTCGTCCTCGGGGGCTGGGAGGCGTCCAGCTCAGCACGACGTACGATTTGAAAACCTCGGACGCGTGCACGTCGGTGGGCTCCCCCGGGATCGTTACGTAGCCTAGATTGGGAGTGAACGGTGTTGAGGCCTAAAGTACGTACAGCAGCACCTGTTGCAGAAGTCCCACGTCATGTGTGTCTATGTGAAGTGTTTTTAATGATGTATTTCATAATTTCATATCAATAAATGCTGCAACTGAATGAGTTTGAATTTGTCAAAGATAAAATTATTACTTTGCTTCTTTTATATATTGCAGTAAATGTGGGACTTCTACAACGGCCTCAAGTGTAAAACGATACCAACGTGTTGATTATTTTTTAGGTTTCAAATTAGTTCTTGTGTTAAAAGGTTGGTTTGAGGTGGAGAAGAAGATACTCGACACACTTTGGAGGAAGAAAACTCGTTAAGAGGTTTTAATTGGAGGTGATTAAAGCACGAATAGAAGAGTTGGAGTTAGATCAAAGACGACACCACAACAGTTAGGATGGGAAGAGATGGGAAAACGGGTCTGTGCAGAATTAAAGTTAGAGCTGATGTTAGGCCTATTTTCAATTCTTGTGTCTATTTTGTTTTGTAAAGTTTCATGTTTTACATCTGACATTTGACAGAAGCTTGTCTGCAGTCAGTGTGTAGAAAAGTCTGGCATTTATCGAGCAGGTATGGACGTATTGTAAGCTTTGTCATCGTTTGTTCGTTTCTTTTCTCTCCACTTTTGAAACGTTGAATGTGTTATGATGGAGCTGATGGGGTTTGGAAGCAGGGAGGGAGGTGTTAGAAAGTGGTTTGTGTGAGATTCCCATGAAGTGGATTAAAGGATTAAAAGCAAATCACTGAACCCGGATCAGTCTTCAGTTGTACCGTACCTTCCAGTTCATCATCCTTGATCACTATGTCGTATTTTCCTTCGATTTTAATCACTGGTGCAGGAAACAACAACAGACCTGTCAGGAAACGGTCGTGTCCCGCTGCTTGGTATTTTGCATTTACCTTCCTCGGTACCTTGCAGCCTCTCGCTCTCGGCGGGGTCGAGGGCAGTCACCTGGTCGGACTTGCGGGACGGCCTGCTGATGCCGGCGCTGTTCACGGCTCGGACCCGGAAGTGGTAGGAGTGTCCCACGCGCAGGCCGTGAACCGGGTATTTACAAACCTTCACTGGGGCGTCGTTGCACTGGACCCAGGTGTCGCTGCCGGCTTCACACCTGCAGACACGACATCATCAGTTTAATGAAAATCTCAATTTTACATCCAAACATTTACTGAATACTCTGAAAAATCTAGAATAAATTTAGGGTAAATTAACTTTCATGATCTTAAATTTGCTTTGATTAAATATTAAGCTACTTGAACTTGAAGAACTCTTTTCAAAATGTTACAAAGGGCAACGTGTTAAAAACCAATGGAAACCGACAATAATAGTGAATGGAAACATTTATAGGTAAATAACAGACATTAAACTTTACATTTTTTGGGGGCCACCTATGTGAAAGAAACAAGCTTAAAACAAAAACTCTGACATAAAACTAATAAAGTTGTGCAAAGTGCTGAAACTGACGACTACTTTTATTACCGGTTAATCTGTCGATCGTCTCTTCGATTAATCGTTTAGGTTATGACATGTGAGAGAACGTTTTATCCAACAAAAAATCCAGATTTCAGTTTACAAAACAGAGAAAAGAGAAGCTGCAACCAGACAATATTTGACTATTCTGTTTGCTTAAAAGATGAATTGATCGTATTTGTTAATCAACTAATCGATTGATCAGCAAGTCGTTTTGACTACAGGTCAGATTGAACCGCACAGAAAATGTGATGTTACACCAAAACTACGAGCTGAAAATAGAACTGCAGAGTGGGTGAGATTGATGAGTGCAGCTGTAAATAAATACTCTGACATCGTTTCTAGTTTGAATAATTTCCTCGGCGTTACAGTGTAATTTGACTGTATTCATGTCAGTGTGCTTGAAACGCACCGATCCACGAAGTATCCGCTGATCGCCGCCTCATTGACGGTGTTGGGGGGTTTCCAGGCGACCAGGACGTAGTCCGAGTTGATGTCATACGCCTTCACGCTCATCGGTGCGCCGGGGGCCCCGGCCGCAGAGGGGGTGGCGTCTGGGGGCCGAGGGAATAAGGATGTAAGGTAGGAAGGGAAGAAGGAGACAGAAGACATAAAGAGGGACACAGATAGAAAGATGAGACTGATTTGGAACAGACAGATGGAGAAAACACAGAGCTCCTGTTCGAGCCTCCACTGCTCAGCGCTGTTGACAAGAAACTCAGATTTGTTCTATTTATATGTTCAATGAACAACAAAATTGAAATATGTTATATCTATCTATCTATCTGCTTCTATTTCTCCACGCCTGTGTTTGCATGTGTGCTTGTTGAACATATTTAATTTGAATCAAAGCTCAGACCAGAGCTCATCATGGGAACTGAAGTCCTCACTAATTAATGGTTTACAGACCAGTTATAAAGGCAATAATCCCTCACTCTGTCCTGTTGAGGCACATCCTCAGATCAGGTTTGGTGAGAGCTGAGTGAACTTCAGCTGAGTTTACGAGCCTCTGATGTGACATTTGTAATGGGTTGAGATTTGGCTCGAGTCCTAAAACCTCGACTGTGCTGAAAAAAAAGGATAAATATTTGGATGAACCAGTTTATCCATCCGTCCGTTTACTCATCCAGCAGATTGTCAACAAAGACACAAAGAGGCCGAATCGACATCTTTCAAATGAACAAGATTTTCTGTTTTGTGAAAAACATCCTCATAAAAGAGGATTGAGACCTGCTGAAGAGCCTGATCACCACAATCTACAAAGTGGTGTCAGTTAACTCCTGATATCTAATTGTTTAATTGGTTTGTTTATTTTTTATGTTTTATTTGAACTTAATTTGTGATTCAATTATCTTATTGACATTCAGCAACAGTTTGTCTGAAATGTCCCATTTTGACATCGGTGACAAACAAAGGACCAAACAAAAACATGATCATAGATATGTAACTATAAAGTCTGGCCTTTGAGATATTACATAGTTAACACAGTTTTTCCCAGTGTGTCATGATTATTTCCAGTGTGTGATTGATGTGTAGGCAGTTCAGACGTGCTGATGATTGACGACACACGCTGACGGGACGCAGAGGGACGCACCTGAAACGAACAGGTAGGCACTGTGCTCGGTGGTGCCGTCCTTGGTGAAGATGCGGAGGGTGTAGAGACCCTCGTCGTCCTTGGCCAGGTGAGGCAGCGTCAGACGGGCTCTTCCTCCACCCACCGCCATCTCCGCCAGCTTACTGGGTTTCAGCAGCTTGTCTGTGAACAGACACAGCGACCAAGACACACGGTCGACACCAATGAGCTGTTTGACTCTGAGGAACGCGAGCTGGACGTCGCCTCTACACCTGAACAAACTGAATGAGTCTTACCGTCTCTGTACCACTGGGCGAGGGGGGGGACGTTGGGGAGGTCGGGGACGACCACCGTGCCGCACACCAGACTGACGGAGCCGCCCTCCACGCCAAAGGTCACCGGGAACCGGTCGAGCAGGGCGACCTCCAGCTTACTGGCGTGGATATCCGTCAGATGGGGCACTGAGCGAGGAGAGAGACGCTGTTCACGACAGTTCGTAACATATTCACAGAGAAAATGTGTATTTGGTTTGAGGAATTTCAAGGTTTATTTTAGCGAGTGAAGGAGTGTTGTCGATAAAGTGAGCTTTGGATCCTGTTCACCTGTCAGTCAAACCTCACGGTGTGTTGTTGAAAACCATCATGTGTTTGTTCACCCTGATTGGCCATAAGATTGATCGTCCAGTTCTAACAAAATCTGGACTCACAGTGAATCTCACAACATTTTGTTTGGAGCACAGAGACTCGTGACATTTAATAGTAGGGGACATTATTTTTTTCACGTCATTCTAGTCAGTTTCCCCACTGTGGCACGAATACAGGTTTATCTTATCTTATCTCTTATTTACCTAATTGCTTAATGACTTCATTTCCCAAACACGCACATGTTAAGTAAAATGAACATGAGTGTTTTATTAGATCTTCATCTATTCACTGTGAGCAGACATTCCTCCTGACGCTGACGACATCAGCTTCTTACAATAGTTTCCGCTGCTTATCGCTCCTCTCACATGCGCTGCTATTTGGAGCCAACTGATCCTGTGTGGTTGAACTGGTTGTGTCTGGGACTCCAACCAAAAATGAAAAAGCTCCCCACCCTCCGGCTGCTGCCCCCTCTGTCCTCACCTAAACCAAGATGGCAGGACTCCCCGGATCCTGCTGGTCCTGTGAAGAAAAATAAAATGAGGATAAGAGAGAGAAACATGACGGAACCGGAGGAGGAGGAGGAGGAGGAGGAGGAGGAGGAGGAGGAGGATGAGGATGAGGAGGATGAGGATGAGGATGAGGAGGAGGAGGAGGAGGAGGAGGAGGAGGAGGATGAGGAGGATGAGGAGGAGGAGGAGGATGAGGAGGAGGAGGAGGAGGAGGAGGAGGAGGAGGAGGAGGAGGAGGAGGAGGAGGAGGAGGAGGAGGAGGAGGAGGAGGAGGAGGAGGAGGAGGAGGAGGAGGAGGAGGAGGAGGAGGAGGAGGACTTACTCTTCACAGTGACTGTAGCCTTGCTGGTGGCCGTGCCGTGCTGGTTGGTGGCCACAGCGCTGTACTCAGCTGTATCACTCACAACACACCTGCAAGACCAGGCAGCACACACACATCACAATCTGATCAAACAAATCAATATATGTCCATATATTTCCATATTTCGTAAATATATCAAATTCAGAATATCATGTTCTGAATTTTTACTCTCTAATCTTCATGTGCAGTTATTAATCTGACTGATAATGTTTACATTTTCATTGGTATTTTCTCACTTGAGATATTTCTTTTTCAACAGAAAAGAAGATGGTAGAAAAGACTGAATCAGGCCAATATGGAATACATATGTGATGATGTTAAACATAATATAAGGATTTCTTCAACCTATATGCTACTTAAGGGGGAAATGTGTGAGTTAAACATTGAAATTAAACACTGGGAATGAAGTCAGGCTTGTAAAATGGCTGATGGGAGCTTCTCCTGAGTTTGAACTCAGTAATACCTTTTGTTTATTATCACAGTATTCCAGGAAAAAAATAAAATAAATAAATAAATTATATATATATATATATATATATATATATATATATATATATATATAGGAGTTGGGAAAAGGTCGAGGTCGAGAGGTGATTCACAATGACATCATGGGTTTGAAAAAATAAACCAAAACAAAACTAACACATGATTGTATGAAGGATTTTCCTACAGGGGAACACTTTGTAAAACTGTTGTCAGTAAACACAGTTTTTATTCATGTTTATATTTGACAGGGATTTTTTTTCCAGCCCTGAGATGTTGTCTAGCTGATGTAGGCAGTAATGTGGCCTGAGAGGCAAAACCCAGGGAAAAACGATCATTTCTGTTCATAAAGCAAACTGTGAAAGTGTTTGTGGGTGAGAGCAGGATTTTGATCTGTCCCCTGTGGACATTTTGCCAGACAAATAGGTGACATGTCCACATTTAACCCGACGGCCAAAAAGGATCGGGGTAAGAGAGGAAACAACCAGCTGAGTCCATCTTAACGTCTTGGCACCGTAACATAGAGTCAAACATCGGTTCACTGAGCAGCTCAGCTCTTTCTTTCCTCAACGAGAGCTCAGCGGCTCTTCGCGCTCAGCGGTAAACTCCTCAAGCCAAGGTCAAATCACAGGACATCATGTAGCGTCTCTTTTGAAAAATAACCTCACATGTTGGGAGGGAAGCGAACAGAAGTCGGGCCGAGGCAGCGGCGCCCTCGTGACGGCGATGGAAGAGGAGTCTGAGGGTGAGAATAGAAGGAAGAAATGTGACCTTCACCCTGGACGGAACTATTTTAAAAGAGGATCCATTTTCTCAGCCGTGGGGGACATAAACTGAGTCTTCTTCCAATACAGCTTTTCACTGGGCTCTGAAGGAAAAAAACCTCTGACTTCTTTATGAAGTTGGGGACATGGATGACAGTTTCCTCGACACTGTAACGCAGTGACGGAGGAGCTGAGATATTCAATGTCTCAGAGTGAAAAGAGAGAGAGAGAGAGAGAGAGAGAGAGAGAGAGAGAGAGAGAGAGAGAGGGAGCAGTGGGAGGAATTCATGGCTCGAATGACGCAAAGGTCAGCGCTTCGACACGAACAGCTGAGGAGTCTTGAGGATGACGAACAGGCCAGCAGGCTGAGTCCTGGCCCTCGGTCGAACTTTCCTCTCTGACCACTCTTTTAATTTTAGACACCAGAAGTAGAGGTGGGCGCGAAAATATTAAACACTAAAGGTAGATTAAAGATAGAAACATTAAAGGGGTCAAGGACGAGCTTTTGTCTGCTCTTTTCATTTCGCTCTGGCACCACACATTTTTTCACATTCTACACATTTCAAGTTTTTTTGTACCGTCAACCTGCAAAAGACAAGGCTGCGTGTTGATGTCGCTCCAAATGGCATCAAGAGGTGGAGACAGTGTGTTTGACACTTCCTGTAAGAGGATGACACCGTCGTTCTGTTCTTGTTCATTTTTACAGTAAAACCTGGAAAAGTGGAGCTAAAACTTTTTATCTTATATCATTACTGGAGCGTGAAACCAAACCAGATCTTAAAAAGTTATTAATTTGACAAAGCTGCAACCAGTGACGTTATTTGTTGAGAGAGCATTTAATAACTTCAGATATTGTTCAGTTTTTATGTCGTAACTCTGCAGACTTGTGTTCGAGTCGTACCTGCTGATGATCAAACTGTGGACTCCATACTTGTTTTCAATCTTGTACTTTCCTGGGGCGCTCAGAGGGTCGACCGGCACTCCGTCTTTATACCTGCAGACAGCGTTCACACTTTCAACTGGTAACATCTGTGTGTGTGTGAGGACACACGAGTCTCTGATGGTCCGTCCGACAATAAAGTGAAATGTGTGGTATTGAAACAGCAGCAGATGTTTACGAGGTGATGGCTACTGAAAATTGTTCTGTTGTCCAATATTTAAAATAATGTAAGAAGTGTCATCAACTACAGATCTTACAAACTGAGCGTCACCACTTCACTAGACTTGGAGGCTGTGAGCTTAAATAGTTGAACCTTTAAATGTGGTTTTACTGATTCTGACATGAATACGACGTGAATATTCTGACCATTTGACAATGGGCCTCGGGTTTCCCTGCACAGTGCAGAACAGCTTGACGGGCATCTTCTCCCACACGGTGTGGGGCCGCAGGGCGACCACGAAGTCCGGCATCTTGGGGATTTCATCCAACAGCTCCACCCTCTTGGTCATCATGCCCTTAACCTGGAGAGAGAGAAGCGACAGTGACTCCACACGGGTCTGCGCTCCATCATCTCTGTCGACATGTGGTCATCAACATTTCCCAGCTGACATCGCTATCAGCAAATCTGAAATCTGCTCAGACCAGAAGGATTGAAGAGGTGAAGTCAGACCTGCAGTCAGACTTAGCATCATCTGCCTGGATTCACACATGGAGACGAGGCCACCTTTATTTATATGGCGCCATTCAAACACAGTGGGAATATCACAGTATTACATTATATTTTGAATTAATATGTTGTATAACTGTATGTTAATCTGATAAAAATAGACACATTCCATAATCTACTATTGAGAGTAGTTTGTCAGGACTCATCTGTCTGTCGACATATGACACTTCATTTAATAATATTAGTTAAGTTAATAAACGTTATAAAGGCTAGAATCTAGATACATGATCTTCACTGTATTAAAAATGCAGAACATTATGGATTTCTGCCTTCAGCTGGATTTTGGAAACACAAACATATTCGAGGAGTGCTGTTTGTTCCACAGACACAGGAAATAACTAAACAGAAAAAATGCATCTTCTGTCTTAATTCTCATCCTAAAAACAGCGAGAGGCCAGTTGAGGATGGCTGGAGGTCCATATCCCACAGTACAGCACGTCAGAGATCTGCTGTATCCGGCTGTAACACAGAGCCAGTCAACTTTCTTCTTTGAGAGAGTCTTAACGTTAAAGTAAAGCTTTATAAAGAACAAACTTGCATCAGTCAACAGTGAACATCTCAGATTTGTGCCTATTGAACCAGAGGATATTTTGACATATGCACACTTCGGTTGAGTGTCATCTGTCCATACGCAATATGAAATGTTTGATTGATTATTATGAACTGATTTGATCTGTGTCAGTTCACACACTGACGTCAACCTGTTCTCAGCTGGTGAATCAAAACTGTGATGAAACACTGACTTTCTAACGAAGCCTCATCGAACCTATTAGCCACTTTTGCAGGATACTGAACATCAACAAAACACGATGACATCATCATCAAACACAGCAGCACAGAACAGGTCAAAGGTCACGTGACTGGCTCCTCACCTCTCTCTGGATAGCAAGACTGTCCACTTGGGCCTTGGTGGCCATCCTCATCCTGTGGAGCTCCTCCTGAATAACAGTCAGTCCTTTGCCAACATTCGTCGTCACTCGCTGGTACTCCTCCGTCCCCTCAGCAGTCCTGCCGACACACACTTCAACTGATCCACTACCAACCGACTACATACATATGATTCATGATGTTATTGTCGACCGTGAGTTAGACTTTTGTTTATCTTACAGACTTAATAGTGAAAAGATTGTGAAACATTAAAATACACGAGATTTCTTAAATAGTCTTTTTTTGCCTGTTATGAGCACTAAAATAATTCATTTCAAACCTTTGACCTTTGTCCATCTCACTAATAAACATAAAGTAGTAACTGAACTTGGAGGCAGACTCACAAGATAGAAGAATAGATTAGAGAAAGAGTAGATTCAAGTTTGATCTTGAGTATTTCATCAGTGATACAACAACAAAGAGAGAGTTTTACAAGTTTATTAATCACTGACAAACTGTCTCCGTCATCCCAACAGAGTGAGTTTAACAGACAGAGAGCTGCCTCACTAATATGATCATTACTGAAAGACGTGCTAGTAACGCTGGAGAAATGTGCTGTCTTCACCGAGCTCAGCTTGTGGAGAATGTAGTCCAGTATTACCTTACACCTAAAATAGCCTGACACATGACGGCCGACGGGACTCACCTCTCCCGGAACACCGGTATGGTGTACGCTGGTTCCGCCATCGCCTCTGTGGCCTGGGCCTGCACCTGGCTCACCGACGTAGAGCTTGATTTCCTGTTGGGAGCAGGTCCGTCATTGTAAAACAGGCATTGAAATAACTGACAGTGGGTTTTAGCTTTGCAGAAGCAGTCACCGTGCTAATATCTCCCATGATGCACCTGAGCATTTTCTTGTATTTGAATATAGAGGAGGGCAAAATGTCGCCTTCATGACAGCTGATCACAGATTTGCTGCCACCTCCTCATTCACTGTGCATTTTCATTGGACTGTAGATAAAACTGTTGTGAAAGGTTGATGAGGTCAGTGTCTGATACACAAGGAGAATTTGACCAATGATTTCATTCAAAAACTACATTACATGGTTTTTCAAACTGACAGAAGTTTCTGAACAATTAAAAACTCTCAGCTCTCCATGTTGTTCTTCTCCAATCGTTCTCATGGAAAACCTCTGGAGAAACTGGGTCTGTACTGATCTGAGTATCTCCAGCTCTCAGATGTAGGTCAGGTTCAGGCTCCGGCACAGAGCAGGAGCTACATGACAACATGGCGTCTTTCTCAGGCCTGAGCCGGTGATCGGTGGCTCAGGCCTGGAGCCTGGACGACAACGCTAGCACAGCCTTCATCTTGCGTATCAAGTTCAGCTTCAGAGCATTGCGTAGCAGAGCTGGAGGAAGAGCCAGGCGCTACAGCAGGAAAATACACACGTCTCATGACCTGAGCGATAAAACCAGGCAGAAGCTGCAGAGCATCAGAACTAACATGTGGCCCTGACCATTGTTTTAGCTCCAGATCATCCGGACCCACGCTGAGAAAAGGGGCCACAGACTCACTGGTCCAATATAGCAAACACAGCCCATGTTTCTGATCTACGTCTTTTCCAAGCTTCTACATTGGACATGCAATCAGAGAACAGATACCATCGCACAGAGGGATGAATGGATTCCCTCTGAAAACCAGTCAATTAACTAACATTAGGTAAAAAGAAATTCAGCAGCTCACGTTTCTTTCGACAACATGAACTGATCTCTCTCAAACTTTCTCAGAAACTCTCTCTAGTCGTCTGGTCTGTGATCGTGGCTTTCAGCAACTCGACACACTGACGACTCCAGCTGGCAGCAAGAGGGAATGGGCGCGACATTTTCTACACCAGAAACACAATTACATAATACTGCAAGTGTGTTTGTCCAATATCTGTGATTTACAGTCAATTCACGCTGCCGCAGGAAAAAACAGCTGATTAATAATTTGACAGAAGTTATGGATGTGAATGCTTTTAATTTATTTGTCAGACTGTTTTGGTGCCTCTTAAAGCAAGAAAAAAGTGAACCTGCACACAAATTGATGATTGATTGATGAACAAAAATAAAGGGATCAGTGAGGGGAGTCAAACTGGTTTGGGATGGATCTTGCTGGTTTGCAGTTTATCATCTAACCTCTTGAATTAATGTCATGTGAATGTACATGGCTCGGTCACTGTTGCTGCCTTCGTCACTTTGTAATGGGCTGATTCCTTGAATAAAATCTGGGCCTTCGCAGCTTTGAATCTGGCGTGAGAAAACAAGCAGCGGCTCTATCTGCTGCTCCGCCCGGCCAAAGCAGCGACAGATGCGCTTCTGAAAGCAGCAGCTGGATCCCACCTTCGTACCTTTCTGTCTGCTGCCTGACCGCAGTTTTAGTGTGACGATAAGCATAATCCGTTTTGACTTGGCTCACACGCTTCTTCTTATACCAAGGTATGACTTTGGAGGCCATGACTGGAACACTTCAAGGAGACCTGGCCCGGGGCACCAGGGGGGAGGGGAGACCAAACATGTGTTAACCATGATGACAATGTCAGCACAAGCCCGTCCTCACCGCTACTGTGACGGCAGCCACTCTGAAGTCTGACACACATTCTCCGGTTGGTCTGCTTTCATCTTTGAAATATGCAGGATTAACATGATGAAAACATCAAGAGTTTCTTTGTTGTCTCAGTACAATCTCTCCTCAAGAATCATTCCTGTGCTTATATTCATTTCATACACAACATTGCTAAAACACAGATGCTTAAACAAAACGATCATCTTTAACATTGAGGAGGCATCGGAGCAGTTTCACCAGAGCTCAGCACTTCACATGTTTCACCTTACAACCTCAGCTCAGCTATGAATAGCTTGCAGCGGTCTGCCTCTTCCATGATTGGAGAAATGAAGGAAATAGAGTCATTAGCAGCAGCTCTCGCACTATTTAATTAAAACCATCGAGCAGGAAATGAGACCGGTCAGACTGTACGGGTGCTTCTGAAATGAACAAGACTCATTTCTAAAGCAGCTGTCAAATCCACACTCAGGCTAATTACGCTTCCATCCTGGATAATCAATTATTTCAGCATGAGAGCATTTTTACCTGAGTCGTTTTAGGCCGACGCAAATTGGGAAAAAGAGGGTCGGCAACCTCTTAATGCCCTGGTATGTAAGGAAGTGCCGCTCAGGGAGATTACAACAGACTGCTGCTGCTCCCTCACACAGCACTCACATTATCTACAGCAGCACATTTCACTTCTCTCACACCTGACAGCAGATTGTGCCTCCCCCTGCTCGGAAAACCATCCTGCTAAAACCGTCCTGCTAAAGTCCAAGAAAATGAGTCTTCTGCTGAGAAAATATGAAGAAAAGTGACTTACCCCGAGAGATTAAAACAGCGCAAAGCGGTGGCAGACCAGCCTGATGCCGCTTGGGAAGCACTTGCTGATGGTAACAAAAATATTACCCTCTCACCGGAGGAATGCTGTCCCCCTTCCACCCCATGTATGGATGCACTTAAGACTATATATAGCTTTTACCCCCAAATTTTGTTCTCATTCTGCACTTTGGAGATGAAGAGTGTGCATCTCTACCTGCTATTTTATTTAATCACTTAGAGGTATGTTCCATCTGCTGCCTTTATCAAATTTAAGGATTATTTTGAGACGTTTATTGAAAGGTTGAAAGAAAATTAGAAAAGTGTTTAAAATGCTAATAGAAGCTGGATTTCTTGAATAAAACAGTTTCCACACAACAATTTGGACGTCCTTAAATCAATGTGAAAATGGCACATTGCCAGTCTTAAAATTATTGGCAGGAAGACTAATTTCCTTTTCTAACAAGATCAATAAGAGTCACCTCACCTTTAGATTTCAGTAATATTCACTCAGCCCAGAGCCAGAGACACGTTTTGAGTTAATTTGCTGGCAACACTGAAAGCCTTATGAGACCTTTTTAGGTTTCTGGAGACAGCCTGAGACAGCCTGAGACAGCCTGAGACAGCCTGTCCTCCTTGGCTCAACACTTGTGGGCAAGTCAGGCTATTTTTACCAGCCGGTCCTCTGATACAGTGACACCCCTGATTCTTACTGTACGAGAGCCCTCGCAGCTATTTTTAATTCTCACAGGTCTATTTAAAAAAATAAAATGACTGAAGATAGAGAGAAGAAACCTCTTTTGTGTTCGAGCTAGTGAAACTCTGATGTGATAGAAAACCCCACAGTGGACTGAAGAGAGGCAGCAGGCCTGGACTTTATTGCCCAGATGACCTGCAGTTGTCGCCACACGTCTTCACTTCAAACGTCGTCTTCCCGTTTGTCTGATTAGAAAAAACTAAGCTGCAACTTTGCTCACATTTACAGCAAAGTCTTTAATAAAACACATAAACTCATCAAAATGTGTGTTACATGTCCTCCTTAGAGGCCCAAAGTGTGGGATTTAAAAATGTAGCTGTTTGCTGCCTCCCAGTGGTAGAATGAAGAAAGACACCCTGAACACCTGACACGTGTGAGGAGCGCAAGAGTGAAGGAGGTTAAATTTAACCAGCTTAAAAAATACATTTCACTTCATGAGACCAGAGAAGATTGTGGGAAGGTTTAGTTGGAGTTATGGGACAAAAATGAAGAAAAAAGTTAAGGTTCAAAAAGGATGCAAACATGAGGCAGTGAGACCTAAAAGGTCCGTGACTGCTGGACTTACTGCAAGTGTCCTGATGAGGTGACTCCAGAGGATCAAGCACCTCCAACCTTTGCACAAGAGGCCGCTCCTACAAAGAGAAACACAGTTAGTTTACAATCAGCGCATCAATACAATATAATCTTCTGACTGCACTTGATCTGGAAAAGGTGTAATGTACTCGAGTTCATCAGGTCAGGGTGACAAAAAAGAATAGTCAGAACTGATGCAGCAGAGATATCCTGACTTTTAGTGCCTTCTTGTATGGGATGTCCCATAATGCAACTCAATTCATTTCATTGTCCTTCCCTGACTGGTTTTTGCCACCAGCCTTTAAATAGAGTTCCTGTTGCAGCTGAAATCATTTCAGTGATGTCACTTAAGCCAGAGCCACAAAAGATGTCAAACATCTGTTTTCATTGACTGAGCGGCAACAACAAGGACCAGTAAACTGAGCTTCATGTGTAAAAATTGGTGGCGTGTCCCTTTAAAGCCAGTTCAATTTGCTGCTATTCTCTGTGAAACGCTGCCACCTGGTGTCTGTTTGTCTGAAGTTGTTGTGGATGATCAGCTGATCTGGGAAAACAAATCCTTCATGTGTTTCAGTTGCTTCTTCTCTGTCATGAAGATCAGAGGAAACACGGATATAAACCAGGACTCGACCTTCAGAACTGACTGGAATTATTTTGCTCATAAAAATAATAATAATAAACTAAATAGACTTTATTAAATTGCTCCAGTCAAAACAAGATCACAAGGTACCAGGATTAAACTGTGAGAAACTGAAAAGTATAGTTATATAGTTAAAATATTAAAAACAATTCAGGAAGTTTGTTTTCAACATTTTCAAGTAAAATGTCTCAAAGTTTTGAGCAGCACAAAACAAAAATCCCATTAATCTCCATTGTTCTGGGAGGCAGAGAGCGGTGTGGTACAGTGGCTGTGCCCTTTGACCCCCGGGTCGTGGCTCGAGCACAGAAATCCCCTCTGGCTCAGGCAAAACTCACAGAACAAGCTCAAAAATCATCAAGACACATGAAGTGAAAGACGGGAAAAACAAATGAGTGAAGAGGAAGAAGCAGGTTGAACATGGACTGAAATACACAGATGTTCTCGGCTCTAAATCATCATTCAACGAGTGAGGTTTGTCTGTGTTGTTAGAACGTTCTGTGTGTGTGTGTGTGTGTGTGTGTGTGTGTGTGTGTGTGTGTCCTGCTGGATTCCTGTCTCCTTCCTCTCTCTGGCCCCAGTACACAGCATGTTTGCAGTGGGAATAAAGGAGATTATTGGAGCATGATAATATGATGAGCGGCAAGTTCACAAGTTTGAGGGGCCTCGTCACAGCGAAGCAACAACGTTCGCCTCCGACCGCGGACTTTTAGACTGTTTGAGTGCAAACAGCTGCATCCATTTTAAACATGCATGAGCAGTTTTTATGTTTGCTTTGTGACTCAGGTAACAAGGAGAAATTCCAATAATTTGATCATAAATAACTTAATAGATTTTTTTTAATGGTTCATGTCATGATGAAGATGTTTCATTCATTCAGTCATTTGGTTCATTCATTTCATTTCAGGTATTTGGTGTCGTTATTCATGGTCCCCGGTGAAATGCTGCCAAACCTCCCTCCAACAACACAAAAATTCCCTAAAACTATTGGCCTCATTTCCACACAAGAAAGATTCCTACTGATTGTGGTGACCCTTGACCTTTCTCTCATTATCAAGTGCAATATTACTTATATTTACTGACATGTTTAAATACCAACGCAATATAACTCTTCTTTATTATCATGTCCGATTATGTTTAACATCGTGTGATATCTTTACATTATCTTTCACCACCTCTCAGTACCACTGCCAACATTTACTGCCGTCACTACTTTGTACTTAACTCATCCTGCTTCTGTCTGTTCGTCACTGTTTCTCTGCGTCTCCTCCTCAGACACTGTGTATTGTATATTTCACTCATCAGATGCTCTGTTGTCGTATTTTGCTGCTGTATCTTATCTCATATAATGTTGCAAAACAGAGAGAAGCTGCAAATCCTCACATTTAGAAGCTGTGAATTTAAAAGTAAATTTAGAGTCAGATTGTCAGGTTTTAACCCGTGAGTCGTCTTTCCCCGATTATCAGTGGGTTATGTAAAAATGCTGCTGGTTTATTGGGTTTGTGTGTCAGCAGTCTCTCAGCTACTCATGCGAAGGTCAGTGGAGAAGGTCACCCTGAAGCAGCCATGACACCAGGCGGGATATTCAGCCTCGGAGGGGAGCGAATGAAAGCTGAGCCCTCCCTCCTCTCTGGGTCTGAGCAGCTCTTTTGGGGCACAGACGGGGGAAGACGGTGCAGGGAGGCCGTTCTTTGACTCGCGCTTGCAGCTGGCAGAAGACGGGACGGGGGAGGAGGAGGAGGGGGATCGACGAGGGAAGTCCTCAATCACGGGCGTTCAGGGGGAAAAGAGGCTTCTGCACGTCAGCGAGTCGGCCGACACGGGCGGTTTTACGCAGAGCGTGTTGACGTCAGCGAGCTGCGGGGGGAGAGAGGAGGGGGCGACCTGACTATCTATAGCAATGCTGAGATTGGTTGCATCAGGCCTCATAAGCAAGTCAAAGAGGGGCTTCAAACCATGTGCTGTCCAATGTGAACAGGAGACATTTGAAGTGTGTCACATATTTTCCTTAACACATCTAATTAATATTAGTGCAGACGATCCAACAAAAAAACAGCCCACTTCCACAAAAACTGCAGTATTTCAACTCTAATGCAGATGAAAGGGTTCAGCAGCTGCGTGATCAGAGATGAAGGCTCTTATTCTGTTACTGTGCTGCACAGAGGGCAGAGAAATGAGTCTGTGAGTAACAAAGAACAATATTCAACAACATGGCTGAGCTCAGGTCAATCGTGGCTTTACAAAACATTAAAGTGCTGTTTTTGATAATCTCTAAAAGAATTACTCGCACAAAGTTCAGCAGGGATCAAGACCACTAACAGGGAGGAAAAACAAAGAGAGAAGAGAAGGTGACGGATACGAACACTCGGCCGTGATGAAAAATCAGTTCTGTCGTTGAGGCCCAGACCTGGAACTGAACGTCATCATCTACCTGGCAGCACAGAAAGTCTTGAGTCAGATGAGCAGTATTTTCCTATCTCATAGTAACAAAGTACATTGTAAATTAGGGCTGAGTGATATTCAAAGAAAAGCACATAGCCATTATTTTTTTTCAGTTATTTTCAGTAATTTTTGCATTTGGTTTTCACTGAAAAAAGAATAATGAAGAAAATGATTTGAGCTTCAACAATGCTTCACTGATAAATGAAAAATGATGTGACTCATTTACCTGGATCAAAAAACTGCAGCTCCTACGATTTGGATTTTGCATTTGACCATATTGTGGTTTTGATCATATTTGGACTAATTGATCAGCCCCACTCTCTGATCACTTTCTGACTATTTTCTATTCTTTTTTTTTTTTTCTGTCGTAGTAGTTTTTGTTTTTGTGCAGACGTTCACACACTTTTTCCAGTCGTGAGTAGCTCATATATTTTAACAAAAAGGAGCAAATTTTGTCGGCTCGATGGCAAAGTTAAGTGAATTTTCTAACATGTTTTTATTGTGAACATAGAACAAACTCAGAACATGGTTAGAGTTAGTGATACGTACGCAGCAGGAAACAGGCTTTTGGTTCGAGTTGCTTTAAGTCAGATGTTTTGGTTAGAATTTTTGGACAAAGAGTAAAGAAGCAGAGTTTGCTGGACATTTTGAGAAATGCTCTCACCAACGTTTTTCTGCTGTGTTAAGCTACAACTTTCAGCCTCTCTGCAACTCTATAAGTTATATCGAGGCCTGTGATATAACACGACTCTGGGGCTCATCTGGGATTTGAACTAACAACCCCCAATAGCAGTTTGTGATGGAAAGAGTTGGTGGTATGTTTTTCCTTTGTGTTATCTTTCTTATTCCTCTTTCATGTTTCAGTATAAACACCACAGACTGGTGAGTTGGAACAAACAGTCATGATCCAGCTGAAATGTGCAGGAATGGCAAAGTGACTGAACCTTGTGTTGAGATTATTGAGTGAATCTCCACGCTACAGCGAGAGGTTGGAATATCGTCGTTATCGTGCACATTTTGAAGCAATGACGCGTCAACGTGCAACCGTTCAGGCGGGTCTTTGGGGGCCGTGCTGAAGAGAATGTGGCTGGGTGTCGCGGGAGATAAGAACCCGTCAGTCACGAGATCTGCTTCTTTCACTGTAGTACGTGTGGAGCTGTTGGACGAGGTCTGTCTGATGCAGCAGGAAGTGGGACGATGACATGACGGTGCGGTCGCCCTGCCCCTCTGCACGTCCCCCTCCGGCCGCTGTGGCAACGTGGGAGACGTGCCGGCTCCGAGCTGCTGGGAGGAGGGAGGCAGGTTATCATGCAGATGCAGCTTCCTGCTTCAGCTCGCAGTCTCCCCCCTCCTCCCCTGCTGCTGTAGGAGAAGCCCCCTCCTCTCACCCTCCCCTCCTTCCTCTCCTTCATGTCCACAGCTCAGCCAATCGTAGAGCTCAGTGGGGGCAGGGCGAAGCAAAACCACCACTCCAGTGTGGAGCTGCTGCATCTCCCCAGAGCTAACAGGGAGCGAGCGGCTCAGAGGGAGGAGACACGGTCAAACCCAGCCTCTGTGTGTGTTTGTGTGTTTAAGTGTGTGTGTGTGTGTGGTTGTAAGTGTGTGCCTGTCGCAGACCAGCAGGCACGGCCGCCGCTCCACTCTTGTTACACCACACTTTTTCCTCGTAACCTTGCTTCCCTTGTCGGCTCAGGCCCGCTTCCTCCTCCACTTCAGGATAAAGAGGGATCAGCGAGGGGGGACAGGAGAGAACGGACGGCAGCCTTCCTTTCCCTCCTTCTTTACTCTCTAACCACCTCATAGTTGCTGCCAGCTCCTGGCGGACGTGCAGGCAGGATGATAGCGGCTCAGCTTCTGGCCTACTACTTCACCCAGCTGAAGGATGATCAACTCAAAAAGGTGGGTGAGAGCAGCTTTAACCTGTGTTGGACAGGAGAGGCGTGCGAGGTGACGGCCGCCCGGTGGACGGACATGGACGCCGGCTGACGGTGGCTGCATGTCAGCATTGAGCCTGAGGGGCGTATCAGGCCGGGAGAGGAGGATGCAGCATTTGGGAAGTAGAGGAAACGGAGGCCATGATGAATCTGAATTTGGATTTGATGCCACTTTAGTTGGTTCAGGGTTTTAGCAGTGTTTGACATGGATGTCCTTGAGAGGGGCTGTGGTCAGCGATGGTGCCGATGAGCTGCAGACAGACCCTCGTTATTGAGCGTTTCCGGAGCGTCGGCCGTCTGAAGCAGACAGGTGTCTGTGAGGGGCTGTTGGGAAAAGTCGTGAGCTCTACGATCTCCTCCCTCCCTGGCTCATTTCTCCACTCGCTGATTCTTCCCGTTTCATCTTTCTCTCATTTACTCTCTCATTCTCTTATTGCCTCTGGAACAGACGACACAAACTCATTAGCAGAACACAGGCGTAGCCATTAGCGAAATGTGAGCAGGAACAAAGCCTCTGGTCATCTGCAGAAACTGACCTGGGCTCAGCAGAAATTGGAACGGGATGACAGAGCGAGGAGAGGTTTCCCCCGGCGGGGAGGCGACGAGACGCAGGGAGAGCGAGAGATTTATGATGTCATGTGTGATGTCACGGTGCAGTAGATGCACGTGCCTGCGCTGAAGTAGGTTAGTGGAATTTACAACAGTCTCTGCTGGGCTGAATCCTTGAAAGGATGAAAGTTATTTAACCGTGTCCATCCCGGATATGACCGGTGCGCTGCATACCATATTAAGAAATGAAGTCAAATTTAGCTGCGGACAAAGTGACTTTCTGTCTTTTAGAGAAAAGTAATTATAGTAAAAAAAAAAAAAAGGCAGAATTAGCATCATTATAATGAGTTAACCTTTTGACCTCTGACCTCTCACTGTTATCACGCACAGCACTTTATTTAAAAGTGATGGGGATTCCAATGTATGACAAGAAAATAAATATGTCTAAATTTGGAGGAAATATCTACAGAATGATACTTAAATGTGATGATAAAATTTCCAACTTGGCTCCAGGGGTTTGGATTTAAGCCACGATGGGAATCATATAGCTTTGATTACAGGTTCAGAATCTATGTGAAATGTGAGAAGAGTTAAAGAAGTTGTATAACAACGACGTGTCTCGACGGCCTCACAAGGTCGACAGCGACAGACCGGAACAGGACAAGAGGACATGATGACATCATGTCACACTGTATTCAACACTGTACCTTACATTGGATTTGAGGCTAATAATAGAAATGCCACATGGAGCAGCATGATGAGAAACAAACTGTGTTTCATGGCACAGAATGGATTAGTGAACTGTGGTGTGCCACATGGCATGCTCTGTGTGATTATATAACAAGAATAGGAAAGACACATTCCACTAATTAGTGTAGTAAAACAACAAACTGCACAATGCTGCTGTTTTAAACTGCTATGTTGCATTGATCTATACAACATTTAACAAAGATATATTCAAAGTATCTCCACCTTGTGTTGTGCTGCAGTATTTTTGTCCCATGTGTTTTGGTTCAGAGGGTTGAGGCGTCCGGGTTCAGCCTCCCTCTCACAATATGTGCTACTTTGTGTTAAGTGAATGGATCTATTGACTTTTTAACTACCACTCAGCCCAGAAGCCAATCTCCCAACATGCATCTCATTCAGTTAGTGAAGTAAAACAATCTGACGTGTCCTCACGCAGGAAGATAATGAATGAGGTGGAGGCGAACAACGTGGTCTTCACTCTTTTCTCCATCAGGACACAGTGCATTATTGTGTTTACACCACGATGACACAGTTATGTTTAAATCTGTAGTTTTGTTTTTAAGTTGCGTTAAAGTTAAGTCAGTTTGGAGTCAGCTTAATACCAGTGAGTGATCAGTAATGTTGCTTTGGATACAGCTTGTACACTAATTTATCTATGTGTAAAAAATGTGTTAACTCTTGTTTTTAATAATGAGGCACGTTTTGAACTCGTCCGTTCCTCAGATCGATAAGTACCTGTACTCCATGCGCTTCTCGGACGAGACGCTGAGGGACATCATGAACCGCTTCCGCAGGGAAATGGAGAACGGGCTCAGCCGTGACACCAACCCCACCGCCACCGTCAAGATGCTGCCCACCTTCGTCAGGTCCATCCCCGACGGATCAGGTACATGGAGATTCACAGGTCACCAACAGGTCGCTGGCAGGCGTCTCCCAGCTCTAAAAGAATCTGACATGAACCCAGAGACAATCACAATGGGACAAAGATGGTTTTATCCTCAACATGCTTTTAGGAAACAGGGCCCAGGTCACCATGGATATTTTTTTGGTTTCAAAACATTGAACATAGTGGGCTGATGGAAAAATGTGGAGACAGCGTAAAGCAAAATCAGGAAAAATCTTAATTTCAACTGTTATGTTTTCAAGGTTCGAATAAACTACACACATACTAATTCTACATAAAGATATTTTAATATTTATAATGAAATGATTCTGTCGTCATATTTGTTTGGTGTCAAAATTAGCATGAAATGATCGTGATCCAAACATGTAATCAAAGTTAATACGAACAGCTGGTAAAGTATAGGCCTTCATTCATTCATCGCTGTGGGTACGAAGGAATTCTGCAAACTTTATTTTTATTTTTCACAATTGCATTTACAGCAACAACTTAGATGTGCTGATAAATGTTTGGTTTAGCTTGAAAGTGCTTGAATTTCACCCTTAAAAAGCTGTGAAAATGGCTGTTGACTTTCTTTATTCAGTCAGGTATCGACTGGAGGTCTCGCAGCTCTTAGAAATATTCAGCTGGAAGTTAAATATTAGTGAAATATTGAATCGCCTGCCGCTCCTCGAAATCAGTTCCTGGTCTCCTGGAACTGAAGGAACTCTTATGTGTCCCTTGGCAGACTGAGCTCGGTCATTCAGCAAATAACAGCAATGATATTCATTTCAATTTAATGATGTTTTATAAATTCTTATATATTAAAAAGAGCAAACTGTGTCGTAATAAATGAATATGTGAGAGTGTGAAAATGCAAAAACAACCCAAGCTTTAAAATAGTTTCACACAAAATCTTACAACGTCGTGACCAAATTAATTATCTGTAACAAATAGTTTTGGTTTCTTAAAGTCAGTGAAGGACTTTTAGTCGTGGGTTAATCTGCAGTTAACAGTTAAAATCAAATATAGGAAAGCAACGATGACAAAAGAGGAATGCTGCTGTTTTGCATCATGATGAAGAGAAATTCAATCCCATTAAAGTCAAAGTGATGCTTTACAGAGTCCAGTGTCTCTGTTATATCATATACAGTCTATCTATACTGTACGTGTGTTAAAGCGCCGCCTCCTGTATCCTGCTGCTCTCCGTCCGTAAACAATGTGCTGATGTGGTCAAATCGTCAGGCCTGTTCTGTGACATAAGCCTCTTTGTGTCACGCTCTGGATTTGGACTCAGTAGATCACCATTGTTTCAGCTCCGGGGCCAAACAGTTCACCGGTCCGATGACATGGAGCCAACAGGTCAGATGAAAACCTCATAACGTCCGTGTTATTGATTTGAATGTAAGGAGAGACAAATTAATGAGCAGTATAATTAAATAATCCATTCAAAAGCTTGTGCACATTAAATATTCACGACCGTCAGTCTGAAGGTTTGTCCATTATCAGCAACAGGAATAACAAACCAACTGTTTCACATTATCATGATGGTTGTTTATTTTGTTGATATTAAGAAAAAGTTCAACTAAAATAACGAGACGGAGAAGCTGGAATTAAAGAAACTCTTCAAAATAAAAGCCACCAGAGAGCTTGTATAAAAAACTGTAATAGTATGAATGCGTTAAAATAGTAATCTCATTAAATAACAGATACAAAAAGACAATAGTCAAAGGTCAAATCTTTTTCGGTGACAATAATGTAGCGACTGGGGAAACAAATCAATACAAAATTGACGGTGTAATAATTTTAATTCCTCAAAGTGAAACTGTCTCTGAATCGGTAAGTATTCACCGACAAAGCAGAATAACTTTAATGTGCAAAATATCCTCAGAGAACGGAAACCAACCAAAGCACAACTCGAACAGCTCGAAGCTCTGTGGCCAGAGTCGAGAGGTTCGCTCGTCAAACCGAGCCTGTTTGTCCTTGCTGGTAAACAGCAGCAGTAAACAGAAATATCACCGAGCGAGGCTGCAGGGAGGGACGGCCTCCTCTCGCAGTATAAATAGTCTCCGGTTTCAGAAGCTACACGAGGTCTGAGGGATCGAGCAAAGGGCAGAGCTGCTGGAAATTTCAGGCTGGAAGTGATCAAATGCTTCTTTGTCACATCTCTGGGTTTGATCTAATGAAAAAACGAACTCAATGTCCATTTACTGGCTTTGTCCAGGACTTTCAACCACATCTCGCAGTCTGCGTCAGAGTTTGCTCAGTTGTCATGCAGATGGTTCAGTGATCACTGATAACGGATGGTCACATAACAACAGTGACAGATGCTGTTGAAGCTCATAAAAAGCCGAGGTCACGCTGAACCTTTACGTTCAGAATCAGCCACCTTCCAGTTTGAAAACATGAAGCCAAACTTTGAGAACATCCCACTTGGTGCCACGTTCACAATGTTAAGATTACAGCAAAAAGGAATCTGTCACAATCCGTCTGTTGATTGGTGCAAAATAATATTGGTTCACGTCCATTGACAAAGCTCAGTGAGTCTTTCCAGACACAAAGTAAAGTATTTATAGTTTGGCTGTTCGAGGCTACAATTGGTTTAGTCCAACTTGAGCACAGAGTAACGGCCCGGTCAGTCGTCCAGCCGATTCGTTCTCTCCCCCACAAACGAATATGTGCTACAGGAGGCAAAGACGTCGCACTGCAGACGTGAAGGCTCTCAAAGGTTCAGCTAGACTGAATCAACACCCAATCTCCGATGATCTGTTTTTAGTTTATGTGTGACAGGACTTAACTTTACTTAACACAGTCACCATCCTTCTCCTGTCTGTTAGTTTAACACTAGACTTGATGGGCTTTGATGAAACTACTGAAATCCAACATGTATATAAACCAAGAGGTAGCGGCTCACACATCCAAGCACTGAGGTCAGACTGAGACGAGGACTATAAAGTGGACACATGCTCTGCGGGACATCAGTAACACTTCCATATGTCGGCCTGGTCACATCTCATTCCAGTCAGGTCACGGCAGCACTAAATGAAGCACATTGTTTGGTCGGATGTTCTGGCTGTTTTCTTGCAGCTGAAAGGTCACAGGTCTGTTCCCTGCAGCGGTTAAATGCACATCCGCACACTATCACGTGTTCGGCTGCAGTGTCCTTTTGCAAGACACTTAATCCTTCTCGACTCTTTCATTGTAACTGACTCTAGATCAATGTCACACAAATGCCCAAAGGCTAAATAAATCATTTTAACCCAACTGAGGATACAACTGTTTGTAATGAGAGCCACTGCACTCTCTGATGACTGTAAGAAAGAAAGTAAAAATGATTCAGAAACTATTAGCCATCTTCTTACTTTCACTGACAAACTACGAACATTTTAGAGCATGTTTGTTTCAAAATAATGGGAAATATATGACAAGTTGTGTGTTTGTTTTGGAATCAACAAAATGAAACCAACACGATATATATTGTTATGTTCTCAGCTGGGGATAATTTTATCTTTTGACTCTCTTAGACTCTGTTCACATAAAAAGGTCGAGTAAAAGTAACTGAAGTGTTTTTAAAATAAGGTCATTTTAAATGTTGTCTTCTCGGGCACTTCCTTTTTCAGGCTTTTAGTTTCTGAGAACTTCAGGTTGTGGTTGTTTCTATTACCAACCTTATCCATAAGCTTCTTGTTTGTGTTTTATTACATTGGTCTGGATTCTGCAGACACACTGCCGTCACCTGCCTCCTGATAATGGCACGTCAAGACAAATGAACCTGAAGAAGACGAAGCGCTGCTCATCCCGGGGTTCATTAAAGATCCTTGAGCATATACTCGGGTTGGGAGTGCAGTCACAAGCGCAAACATTTGTAATTTACTTTGTGAATTTGAAAGCGATTCTTACAGTTACACACAGGTTCTCTCTGTGCACGAAGCTTTTTCTTTTCAATGGTGTGTTGAGTTTGGAAATGACGGCGGACTCAGGGAGCACGAGCCCCCAGTGAGCTTTTGCTCATTCATCAATACTGAGTCAAGCTACGTGTTTCCAAGAAAGAAATCCTTTGGCAAACAAGAAACAAAGCTCTTTGTTCAGGAAAATACAAAAGCTCAACCTACAGAAACAAACCACACAACAGAAGGAAGAAGGCATCACAGCACTTCTTAACATGTTGGCGCTTGAATTAAAAAAGAATAAGAATTTATTATTTTAAGGATCTCTAATGTTTATCTGTATTCTTTTTTTTTGACAGAAAAGGGGGACTTCATTGCTCTGGACCTCGGGGGGTCCAACTTTCGGATCCTGCGTGTCAAAGTGAAGCAGGACAAGAAGCAGCCGGTCCAAATGGAGAGCCAGGTCTACGACACCCCTGACGACATCATCCACGGCAGCGGCTCACAGGTAAACACAAACATAAGACTCCATTTGGAAACATCACGGTTCGACGGTCTGGCTGCTTCCAAAACAGACCTCTGGATGGATGTCACTAAAAACATGCGGCAGATCTGAACATGTTGTAATCCTCAACATCAACAAACACAAGTACTACACGACCCAGGTCAGACACTCGTCTGTTTCCCCTCATAATATCCTTTGTTTGTGTCTGGCCTGCGTACAGAGCACAGCAGTATTAAAGGTCACGTCCAGGATCAAAATGAGTAAAACGACCTCCTTGACAGAGCAATGAGAGCGAAGTCCGAACCTCCGCTGACCTTCACTGAACTCGCAGAGAACAGCTGGCGGTCGTATTGTAACACGATAACCAAAACACGAGCGACCGTCTGCGGCTATGTGATTGGATCAGAGCACGACTTCCACAGAGACAGATGCTGTTTAATGAAATGTCAGGGGGACAGCTGGCCAGAAATGGGACCGGCTACATGAACACGTTTGTTAACAGGATGGTTTGTTTTAATGGAGAGTGACCTGGTAAAATCGAAACATTATAAATATGCAGCAACACTGAAAATCACAAAAGAAATTCAGCTGTTTTCTAAACAGAGGTGTAAAGTTATAAGATATTTCTGCTTCAAAATAAGCTTCTAAATCAATCAAGTTATTAATCTAGTGCAGTGAGTGTTGTAGCTTCATCAATCTATCTCGCTCCTTGAAACGTGACACTGCTGTTTATTAGGTCCACCAAAAACTAATATAGTCTAATGTAACAGCCCTGCAATAAAACCTGCTTTCACAAAATTCCACAAACTGGAGTCTTCAAAATGACCATTAAGTTCAATCAACATCTCTAAAACAGTGTAAATTAAAACTGAACATTATCACATTTATGAAGGTATAATTCATCAGGTTTGGTTAGGTGTACCTAATAAACTGGCAACTGAGTTGAGATGAGTAACATTATCGGAACTAAGAAGTAAACATGTATGTGAAGCAAATATTTTTTTATTTCTTTAGACTTTTACTCGTCTTTGCATTTTTTGTGCCGAGATACTTGATATGTTTCCCTCATCAGGAACGTCCTGCTCTCATGAATCTGCTCACGGCTCAGAATCTGAGTGTGTGGTCAAAGTGATCGTGAGAGAAAAGAGAAAATGTTAGTATGATGTTGGTCAGAGGTTTTATCTTGTCGTAAAAACTCCTGTTTCTGTCTGCAGCTCTTCGAGCATGTCGCAGATTGCCTGGGCGACTTCATGGAGAAGCAAAAAATCAAGGATAAAAAGCTTCCTGTAGGATTTACATTCTCCTTCCCCTGCGCCCAGTCCAAACTGGATGAGGTAAACAAACCGTCCAATCAACTTTCAGACTAGAATTTTAATATTTGGATGAGTTGGATGAGAATTTCTTCTTTCATTTATCAATTCTTGAGGTATAAGGTTCCAGTGTCAAATGTGAAATGGAGACTAAGTTGATCAGATATAAGGAATTATGGTATGTTTTTAAAAAAATTGCTTTTACATTTTTGTAGAAAAGCTAAATATTGTGTAACTGCGCTCTCTTTAGGAAGCAGTGTTAAAATGTAAATGTGTGGTTGGAAACTGATGCTGTGGTTGGAATAGCAATGGACACACATTTCAGACCTGCCAAGCTCGTCCGACTGTAACTTAAAGCTTGGCCCCATTAAACGCCCTGTTTTACAGGCCGTCTTAGTGACATGGACAAAGAAGTTTAAAGCCAGCGGTGTAGAAGGCATGGACGTCGTGCAGCTTCTGAACAAGGCCATCAAGAAACGAGGGGTGAGTTTTTTTCTCTTTCTTTTAACTAAACTATTTGCATATTGCAGACAAAATCAAACATTTTATTTTTGTAATGGTTTCTTTTGATGATTAGTTTGATGCGCTGTGAAGTTTTACTAGCAGAGAAAACCATGTTCCATCAATGGTGGTAAACTGTTATAAATGGCTGATGAGTGATGACTGTATTGTCTGATTGCTTTTTCAGGACTATGAAGCCGACATCATGGCCGTGGTGAATGACACAGTGGGCACCATGATGACCTGTGGGTTTGACGACCAGCGCTGTGAAGTGGGCATCATCATAGGTAAAGACACTGCAGAGGACTCTTTTTGACAAGATCAGAAAATTATAGATCAGTTTGCTTTGCTCATTTGAGGAAAAAGCAGAGTCAGCACAGATATCTAGAGCACCTTACACTACCATGAGCACAGTTGTACATGTGGGGGCGCCAAAGGTATAATACCCTCAACCCTGGCATCATGAGGACAGTGCACTGAGTCATGTCAGACAGGACTCATGAAGCTGTGCATCCTCACAGGAACGGGAACAAACGCCTGCTACATGGAGGAAATGCGTCACATCGACCTGGTGGAAGGAGACGAAGGGCGGATGTGCATCAACACCGAGTGGGGGGCCTTCGGGGACAACGGGTCCATTGAGGACATTCGCACAGAGTTCGACCGTGAGATTGACAGGGGCTCCATCAACCCAGGAAAACAGCTGTAAGAGTTTCCCCTCAAACCTTCATTCATTAAAGCAAGTGTAAAGATAGAGAATAGTCTTTCTGAGAATTTCCTGCTTGAAATAAACCTGTTGGATACTGTCCCCTCAGACTGCCCTTTCAGAACCTTCTCCCTTTTTGTGGTCATCATTTGTCCCATCACTAACATGTTCTTTGTTTTTGGTTTAGCTATAACATTCATCCAAGAAACAAATAAAGAGGTTACATGTCTTCTAAAAATGCAAAGCAGTGGTAGCGCATCAGTTCTACTGCGGGTCTTCGAAGAGGAGATGGAATGACTAATGCAAACTGTATCCATGACACATCGTCTGAAAACGCTGCTGTGTTTCGCTCTGCTCAGGTTTGAAAAGATGGCCAGTGGGATGTACATGGGAGAGCTGGTTCGACTCATCCTGGTCAAGATGGCCAAAGAGGGGCTGCTGTTTGAGGGGCGGATAACCCCCGAGCTCCTGACGAAAGGAAAGATTGAGACGAAACACGTTTCTGCCATTGAAAAGTGAGTGGGGAGAAATGTTTGCAGAAAGTTTTTATATCAATTGAATTTTTCACCTCTAAAGGCAGGAATGTGTGAAACATGACACATAAATGATCATGTGGAGTTTTAAAAAAATGCCGCTTCATTGCTTTTCTTTTCTGGATGTGAGCACCGACGAGAAACACTTGTCATTTTAGGACTAAAGAAGGACTGAAGAAATGTATGGAGATCCTGACGAGGCTCGGGGTGGAGCCCTCAGACGAAGACTGTCTGGCCGTGCAGCACGTGTGCACCATCGTGTCCTTCCGCTCAGCAAATCTGATCGCTGCAACTCTGGGAGGAATCCTCTCTCGCCTGAAGGAAAACAAAGGAGTCGCCCGCCTCCGCACCACCGTGGGCATCGACGGGTCTCTCTACAAGATGCATCCTCAGTGAGTCTTCAAGAGAGGGACAGTTGTGTAGACAGTAATGTTTCATATTGAGAGTTCATGTCTCTATTGTCATATATTATAATAAAACTATTCTGAAATAGTTTGACTTCACAGTGAAAAGGGTGTTTATGTGTGAAACATCACCTAAGAGCGTCTCAAATACTGTGCAGTATCTGACTGTGTATCCACATGCCAATAAGATTCAGTGTTGAAGACACTTCCAGCCTCTCTCATCAGACATCTTCTGCTCTCTCTGAACAGATACGCTCGCCGTCTGCACAAGACAGTGCGTCGCTTGGTCCCCGACTCAGATGTCCGCTTCCTGCTGTCTGAGAGTGGGAGTGCGAAAGGCGCAGCCATGGTGACGGCGGTGGCGTACCGTTTGACGGAGCAGGCGCGCCAGATCCAGCAGACTTTGGCAGAGTTCCGGCTGAGCAAAGCCCAGCTGCTGGAAGTGAAGAAACGCATGAGGGTGGAGATCGAGAGAGGCCTCAAGAAGGACAGCCACCAGGAGGCCACGGTGAAAATGCTGCCAACCTTTGTCCGAAGTACACCAGATGGAACAGGTGACTGAAAAGAGAGACATGCAGACAGGTGGGAGGGAAGAACCCTGTCGAACACCCACTACTACTACTACTACTACTACTAGTACTACTACTAGTACTACTACCCAGCAGTAGAGTTTCTTACCTCTTCCAACTGTATAATCACTGATGTATTTTCAACTGATTTTCAGTTTCTCTACACGCATTATAGCTGAGCCCAGATGTGATTCTCAGCTCAGCTTTGACAGATGATTGATCACATCACACACTCACTTTGGGGTAATTAGTCAAAGCAGCAAAGATCAGGTTTGTTAGTTTACACGTGTCCTGAACAAACTGCCTTCTGTTGATTGTACAATGTATTTGCACTCACGATACCGGGTCAGAGGTGAAACAACTAAATTCTGCCTCTTCCTTTTTGGTGTAGTTAATGGCGGGTTACAAATGAGTCACAGTCACTATTATTTGTTTGAGGCTGCTTAGTTTGCACTTTTAAGTCCAGTTTGTCTACTCGGCAGTTTTCCAGAATCATAGCCACATTATTAGACGTAGTGAGCACGAGTAAATCAGCTTCTTCCACATTATCTCAGAAAGACCCACAGGCATCTTATTAAGTTAAACTATAACCACTTGTCTGTTTTAAATAAGTAAACTTACATGTTTTTCAACTGGGTTATTGAAGCATCAGGGAGCAACATTCCTTCAAAAATAAAATCAATACAGTGGATTAAAGCTTCAGTCGTGACAGATTCATTTTTGCTGGTTCATATGCTAACCAGGTTTTTCTTGTAACGCAGAGAATGGAGATTTCCTCGCTCTTGATCTCGGAGGGACAAACTTCCGTGTCCTTCTGGTAAAGATTCGCAGCGGCAAGAGGCGAACGGTGGAGATGCATAACAAAATCTACGCCATCCCCATAGAAGTCATGCAGGGCACAGGAGAGGAGGTAACGACACTTTCTTTTACTTTGTCGACCCTCAGGATTTCACATTGGAAATAATTCTCATTCCTCTCAAACAAATTTACTCCTATTTCTCTTAACATCTCATGGACACAATAAACATCTGCAGGGTGCATCTCAAAATGTTTGTCTCACCGTAGAAACTAAAGGGACAGCAAACCTAACCACATCTCCCACTATGCAAACCACTAACATCACGTCTCGTTCCAGCTCTTTGACCACATTGTGTACTGCATCTCCGACTTCCTGGACTACATGGGAATGAAAAGTGCTCGACTGCCACTGGGTTTCACCTTCTCCTTCCCCTGCCATCAGACCAGCTTGGACGCAGTATGTTCTTTACCGACATCTCAAAAAAAAAACACATTGTAAAATATGAAGCAAAGAGAACCAGAACTGGGTCCCTTCCATGTCATGGAGGTGGAGCTTCCCAGAAATAGTGATGCAAAGGGAGGAAAGAAGTTCAACTAACTAAAGTAAAGTGTTTGAAGTACAGGTCTGTATAAAGACAGTCTGGATGTAGCTGAACAGGAGCAACTAGACTTGAAGGACACATTAGTATTTCTCATCTATGCCACATTTTCCCTTCCTGTTCAGGGTTTCAAGAGCCGACCTTTCAGCCACGAGGCTGCTCTCACTGAGTGTTGTGTGCTCTGCAGGGTATCCTCGTAACCTGGACCAAAGGCTTCAAGGCCACAGACTGTGAGGGAGAAGATGTGGTGGAGCTTCTTCGAGAAGCCATCAAGAGGAAAGAGGTAAACAGGAAGTTCATCTGATCATCATTAGGTATTAAATGTTACTAGACCTGCGGCACAAACACCAGTTTCTCCACTTCAGCACAGAAATCATTGTGAATTTGCCCACTGTGGGATGAATAAAAGTATATCTTATCATGTGATAAATCAAACTGTGTGATTCTTGTGCCGCCACAATAAGAAAATTAGAAAAATTATTTAGTCAAGGGAAAAACATAATTAAAAAGAATTTAGATGCATTCAACCAACCTCTGCAGCAATGATTTTAAAAGCCATTCAGTGACTTCAGATCCAAAGTCCTTCGGCATGATGTGTTTGTTTACTAGAACCACTGTGTTATTTTGCTTATTTTGCTTGAGTATACAAATGAAAATGTTCCCTGAATGTTCACTGAAACAAAAAGGTTCCCTCTGACAGACCCATTCATGAAACGTAACAAGCAAACGCTCTTCATAAGACGTAAATAATACACCCAAACTTGTGAACCAGTCAGCTGCTTTACATCACAAAGCTAAATGCTAATTCTGATACTGACACATCTGCAGCCACAATTTAGCAATTCCAGCATGAAGACACTCGTCCCGACCGCGTACTGTGAAAACCTACAGCACATATTTCAGCCTGACATGTACTTTACAGCCCTCATTATAAACACACTTCAGTCCTGATTATTGCATCTGTTTTGTTGTCAGGAAGTTGTCTTTATTCGTATGTCATCACTTTTGAGTTTCTTACACTGATTTCACCCTTTTAGATGGACAACGCAGTAAGTATTAAGTGACTATAAATGATTACCTGGCAGGTAAAGCAGCGCGGGACTGGAGCCGTGTGTGATTACTGCTGTAGTAGCATGTCATAACACCTGGAAAAGCTACTTCCAGATATCGTGGAGGCGTGTGTGTCTGCAGTGTGGGCTCTTATTTAAGCTCAGAATTAGCGCAGTGATGACGGGGATGATACTCAGTTTGTTTGGCAGGGATCCCGAATCTCTCGGAATGTGAGTGAACGGCATTGTGCTCTGTGTGACGTTTGAAAAGTCGCCAGGCCTGATATTAATCCTTCTGTCAACACACCCGTTCAGCTGCGATTGTTGGACACATAACGTGTTATGACTTAACATTGCTTTAATGTCGAGTCACCTGGAAATATAAGTGATATTATCTAATAATGACATCGTTATCTTCATCTAGCTTTACCATTTGAATTATTTCGTAACGTGACTTGAACTCTAAACATTGACTTGTTGGATTATAACATAAAGCATGAGTCTTGGATTGTGAGATTCGTGTAATGAACTAACAGCATATAAATTCATATTGCAACAGATACGTAGTTTCATCATTCTTGAACCTGTGAGCAATTTTCTTGTTTGTTTTCGCAGGAGTTTGAGCTGGATGTGGTCGCCATAGTGAACGACACAGTGGGGACGATGATGACGTGTGCATACGAGGAGCCGACCTGTGAAGTGGGGCTGATCGCAGGTGAGTTAAATACCAACGTGACAGTATTTGGTAAATAATTAGATAGTGAACTTGTTCGAAATGTCTTGGATTTCTGCGTTTAAAAACAGAAAGCTTTGGAAAACGAGGTACAGTTGAGGGTGTTTGAGACCGATGGGACGTGGCTGTGTGTCTTCTCAGGGACAGGCAGCAACGCCTGCTACATGGAAGAGATGAAGAACGTCGAGATCGTGGGGGGAAACGAGGGCCGTATGTGTGTCAATATGGAGTGGGGGGCGTTTGGAGACAACGGCTGTTTGGATGACATCAGGACGAAGTACGACCAGGCGGTGGACGAGAACTCGCTCAACGAAGGCAAACAAAGGTCAAGATACCTCCAGCATTAAAATATATCTTAGTATCTTCAATTCTCGTCTGAGCACCTCTGATAGTTTACTGAACAGTTGACTACGAATTCACAACAGGCATAAACTCCTCAAGGAAGACGTTGTTGTGTCGGTGCAGTGTCCTGTCGCATTACCACCAACTGAGATCTGTCTCCTTCTTGTCCGTGTCAGATATGAGAAGATGTGCAGCGGATTGTACCTCGGAGAGATCGTCAGGCAGATTCTGATCGATCTGACCAAGCGTGGCTTCCTCTTCCGGGGACAAATCTCAGAGACGTTGAAGACCAGAGGCATCTTCGAGACGAAGTTCCTGTCACAGATAGAGAGGTGAGTTGCTGGTGATTTATTAGACCTGTCGCGGTGGCTTTTGGCCAAATTAATGAATTATAACAATTAGCTGCGACAAAATTCCTTTGTATACATCAAATATCACAAATCGATATCATTAGTGCCATTTTCCAAATCCTACAGCACGTTTCTCTTATTTCCTATACAGTATGAAAATAAGGTTGCAGAAAGTCAGAGGAAACTATGCCTGCTTTCATTTTTGTCATATTTAAATTATTCTTGTGTGATAGTGCAAAACTGTCCTTTTTAAAATCAATCTGCATCAACAACCGTCCAACCACACAACTGTAACTTACATATTGAAATATCTGTCAAAGCAAACATGATCCGTGTGATGAATTATCTATGTACATATATCAAACAGGATCAGGTTGATTTTTATGTAATGTAGTAAAACGAATGGAATCTGCCTGGAGGTCACGAAAAAACAAATTAAAAATCCTAAACACCAGGAACAGTTGCCAATTTTTACAGTTTATTTACAGTGTAGACTTAGAAAACCTGTAGTCTGATTGAGAGGAAAAGTGCATGAAAGCAGAGGCTGAGGCAGCATTGTTCACAGACGAGCAGTATCTCGGGGGATAACACACCCAGGTATGAGGGGAGGAGGGGGATGCAATGTGACGACTTGAGTTTATACACTGTTTAAGCCTACCTTAGCCTCTGGGAACAGCTGTGAGGTATCCGGTGACTCTCCTGCTGTTGGCTGACCTCTGACACGCTCTCCCCCCGCCCGCCTCCGCAGCGATCGTCTGGCGCTGCTGCAGGTCAGGGCGATCCTGCAGCAGCTGGGGCTCGACAGCACCTGTGATGACAGTATTATCGTCAAGGAGGTGTGTGGCACGGTGTCCCGCCGCGCCGCTCAGATCTGCGGAGCCGGAATGGCTGCAGTGGTGGACAAGATCCGTGAGAACAGAGGCTTGGACCACCTGGACATCACCGTGGGCGTGGACGGCACGCTCTACAAACTGCACCCACAGTAAGACACAGGATAAGAACATAATAGGGGGCGTGTTTGGGGGGAAAGGGGTCCATTCATTGTAAAACACTACAGTACCTATTGAATTTCACCAGGCTGGAAAGGTTTCTTTTTTTCATTTTCTCGTATCAGTCATTTCAGAGGAGCGGGTTGCTTCTAGTGGGAAGGAACTCCTTTTTGATTCACAGTATTTTAGATGTCAAGATGAGAAAACTAGAGCAGGTTAACAGAAAAGAAAAATGGATAAATTTATTCAGCCAAAGAAATTCACTGGTTCCTGATTTGCCGCTACTTTTTTCTGATTTGCAGACATTACATTAATATTTCCAACATTTCTAACACAGACTGAAAGTGATAGTGTCATTTTGAAGGAATGATTTGGCAGCTTTAAGAAAGGAGTTGATGTTGACTTGCCATTTTCATTTCGTTTAATAAACTCAGGAACCTGTTTTAGGCACTAAAGCGCCTCAATTACAACCACTTCAGTTTCTTAATCAACAGTCCCGTAAAGCTCTTTGTATGTGATCCAAAAGAAACCTCTGCACTGTACTTGGTCAAGCCTTATTTTTGTTGAGGCCCGGGCCACCATCTTAGTTCCACTGCAGATCAAGGACTGCAAAGTTAGCAGATGAGTATCTCTCATTTCTTTGAGTCCAGTACCAAACTGATTCCTAACCACAGTTTCCTGTCGCTCTCTGCCCTCAGCTTCTCTCGGATCTTCCAGCAGACTGTGAAGGAGCTCGCCCCAAAATGTGATGTCAACTTCCTGCTCTCCGAGGACGGCAGCGGCAAGGGGGCGGCCCTCATCACCGCCGTGGGCTGCCGCCAGAGAGAGCAGGGCTCGCAGCAGCACTGAGGAGCTCCGGCCCCATTTGTCCCCGGGAACTACCTGCCACGCCGCCGTGACCTTCACCCGTCGAACAGCCCGACTCCATCTCCCCTTGGCAGCCGTGACTCCACCTCTGCCCCACCTGGCCCCCCCCACAGCCAGAGAGACATGTTGCATGAATAGGGAACTAAAACTGAATATCTAAATATTTATTTATACTGGACCAGAGGGTTTATTATTTACATGTTTGTACATTTTCCTCAGTAGCTCGTCAGTAATCTGATAAATCTAAACTCCTTAGGTGTGCAATATTTGTGTATTGCTAATTTTATTTTTATATGGAGGCAAATATATAATTGTATTTATATAGCTAAGGCCACTTTGAATCCCAGAGGTCATTAGGATTTTGCACCATAGACACAAGAAAATGTCGGCACTTTTTGTATGAGAGTTACAACAGCAGCATTTCAGTGTAATTTCCAAATGAAGGACGTCCTTCTGACTGAATGATGAAACTCATTTTTACAGGCTCCACTGGTTCAGAAAACCAGTTCCAAAAGGGCTCGCTGCACAGGGTTGAATGCAAGAGTCACGGCTGTTAAAATCATCCACATTTTACGTGCAACACGCTCACACAATGTGCTAATCTGCTACTAACCCCTTTTGTGTCACTATCAGTGTAACTCACATGTTGAAGTATTCCAGCAGCACTGCACCATTTATTCCTAAAGGAGAGGCTAGAAAAGGCCCAAGTGGAAGTGTTAGCGTATCCTGTTGCTATTTGTGAACTACTATACTTTTGGTGTTGTGATGAATCCCACTTCTACTCATTGTATGTGCAAAGAATAAATGTTCATTGGGCCCCAAGAAAAGAGTGGATACTATGAGCGCTTTGTGTGTATTTGTGGCTGAGTGTCAGTGTGTCCAACTGTAACGACCTGTAGCTTTCAATGTCCAAAGCTCTGTGGAGACTGCATGCCTTACATTAAGACAAAGGAGAGCACTGGATCTTTTTCTTTTTTTTACATCAATATAGATTTGTGACACAGTGAAAAGTGAATTCATTAAATTATATTTTGTTGTGGAGTAAATCCTGGTGTCTCTTTCTTAAACCACCGAGCAGCGGCGGAGGCATGTCTGAACCTGTAACACTAGACGGGGAACATGTGAAGAACAGAAAATGTGGGGCGCTTTTCTGATACAAGGGAACAGAGAAACGAGCTTCTCGTGAAGCTTAGCTGAGGTGTTGTATGCTGTAGCTCAACACTAACACCAAGTGGAGGAGTACAGCCCGAGTCCAGGCGTCCGCTAAGCTGGGACGCCGTGTAACACGTAAATAAAAACAGAATGCAATGATTTGCAAATCCTTTTCGACCTATATTCAATATAATACAGTTCAAAGACAAACCGATAATCTTTGTTTTTTGTAAACACACACTCATTCTGAATTTGATGTCTGCAGCACGTTCCATAAAGATTTTGGACAGGGTCAAGTTTACCACTGTGTTATCACCTTTCCTTTTGACTGCGCTCAGTCAGTGTTTGGGAACTGAGACGCTAATTGTTTCTGAAAGTGAAATTCTTTCCCATTCATGCTTGATATACAACTCCTGCTGCTCAACAGTCCGGGGTCTCCGTTGTTGTAATTTGTTACAATGTGCCTGACATTTTCCTTTGGAGACGGGCGTGAACTGCAGGCAGGTCAGTCAGGAGTGTTTCTGGATGTAGTCGATACGTGGTTTGCATGGTCTTAACTTGTATTTGTAGATGCAGCGATGAACTGTGTACCAACAGTGTTCCTGCAGTAATATCCTTTAAACATTCATGTCAGTTTTTAATGCAGGTAACAGTTCCTCTGTGGTAAGTTGGGGCGGGACACCACAGGTATGCAGGCGTTAGGAAGGGCTGTGAAGGCAGCTGACAACAGACTGGAAGTGGAGGAACTAACACGTTGGGAATGTTTAACAGATTGAGGATTGTAAGGACGTACAGGGGTGACGTATCAAAGAAAATACTACAGTGATCAGACAGGGCAACATCAGCAAGAGTAACATTTGAAAAGCCTTTAGAGGCAGTGAGGACCAGAGTGTGTCCCCTGTCATGAGTGGGCCCCGACACAGGCGTCTGATGGAGCTGAGAACCCCCCGACGGCAGGGTCGCTGAGGTTATCGACGTGAGTATTAAAGTCACCGGAAATGAGAAAACTCAGTGGACGTAGTAGATGAACGCTCAGCAAGAATCATCAATAAGAGAAGCTGAATATTTCGGAGGTCTATAAATAAGTTATATGAGGAGGTGGGAGGAGCATTTTGAGGGGGAGCAAAGGTAATCAAAGGACGTAAAGTTTTTCCCATCAGCTCTGGCAACATTCATGAAATCCAAAGAAAGAGGGGCTGACTCAATAAGCTCTGCTTTAGTGTCTATGATTTTAAAAATGTCCATATTTTATATAAGACATTTTGTACATCATCATCTGCCAAAGACTGATTCTTACCAGTGTACTCGTGCCTTCGCTGTGTCTCTGAGACGCGTCTCGTCTACGCTGTGCTGCATTACACTCACTTCAGGTCTTTGTCCTTGAAAGCACTTGCTGCTCCTGGAATCTGGCTGTGCTGAGTTAACCAGACCTGCTGCCACCGTCTCTGAAGTTTAACCAGCCGGAACAAGGCTGCAGCACAGGGACGAGAACTCACTGTACAAATAGTGCACATTCATACAGCCTGTGCAAAAACAGTTGAGCGTCTGCCAATTTACAAATCAGTCAACAATTATTTCATCATGGTGTCAGTGAATCTTTAACATCCATCTCCTCCTTAATGCTGATGAGTGCGTGCATGCTTTTAATCAAATGCATGATCCTTTTGTTCAGGTGTTTCCTGGAGTGTGTGTGTGTGTGGGTGTGCACAGGTGTGTTTGCACGCATGCATGTATGTGTATGTGTGTGTGTGTGTGTGCGTGTGTTTGTGTGCAGGTATTTGTCCTACTTTGTGCAGGGTGTGAGTCGGTATGCATTGATGTGCGAGGAGAAGCATTGCATGTGCTGCAGGCCTGCATGAACACAGTTGATGGTTGAGCAGGAGAAACTCCACATTCCTTTTTTGTGCCTCTGCTGTGTGGGTCTGCGAGCGTGTGTTTGTGTGACGGGTGTTTGTGTGCAGCTCTCGCCGGGCTGGGTGCGCTACACTGAGGGCTTCCTGCTGCATCCATCCGCCTGAAAATCAGAAGCTCCGAGCTGTCAGTGGACCTCGCAGGTATGTAGTCACGATTAAATAACACGCAACGACACCGACAGGAACCCGCATGAGCCCGAACATCTGCACAGAAAAGGGTGGCAGCGCGTTAGCTCGCATGCTAACTCCACTAGTTGTGTCTTGCTAGCTAACCTAGCTAGTCGGTTAGCTTTGTATTGGAGCTTGAGGGCGAAGCTTCGACAGCTGCTTTATGTTGTGCCAGGCTCGTTGCCAGTTTGTATTCGGTATTTAACAGTTTGTGTTCGTGTTTAGTGGACGGAGATGCCCGGTTTGCGTTAATAAATGAGGGCATTTCGCGCAGATTTCCGTGCGGGAGTTGAGCGGCTAATGTCAACAGCTAACGCTAGCTAACGTTAACTTAGCTCGTCACCGTTAACCTGCTCGCTTGTTGCTGCAGCTAACGTCGGTGACCTGTTTACCACAACTGGTAATTACATTAATCCAACGGGCTGTTTTAATTGTTCGGCCGCTTCTTGCTCACGGTCCGTGGCTCTGTTTAGCTCTAACAGTCTAATTATCTTTGGCTTTGGCCACCAACTGTGTGAAGAGCCGAATAAACTGACCTGAGGAGACACGTGTTGACATTAGTCCAGAACAGGTGATGATTGATCCAGGTGATGAGTCATTAGCAGCTTCCCAGTTGTCACCTGCTCACAGCTGTTTGATTTGGCTCAAACATTAAACAAAGCAGTGAACAAAATGTGAACTAACGATTATTAACGTGATCGACTAATAATGTTGATTGGCTGTTCGATTAGCTGATCAGTTGTAGTGTACAAAATGTCGGGAAATGGTGATCTGCTGCTGGTTTGACCAACAGATGGAAACCTTCAATTTACAGTCATTCAAAGAAAAATAGCAAATCCTTTTATGTGAATCAGGACATGTTTAGTGTTTTTGCTTCATAAATGACTGAAATGATTATTCAGCTATTAAAATTGTCGGTGATTAATTTGTTAATTGACTAATCGCCCCATTGATCGTTTCAGTAACACATGTCAACATTTAATAGACAGCTCCGTGTTGAATCGCTCCTGTTGTGATTTATTTCAGCAGGGTTTGAACAGAGACCGTGAAGCTGGTGGAAACAACCTCGACGTCCCTCCCACTCAGGACAACAAAGGCAGCTCCTCACACGCTTGAGCCACAGCAGAGCAGCAGTTTGAACGCTTCCATCAGACTCATGACTGTTTGAGGGGACGCGGACCCACCGTGGCCCATGCACTGTACCCGTTTCCCTCCCTGCCCTCCTTATCCCTCAAGCTGACGCAAAACCCCAGACACCTACCCCCCCTCCCCCATCCCCACTCCCACCCCATCCCCAGCGACTCGCCCCCTCCCGCCATGGCGCCCGGCACAGAGACCGTGCACTACATCCACCTTCACAACTCCAGCCAGTCGGTGTTGGAAGCTCTGCGGACGCAGCGGCGCGAGGGCCTCTTCTGCGACGTGACCGTGCGGATACACGACGCATCGCTGCGCGCCCACGCCTGCGTCCTGGCAGCCGGAAGCCCCTTCTTCCAGGACAAGCTGCTGCTGGGTCACTCTGAAATCTCCGTGCCGCCGCTGGTGCCCGCTGAAACCGTGAAGCAGCTTGTGGATTTCATGTACAGCGGCTCTCTGGTGGTGCTGCAGTCGCAGGCCCTCTGCATCCTCACTGCTGCCAGCATCCTGCAGATCAAGACGGTCATCGACGAGTGCACTCAGATCATCTCTCAGAGGAAGGCGGCGGCAGGGGCGGCGAGTGCTGCCGCGGCGGCGGCGGCGGCGGCGGCGGCTGCAGGGGGAGGGATGCTCGGAGGAGTTCTCCCCAAACAAGAAGAGCGAGGCGGGGGGAACGGGTCAGAGAGAGGCGGCAGTGGAAGCTGTTCTGTTAGTGCGGGTGGGCCTGGAGGTTACGCAAAGTTCTCTAACTTCCTGGCTGAATGCGGGGCTAGTAACATGGGCGGGGGGTTGGGGGTGCCAGCGTTAATGTCAGCGAGAGCGGCCCAGGCCCGATGGAGCAAGCTAACACCGTGAGTCTGATGGCACTGGGCGACATGGGCCCCGGCTCCATGTGTGGCGGCGATGGACTGGGCTCTGGGGCCGGCACAATCCTCATGAAGCAGAGCTCCAGCTGTACTCAGGACGTCAGGTACAAGCTCCGAGACCTGTTGGCGCAGACGGCCAACGGAGCCAGCACTAGTAGCACAGGGAACCTCTCAGCGGGCTGCAGCTCCGGTGTGGGCAGTGTGGACAGCATCGGCAGGGACAGCCTCCGCGGCGACACAACCGACCTCTCTGATGACCTGGTGGGGATGGACAGATACAGCGAGGAGGAGGACTTGGACGGGAGAGAGCGGGGAAGAGATGGAGACAGAGACAGGGGGGCGAGCCACAGCCGCAAGCAGAGGCAGCCGCTAAGACTCCAGGTAGAGGGATAAGGGGATGGGTTGCCATGGTTACAGCTTTCAGGCATGCAGAGCTGCAACGGTTTGCTTTTCTTTCTGTTTCTGCTTTTCCCTCTTCTCACACTGCATTGGCGTATATCGCTGAGATGTTTCTGCACTTTGCACAATTGAAGAGAAGCTCTCGTCTTAACTTCAGCACTAATTGCCTTGTTGATATTCTATGGACTTCTGCATATTTACTGTAGGTCATTAAACTTATTAGTACCTGCTTGAAGGGGCTGTAGCCAGGTTGTTCTTATAGTCAATCTGCTGCCACTGTTGTAAATATCATTTCTGTCCTGCTCAGAATTGAAATGGACCTTTGTCTCTCCAGGTGCTGGGAGGAGAGGGAGTGGTGGTGAAAGATGAAGGTGTTCAGGACACGGATGGGACCGTCTATGCCTTGGAGGACGGGAGACGAGACGGAGAGCAGGAGGGCTCCCAGGAATCCATGGCAGGCTTTGGACAGGTGGGTTTAACTCCGAGGTGAGCTGCAGCTAAGGGAGCCAAGAAAAAGAGCAACTGATAAAGACAATCATATTAGAGATGTAAAGCTCACTCTTATTGAAGCTTTTAATAATTTATCAACTACTGCTTGTAGAAGGACATTCAGCATAAAACATCTTGTTCGTTTTAAGTGCTGAGCCTTGATTTCAAGGTAATATTGTGGTGGAATTATTTTATATTTTGCTCTAAAAGGAAAGTTTTACCTTTTTGTGTTAGATTTATTCTCAGCATTTCTGTCACAAGTCCTGAAGTAAGTAGAGGGAAAAACATGGTGGAGCGGATTTATGCCGCAGCCTGCTGTACCCTGCAGACTACACAAGGAACATCTGCCACACAGTCAGAAGCTTTGCCTGTCAGTTTTCTCAAAAGTGCTGCAGAGTAAGTCAGATTGGAAATAGAGTAATCCACTCAATTTAGGAGGTTAAGACGTTACATTTTACAGGCGAAGCACGTGGTCATCAATTTAGCCAACACTGCTTGAAATAATCTAATCTTCAGTCTTTGAGTAGTTTTCAGCTCTTTAGCTCACATGACTTGGTGTCAAGCAGTTTCTTACTTACATGTCAGCACAGACCAACTCAGACAGCACTGCTCTCTTTGCTCTTCACAGCCGGAAGTGTAACACAGCCCAATGGTACATAGATTATCATACAGTTAATTATTTGCATTTACAAATATTTTTATCTTTTTGCTCCGTTTTTAAGATTATTTATGCACAACTTTTTGGATACTTATATTAAATTGTATATTAAAATTAGTCACAACTCCACATCTTCTGCTAGCTCAAGAAAATCTACAAATGAGCTCTGTCCTCAGCAAACAAAATGAGTAGAATCCAAATGGCAGCATTGCTCCAGCAGATTATCGAGGGGCCGCAACAACCTGCAGGACGAGGGCCACGTGACTGCCGTTCTAAAAAAGTGCTAACGGGCTTCTTTACTGATTCTGATCTCCTTCTTACAGTATCAGTAACATTAGCCTAGTTAGCAAGGCGACCACTAAAGCAGCCTACAGATGGCTGTCTCTGTCACATGACCCTCACCTTGTGCATCGTCGCAGCCCCTCTGGGACAGGCCAGAGCACTGCCAACGCACATGGCTTCATACTTTACAAATGATTATGATTTGCAAATTGTAGATAAATTAGCATGTGATACAGGGCTCTGGCATGTTCCTGCTCAAGTATGAAGTTGGTTTTGAGGAGTGAAAAGAAAAATTGAGACGAGGAAATTAGCTCATGTTGCAAATCGCAGCTTGCATTTTGTTAATGAGGTTATGGGAATGCTCAGGTGTGAATGACAGGTCTGGAATCAGATGTCAGCATTCAGATACAGGTCACATGTTAACATCAGGTGGAAATGGATTTTGTGAGACCAAGTTTGGTCAATGTTGCAATTTAATGTAGTCAGTTTATCAAAAACAGCCACTTCCCTTTTGTGAACTGCTTTTCAAATGAATTTGTAGAAAATGCACCACATGCTGATGCATTTTGCAGTTGCAGTATCAGATTACATCTTCCATATGAGATTTTAATGCATGTTGTCTTCCCCTGTGTGGTTAAACTCCACCTGCCTCTCTGATTAACAAACACAAAGTTGTTTGCATTTCCTGCTACTTTACATTAGACGAGCTCCACCCATGCCGGTGTTTCTTGTCAGATCATCTCCGCAGCCATACGTCAGGCTGTTTTGACAGTAATGTACAGTAGCTTGACTGGTCGGACCGCACTGTGCGAGTTGATCTTTCCAACGTCTGCATGAGTGCGGGCGTAGGATTGGAAACAGTAGGTTGTATGTGCAAATAACAAGGGATGTGGTCTGTACATATCTGTACATGAAAGGAGACGCCACGGAGTTCTAAGAAATGGGTAGTTAGCGATATGCACACATTTGCTGAGGTGAACCAAACCACGTTTTACCAAAGGAGTCACAGAGGCAGGATCTACAGATATGGAGCAGGTAAGTGTTCAACATCCTGCTCATAGATCTTACATTTGGTTCTCAGTATGTGAAGATCACTGAAACTGGTGCTGTCTGGTTTTTAATGGAGGTATGTGCGTTTGTTCTTTAAGTAAGTCTGCGTGTGTGTCTTTCAGGATTTCTATGATGAACAGGGGGTGTTTTCAGAGAGTTTCTGGCCCCAGAGTGAGCCTCCTCAGGCCATGGCTTTCAACCCCAGAGGACGGGTCAACAAGCCTCTGACTCCACCTCCAACCACGCAGTCCATCAACAACCAGGTCAGTGTCTCACATCGTACGCTAAATACAAAATGTTTCTGCTAACTGGTTACCGAGTTAAAGATTGTCAGAGCGAGGACAAAGTGCCCGAGGCAGAGTTACAGTTACAGACTCTGTTACAGTTGGAAGACAAATATTTTCTTGACACAGACAGACACCACAACCCGTCCGCTCAGACTGGATGCAGAGATATCTAAGTTAGCACGCTAACTAACTAGCCCCGGGTCGTCATGTCTTGTAATACCACGTTGTACCTCAAGAGGTGATAGTGAGGTGGTTTTCTTGTCGGGTTCAGTTCCTGGCATCCCGGGGCGGACCTCGGCGTAACCCTCGCTCACGCCAACTTCCTTTTTGAAGACGATAAACCTAAAGCAACTTTCAGACGATAACAAAAATACATTTAATATCAGAAAAATTAATAAATTGTGATAGTCAAATATTAACCAAACTTAGAAGTAATAGATTAGCAAAGGTTTTAGCAGATTTGTTACACAAATCAATAAAAATAGGAACTTACAATCAAACACAGTAACACGGTATACTGTACTGATTTGTCAGTGAAGGCTGTTGATACTGAAAAAGCATTTGATCACCTTGAGTGATTAAAGTCTTTTAAATTAGATTAGATTGTAGATTTGTATAATTCTTATATAAATGTCCTCCAGCTAAGATTTTCACTGATAACTTAGTGACGTTGAAGAAGGGTACTAAACAGGTCTGCCCACTTTCCCCCTCCTGTTTGCTCTGGTAGCAGAACTGCTTGGAGGAAGAATCAGAAAAGGTGGCACTGAATAGAAGAACACATCAGGATAAACTTTAAGGTGTTTACTGATCTTTAATGATGGCAGTAGGGAAACATAAAGACACAACACAGGACTTACAGCAATCATTGAAATGGACAAGCAGTATTGAATACTTGTGATGTGTAATCCTTTGCAGAGATTTGGAGCAGAGAGGAGACGAGTGTGTGGTCTGGAGATGCTGTTAGAAGGCAGATAGGTACAGAAGCTGAGAATGACGGTGCTTGAAATTATTTTTTTTAATGCCGTGATCTCTAGAAGACGACATATTCATATACCTGCTTTATTGTACCATTCAAACACTCACCAGTGTGGCTGGTTTCTTTTCTAGTTCCTCTATGCCCACAAGAATTTAGAGTAACACATCTGGTTTACGTTGACCACTGGATGTAAGTCCATCCTATAGAAGAATTAGGCATGATGTAAATACCCTCATGTCAAATCACTCGAGAGAACTCTTACAACTAATGGCAAAAGTTCATAAAGAGTTCGTATGGTTTGCGTTGCCAAACTCAGCCCACAGAGCGGTGTGTTAATGTCATGATCCTCTCTTCTGAATCTGATTCTCATTATCTCAAGAAAATGTTTGTTTTTTTCACGATGAGATAAATTAACCTGTTATGATAAGCAACAACCTTTGTTATCTCGAGATAGCAAAAGAATTAAAAACCATAACGGCAAGCACGGATACTGTATGTTAACCATGAAGGAATAAATGAAATGTTATGTGACTGGTTTGCTGAATGCTCTCGAAAAGAAGAAGTTCATTTAGCAGAGACATTTACAGTTTGTCTTCTGTTTTTTGCTCTTTTGAGGTGATTGACAGAAAGTAGAACTTAACGCAGTGCGGCACCAAAATTGTAGAAAAACACTCAACTCAGAACAATGAAACAAAGATAACATATGTAGATAACACACAAAGGCATCAGTTTTAATGTGATGGACTTTTTTCCCCTCAAACCCCGCCTACACCGTTTGATTGACAGGTGTGTTTACTTTGAAAATATAAAAATACAAAGGAGGGTTTTCATTTGCATTTCAAGTTTAGAGAATGGACACATGACCATGAAAGGTAAATGTAAACAGTCGCTGCCACTGAATTTGTGACCTTTGTGCAATAATTAAACAATTAAAGGGCAAATTGAATTCTAATTTACTTTTTGTCAAAGATGATTAGATTTGAACAAAAGACCTCTTTTGAAATACTGTTTTCAATTTAAATGACGGTAATTTTAGAAGTGGACAAGATAAAAATTGCAAATGTTATATTTGAAGGCGTAGTGAGTCGTTCAGGAGAAACATATGATGTTGATATTTCGATAGAATAAAAGCAAGCGAGGAAATCAACAAAACAAACATGTTGATTAGTTCAGCAGATTCTAGTTTTTGAATATTTCATAAAGCGCTAACAGACGTCGTTTCGTCCTCAGCTTCTTTTCCAGTACCCAGTGAGCCAGTCGCAGCCCGCTCCGTTCTACGTGGGCGGGCCCATGGGTGGGATCGACAGCATGGCGGGGACGGAGCCCAGTCAGCAGGCCCCTCCCCCGGCGCCGATGACCCCGGCCCCGCCTCCATCCACCTCCTCCTGCTCCGCCGGCCCCTCCCCTTCCTCCCAGGGATCTGAGACCTCGTTCGACTGCACGCACTGTGGCAAATCTTTACGTTCCAGGAAGAACTACAGCAAGCACATGTTCATCCACTCCGGTGAGACACGTCTGCTTCTCCTCCACCTTTTATTTGTTTGTTATTGTGTTTATTTATTTGTGTCTCTTATTTGTTGACTTAGCACTGCTTTATTTCAATTGAACAATTGAAATCTTTGGAATAAATAGTGACTCAAATGAAATGCAATGTGAAAGAGGTTGTTTTCAGTGACAAACCTTCAGACAGTTATCAGCAACTCTGCAGCTCTGTCCCTTTTATCTCCTTGTTTTGGTTTGTTTTTGGAACACATACTTATCAAACTTTGGTATGAAGCAGCTTTCAGCATTCTGATAAACTCACTGTGACTGTTCACGATCTGCTCGGCACGAAACAGCATCGTCTTTGTGCCGCTGGGTCAGTTGGCTGGACCAGAGTCTGTCACTGAGCAGCAGTTTTCACTCATTCTTAGATTATGAAAATAAAATGACTAAAACAACCGGCGATGGACTCAACCAATTCACGACAGCCGATATGTTCGCCCAGTCGCCCGACCCTAGTTGAGAGTCTTGCACAGCACACTCTGACATGTGAGCAGGAGGATTTGGGGATGGAATTGCGAACCTCAGAGTCAGTAGACGAGCGGCTCTACCTCCTGGGCCACAGCCGCCTCCTGCAAATGTAGACTCTGTTAGACATGAAGTGGTCAAGCTTATATTAAATACAACAAACTGTGTTGCATTGCTGCACTTTACATCAGACAAAAGTGTAAAAGAAAAACCTCAAGAACAGATTTACTTAGTTTTCTTTTGGTTAGAGTCATTAATAATAACTGATTTAATTTTCCCTCCACTGCTTCAGATCGACTGACACGACTCCTTTGTGTGTGTCTTTCTTTGTATATCCTGTGTCTGTCTGTACCAACCTGCCCCTCCAGGTCAGAAACCTCATCAGTGCTCCATCTGCTGGCGCTCCTTCTCCCTGCGTGACTACCTCCTCAAACACATGGTGGTGCACACTGGCGTCAGGGCCTTCCAGTGCTCCATGTGCGGCAAGCGCTTCACCCAGAAAAGCTCGCTCAACGTGCACATGCGCACCCACCGTGCCGAGCGCACCTTCCAGTGCAACGTGTGCCACCGGGCCTTCACCCACCGCACCTTGCTGGAGCGCCACGCCCTGCAGCACGCCCACCACGCCCCCCAGGCCCAGGGCCAGGGGCGTGGGCCCGACATGACCTCACCTACCAAGCACAGTCCTCCGGCAATGGGAGGGCCCTCAGGTATGGCTGGCGCGGCTGGCATGGTCGGCGGCATGGCCAACATGCCCAGCCACGGAGCTTCCTCCACCTAGAGAGGGGAGGGGGGGATACGGGGGAGAGGGGGAGGTTAGTGAGCCCATTCCTCGAACCGACACTTATTTGGTCCTAACAGCCTTGTTGATCTTTTGTTCTGGTGGGAACAGCACTTACAGGTTCCCATTGTTTTAGCTCCATGACACCTTCAATCAGGGTTCCTACACAGGGCTGGAAAGGCTTTCGAAGTTTGAAAATTGTGTAAATTTTAAAGGTGTTTTTGCTATTGCACAGAAACCCAGGAAACATTTGTAAAAATAGTCGTTCCCACCCTGAAACCCCTCTGAAGTAGTTGTAGTCCTACTGTCATTTCCTGTGTTGTGATATTTGTTCCTGTGATGACTAATCGTAAGAGCGACATCGCTAACAATCACACAGCTTGTTGAACAGCCATCCAACAACCAGCCAAAAAGTTATTTTTGGGTGGAGAGAAGAAAAAGTCTTGATGTTTGATATAGTGAATGTGTAGGAACCCTGTTTCAAAGACACCAGAGAGTCACCAAAGAGGTTAGGAAAACAGAGCGGGTTTGGGAGTGGGTGAGGGCGAGGGGGGTCGTAGGATTTCTAGGTGGAGGTGAGGGTGGGGTGGGATGTGGGATTGGGGTAAAATGGAGATGCAAGTTAGGCGAAGGAAGGGTTTTGTGGGAGTGGGTTGCAGAGTTTTATTCACCCTCAATTCATTTAATTCAGATAGAGAATTGGAGTTGATTGAGTTCTGTTCAGTGACCCATCGTCCAGCTGCTCATACTATCAGTTTGTTTATCCTGAGATCTGAGCTTGTTGTCATGACCGATTTTCAAAATTAGCTCAGTTGCTAGATTTGAAAGCGTTTCAGCTGCTTTATGCCACTTCATGAAAGAAGTGGAGGTCAGTCCTGAAAAAATCTGAGCTGCCTCACGCGCTCACACGAAGTCCAACGTGTGTTGTTAGCTTTTGACTTTCCCGTCACATTCGTTGTCTGTGGCTGAAAACCGAGACTGCAGAAACACTCAGGCAGTCCGATTCTATTCAATGAAACAAAAGGAAAATCAAACGCACCTTAAGAGCTTCATTGTTGTAAAGTTTTTTTTTCCATTTTTGACGATTAAAGAAAAAAACGCACTTCCTGAATTAATTGAATTGAATGTGAATGGAGCCCGGCGCTATTCAGGAGCAAACCAGGGTGAAAAAGAGGGTTGTTGACGAATGATTCGATGAAGAAGAAAAAGTAGTCTGAGCAGAGTGAGACTACGGGGGGGGGGTTGGGTAGGGTAGGGTAGGGGGAGGGAGGAGGCGTGATGCACAGCAGTGTGAATTTAATTCACCTTCATCCATCAGACAGCTTTGTAACATTTTCCACAGGCGCCACTGGTCGGCCCCAGGATCATATACCTCGAACCAGGACGAGCCCCTGACGGCTCGGAGGGACACTATTTTCTCATTTGAAATGTTTGGGAAACATTTCAGCATGTTTTACACACACACACACACCTACAATTACCTCGGTGGTCCAAAGACAGGCATTATGCTTCACATCTTTTAAGCTACATCAAACGAAGAAACAGTGAAAACGAAAGCTAAGATAGATCCGTTTACTTTTTGAAAGCTTACTAAAGTACTTCTATGTAAAATTCCTGTACATCGCTATAACGCTCAGTTTGTTATTTGTTGCTCATGTGATTCTTTGATGCAGAAATAAGGCAGAACATTTAAAAAAAAAAAACTTTTAAAGTGAAAGAGCCATTCAGAGGAAGTTGAACTTGGTTGAATAACTATGACAAATCAATGATTTTTATCGGGATTTTTATTGAGTGTTTGTGTTTGTCTTTTGGGGCTCTGGTTAATAATAAATGGGAAGTGTTTGTTGCTTAAAAAAAAAAACAATAAAAGCTTTTCTCGCAGCACTATAAAAAAAAACTTTTTAACATTTTAGTAAAACTAAATTAATCATGAAAATGTACAATCACCCCTACAAGTTTTGACAAAGTCAAACTCGTGATAATGTTAATTATCACATTAATATTTATTACAATTTGATCTCTATGCACAGTTAAGTTTGCACATCATATTACTTAGATATAGATGTTGTTGTCCCCTGAAGTATTTGGCCTAAGATTGTTTTGTTTTCCTTTTTCCACCTAAAAGGTGATCTTTAAAAGACCTTACGTGTCCCTGCTTTTCGCTCATTTTCCTTAATGTTTGTCAGTCGAAGCATTATATGATATTCAGTAGTTTGCTTAAGCTTTGTAAGAGCCTTTTAATTGACATGATTTCAGAAGTGGGCCTCCCTAACAAGTGAGACATTTTTGAGCTTGAGAACTTTGCGAGTGATGAGATAATTTGACAAAAAAATAAAATCACTTTAATCAAGACTTATTTTGATTGAAAAGAGTGAATCCAGCAAAGACGTAGATTCAAATCCTTTCCGTCTGGACTTCACTATAAATATTGACATGAAATGTCCCATTGAATTGTGGAAGAACTGCTTATTTACAGGGAGCGGGCCTGGCAGCGTGTGTTCATTGGCCTCTGAACTTTGCAAATTCATTTGCAGACTCAGTAGTTTGTTTCGCCGGCGTTGTGGATGAAAAAAAGATTAAAAAAAAGTTTAAGAGACGCTGGACTGAAACTCCTCCAACTTGCTGTTGGTTATAAGCTATATAAAAAATTTTAACGCCAAACCTTTGGTGCTTTTTTGGAAATATTTACCTCATTTGCCAGTTGCCAACACCATGCTGTGGTCTGGGTTTGGTAAATAAGCAGTGTTGAGCTGTTTCAGAGGTTTGATCTATCCTCAGCAGTGGAAGTGGTTTTGGTGCATTTTGTCTGAGGCGGACCCTTGTACAGTACTGTAATATGTGTGCTTTGAAGCCATGTCAGCGCATTGTAACGTACTGTGTTATGCCTTTTTTTGTTTTCTGTTTTTTGTTCTATCGGGAGGGACGTTGATAATTGTTTTTCTACATTAATATTTCTTTAACAGAGGTTAAATATGTCAGAAGAAGAAACAGTCATTTTATAAAAAATCACTTGTCATCGTAAAACCACATCTTTTATGTATAAAAAGACTAAAGGCATGATTTTAACTTTTTCTGAGAACTTAGATGTTGTACTCAATTAATTAATTGAATTTTAAAAATGAGTGATTTCAAAGATTTCTTTCTCCAAATAAAAAGTCTTCTATGGCTCCAGGCCAGCTGCTCGTCATTGGATTAATTTTTTATTTTTTTTAGAATCAAAGTTAAAGTGTGTGTGTGTGTGTGTGTGTGTGTGTGTGTGTGTGTGTGTGAACTCATCAACTATAATACTGAAGTTTTGCACCTGATGCTTCTTTGTCTTGTTAACTTAGAATTTTTTGATTTTGACTACAAGTCAAAACTATTATGTCGTGTTGTTGTTTGTGTTGAGCATCAGTGGAAGAAAAATTCAGATTTATTGAAGTAAAAGTAGCTGTTCCACACTATAAAATTACTTCATTACAGGTAAAACACTTATTACTTACGTATTGAATATTGAGCTGGATTCCTGAAGTGTTGTCAGCAAAGTGCACAGAAGGAAACGAAGTGAAAGCAGTCAGTGTTATGCTTTTATCTGTTCTAATGTTGGAATATTATTACTGAGACATTAATGTGTAAACAGACTTATCACTGTTCTTTACTTATTAACTAGTTTATATGCAGTTAGGCAGCTTAATCAGTAACAATATATTCTACTGTAAACGCTGCTCATATGTTTTGTATGTAAAATATTTACAGAGTAACTTAAGACTTTGACTTTATTTGTCAAATACAAAGAACAAAATTTGCCTCTGAATAGTGAAGTAGAAGGATAAAGTAGTATAAAAAGTACCCAAGTGAAGTTCAAGTACCTCAGAATTGACCGAGTTGGTTAAACTATACCAGAAGCACCGACTACAAACTTCTTATGCCTTAATGTGCTAAACAAATGTTAAACATGACCTCAGATACCAGAAGGTTAAATCAAAAAATGATTGAAATGTTTATTATTATTAAATGCACAATAACAAAAGCAGTTTTATTTTTAGAGCAGAAACAATTAGTCAGTTAATCAATTTGTGAATCAACTTAATTGTTAACAGTTTTGAGTCGGTCTCGTGATGGTAAACTGAATATCTGGTTTGAACTAGTGGTTTGACAAAACCAGCAAATTAATTATGTCAACAGAAATTGCGATGGACATTTTACACTATTTTCTGACTAAAAGTTTTGGCAACTGAGCCAGAAACACTGAGCGACACAGCTGTCAGGTAACAAAGGCTGGTTTTACTTTCTTTAAGTAAGTGTTTTTTTTTAAGTCATCCTTAACATGGTCGGTCTTGTTATGTGACTTTTTCACAGTGTTTCGACCCTCAAAAGCTGCTAAAATGTGAATTGTTTGCGATGTGAAAAATAACCTTCCTTTATTCCTCAAACTGTTGACTGAATGCTTTTTGTGTTCCTGCAGCCAAACTGTAGTTTCTTTGTCTGCATTCATCTCCCAACACAAAAGTCTTCTTAGGTGTTTTCTCTTATCTCTGCCATTTCTCAAAATCCCAACATATTTATCAGGAAGACAATGTGAAAGCTGTCTTTTCTTGCAGGCCCATAGATATTCTTCTTTTTTCCCCCTGCAGCCTTTGAAGGTCTGGCTGGTCGCGGCTGAACTCTGGCCAGAAGGCATCTGTTACTCAACAACATCTGTTCCTGTTCCTCTCTTTCTCCAACCATGCCGAGGGACACGCAGGCTCTCCCAAGGGTGGCCTTTTGTGTGCCCCATTGTCAATTCCATCATTGTCTGCCGAGTCTGTTCCCATAATGCCGCGGGGTTATAAACCCCTCCAGAGGCCAACTCTACCGGGCTGATGATTTACAGTTATTTGTGTCTAAACACAATCAGCGTCTTTGTGGGGCAATTAAGAAAGAAAACTGAGGAGAATTTAAAGAGGTAATTGTGAAAATGTAGACGGCAAATTTAAAGTCGGTTTTCTCTCTGACACGACGGCTGCGATCAGATGGGACTGAACTTTAGTGCCGTGAAAAGGAAAAGCTTCAGATATTAGTGAGGAAAAAGTTACTGAAGTTGTTTTCGGTGCTAACAGGAGTTGGACGTCCCGGAGGCGTTTCTCTACATTGATCTGAATTTTAGAGCCATGAATTACCTGACTTGTTCTTTAGGGGGAGAAGTAGGAGTGGTAAATCTAGCGTAGGCACATTGTTTTTTATGAATAGGCCCCTCTTCCATCTCCAGGGAGACACTTTCAACTTCTGGCAGTAGCCAACAGTGTCGGCATAGAAAAGCCCACCATGGGGTCGCCAGGGGAAGACAACAGATGTTACTGATTAACTTTGCTCACAGACCCCGAAAGAAGTGTTTTTCAGAGTGCTTGCAGATGGACAAAACAAAAGTTGGACGCAATTAAAATTTCACGTTTAGCAATATTTATTTGGAAAAATAGTCTTGGCTAATTCCTTCATTCAAAAACGGTAAAGGAGACAGTAACATAACAATTTGTACAGTACAATCCCTCTTAAATAACATTTTCTTTAAAAAAAAAAGTCCCATTGACCTGAAGTGCCTTTGCAAATATCATCATTAAAAAAGCCAACTTAAATAATCATAACAAACATCACAAATATACAATACAAAATAAAAATAACACAAAATCATTAAATTAACTTAAATTAAATCATAATTTTAAATCATAACTTTTTTCCTTGTTTTTTTCTTTATTTTACAAAATCTGTATCAAAAAGCAACATTTTTTTTTTAATTAAGACAAAGTGTTTATGTCCCAAAAAGAAAAAGAAAATGAACAATACTATGTCATAAATGGTTTGGAGGGCTTGGGGAAGAAAACGCACTTCAGTTAACACAGTGATCAAGTATACATACAGTCTTCATACAGGTGTAGTGATGGGTGCACAGCCCATGTGAACAGCCTCATGAAGAACAGGCCAGTATGGCCAAACATCCACCATTTGATGCAGTTCCTGCGCTCAGCAACGGCGTGTGGGTTAGAGAAAAGGCCTGGGTGCAAATGTTGCAAAAACAAAAATCGTAGCATCGCACGTTATCGCCACGAGACAGTGTCCGTTTATATTTTATTTTTTACCCCCTCTCCCCGATAAAAGGCAGAACAGAAAGCTAAATGGAAGTTTACTTTCAACCGTAAACTTTTTTCTTTTTTTTTCTTTACCCCGCCAGTTCTTATCCCACAGGCCGCCGCTGCCTGCGCTTAGTTTCCAGTAGAGAACCAGCTCACTCTGAATATCAGTTAAACGTCTCAGTATCAGCAGCAGTCTCAAGGCGGGACACCTCCCCCTAGGGTTAGAGCAGCATCTGAAGGAGTATAAAAACTCTCCCATAGAGCAAATGAGCAACGGGCAGCCCGTCGGTGGCTCGTTACACCTGCGGAGACACAAAAAGACAAAAAAAACCATGAGTGATTGTTCGTCAAACGACCGCAGACAGAACTCGTGTTACACTGAAAGGTAAAACATACAAAACTCACCTCAGTTGCAATTATACATTCGTCCTTTTCCTCTGACATCACAAACACAGATTTGTACTTGGTGTCCGCACATGCAGACATTTCTGGGGCTTTCTTTTCTGATGCATCGCTGTGGGAGAGAGAAAAAGGTTGTTAGTTTCATCGTTCTGGCCTCAGCGTTGTTCAAGAGTCGATCAGCTTTTCAAAATCAAATATTTACCATTTTAAACGTTTGCTGCGTTTCTCCTCAAACTCAAAAGAGTCCATGGATTGGCACTTGTCCTCGCAGGCCGCCTCCAGCATGGCCTCCTTTGCCGCCTGCTCGTAGTTGACCTCGTGTACGAGGTTGTAGTCTGCGGGCGGATGGCGGCTCTTGTAGCTGCTCCTCCCTGGTGAAGATCCTTCATCAGGGTCACTGCTGCAGAAGTCCATCTTCTTGTTGATGTTTTTGACGCCTGGTGTCGGCATCACGCTGATCGCCAAGTCCCTGTCACTCCGGTGACAGTTGTTAGTCAGGTTGTTTATTGTCTCACCCTCGCCAACGGTTTCTATTTGCCCGCCGCGCTGGGCTTTAGATCGGAAAAATCCAACAAGTACAGCGCACCCTGCCAGCAGCAGCAGCACCAGGGCCACGCCGGACCCGACAGCCATCCATGGCACCTCTGACCCGCGGATCGCAGCGTGCTCTGGAAGCAGGAACTGGCAGTTTCTGCCACCGTAGCCGGGAACACAAGCGCAGACGTAGCGGTTGTTTCTCTCGTGGCAGGTGGCACCGTTGTGGCAGGGGTTGTGTTCGCAGCGGCTGATGGGCGAGCTGCAGTTGCGGCCGGTGTATCCTGGTGGGCAGGTGCAGGTGTAGCCGTTAGGACCTTCCTGACACGTCCCGCCGTTTTGGCAAGGGTAGGTAGAGCACTCATCTCCGGTGTGGTCACAGTTCATGCCAGTGAAACCATCTGGACACTGACACAGGTACGAGTTGACAAGATCCACGCAGCGTGCACCTGAGAACAGAGATGAGGAGTGTCAGGCATGAATGTTTGCCATTCAAGGCACACTGAAATCAAGCTACGCATCTCTAAGAGTGATCCTGTGGGATGACGCAGCCGGTCACTCTTACCGTTGGAGCAGGGGCTGGAGGTGCAGTGGTCAATCTTCTTCTCGCAGTTGAACCCTGCGTATCCAGTGGGGCACTGGCAGAAGTAGCCTCCGTCGGGGTTGTCAGCACAGCGGCCGCCGTTGGAGCACGGCCCGTCAGCGCACGTCATGGCACTCAGCTCACAGTTGTTGCCATAGAAACCGTGAGGGCAAGTGCAGGTATATGTGTTTTCCAAATCCTGTGGGGAAAAAATAGAGCAGGCTTGACATCAACATCTGTTTTGCAACTGCGGCTGCTGCAAACTGCAGCCTGACATTTTTTATGGCTTGATGCAAAGTGAAGCAAAAACAGAAACAATTTGAGAGACGAGATAAAGACGTGAACGTGCCAGCACCAGGCCGCAGATCACAGAGGACCGGACATCACTTACAGTGCAGCTTCCTCCGTTGCGACAGGGGTTTCCAGCGCATTCGTTGACCTGGATCTCACAGCTGGCCCCAGTGAAGCCGGGCTTGCAGGAACAGGTGTAGCTGCCCTGGCCAGTGTTGCTACAAGTGGCTCCATTCATGCAGGGCTTGTGGTGAGTGCAGTAGTTGAGATCTGGAAAGACACGGCAGCACATGTGGATTAGCCACAGCACAACACATGGCAGGACAACGGCCGCGGTGACAGAAAGTCTTTTTGTCCTCCGGCACACTTGACTCTTTCTCTTCTTCCAGTCGTTTTTGTTTCCTGTCCCTGACCTCCTGTCTTCGCTGTTCGTTTCCAGACAACTGTTGCTCGGTTGTTGCGTCTTCACCTCAGTGTTGGTGCCTTATTTTGTCCCTCGCCCATCTCCGTGTCTCTACAGAGCTTTCAATGGTTTCCAATGATGAAAGACCAGAGACGACTTAAAGATCCTGGACCAGGCTTTGGAAACACTCTCGTCAAGAACACTTTCTATCAGTGAGCGTCAATTTGGTCATTTACAACTGAAGCAAACACCGACTTTGCTCCGACGCCACATCTGTCTTAATCTGTCAATAATATTTAAAAATCTTCCAAATGTAGTTAGATCCTACTTCTTATTGAAATATATTCATTGAAGTGTTGTTGAGTTTTATGACCTAAACTTCTGAAAAACTTTCACTCGTTAACCTGACTTAGACGCCCTTCGCTCATCCAAATGAACCTGGTTCCTTCCTGTGTTTCCTCATCACGCGCCCCCCCCAGCTCTCACCACAGTGTCTCCTCACCTTGGTTGCAGAAGAGTCCCCCCCAGCCCTCCTGACAGTTGCACTGCCACGGCTGCTGGCAGGTCCCGTGGAGGCAGCCCGGGTAGCGGATGCACTCGTCGCAGTAGCGGCCTTTGAATCCCACCCTGCACCTGTCCAATGAGGAGAGAACACCGGTCAGTCCACTCACATCACCTCACGAGTCCCGGCCAATGAACGAACGCCTCGGTGGAGGAAACTTACTTGCACTCTCCGGGTTTCTCGCAGAAGCCGTGCTCTTCGTCGCAGCCGGGCAGGCAGATCGCTGCAGGGGGGAGGAAGGAGAAAAAGGTTTTAGACGCACGGATGCAGCAAAAACAACAAGATCCAAAACTCATCAGCTCAAAGTCATTAAAACAGGAGCTCAGTCTCCTCATGAGCGTGGAAGAATTTTCTGCTTAACACAGAGCTGAGACAAAGGAGGGAGTGTGTGTGTGTGTGTGTGTGCCACTCATTACACACACACACACACAGAGAGAGGGAGAGACCCCCTCACCCCACCACCCTCTTTTTCTTCTTCACTGCGGGTCAAAACTCTTTTATTCATCCTGCACACACACACACACACACACACACACACACACACACTCCCCTTAATGTCTCGGATTGGGCCAGATAAGAGTGGACAGCTGGCGAGTGTGTTGCCAGCGCGCGACAGCTGCTCCATTGTCTCCTCTCTGCCGGCAGCTGCCCACTTCAAACAATACCTCCCCCGCCTGGGCCAATCAGCGCCGGGGCCCCTGCCACAGCGGCCAATCGGAAGGCGGCATGTAAATTTATGGCACGCGTGAGATTATTCCCCCAAAAAACTTTCCTTAGAATAAATCAAGTGGTCGTGTGTGTGTGTGTGAGGGGGGAGGGGGGGTGTTTACGCACAAGTTGCCTCCTAACGGCACTCAGAGTTTCTGATTACAGACATTTTACACTTTGTATTTTTTACATTTAGAACAAAAAAAAGTTTGCAGTAAAAGTTAAGTTTAACTGTGTTTTGTCCTAAATCTAATTCCAATAAAACATTAATTGTGTTGAAATATTGTTTCTCATTATTACGGCACAAACATCCCATAATACAGCCACTCACGCTCGGTGCAGTACTGGCCCTTCCACCCGGCGTCGCACACGATCTCCCCGCGCTCCCCGCAGGTGAAGTGGCCGAAGGCGTCGTCCCTCGGCCGGCAGAACACCGAGCAGCCGTCCCCGTAGTAGTGCTCGTCGCACACGAAGCGGTAGGAGTACCGGAGCTCGGTCCTGCCGCCGGTGTGCAGGTCCTGGGACCAGTCCTCCCCCACGGTCAGGTGCCTCTGGGTGGTCATGGTGCTGATGACCCGGTCTGGGTTCTCTGCAGTGCGCATGTGTGGAGGATAAAGTTAGAGGATGGAACAGGTGTGATTGAGACAAAAAGAGAAAGGTGTGTGTGTGTGTGTGTGTGTGTGTGTCCTACCTGTGGAGAGGTCTTCTTTGGAGTCGGTGTGCAGAGCCTCGATGATCAGTGAGAAGGTCCCCTGGGAACACAAATGGCTTCATGAGACAGGTGGCCGGCGGAGATAACATCAAGCCAAGACCAGAGGAGACTGAGCCTTTCACTGTGAGCGCGATGCAAAGTGAAAACCTGCAAACTCTCTGTGCTCTCAGCCTCAGAAAAGGAGCCGCGGCGCGCTTTTACGCACGGCTTTTACGCACGGCTTTTACGCACGGATCTAGCGGAAGAAATGGCGCCTTTTCACTGCCTTCACTTCCACTGTGCTGTGTCTGTACTCACCGGCCACGTGAAGCCGAAGTTAATCCTGATGGGGTTGCTGAATGAGCTCTCCGGGATGACGTCGGGCACCTGGAAGGAGTTGGAGCCGAGCACGGGCGTCACGGCGCCGCCGTAGGTGCAGGGCGGCTCCGGGGACGCGTTGGGCTGGTAGTGCTTGAGGCAGATCCTGAAGAAGGTCTGACACTCGCACTGCTGCTGGAAAGACGAGGTCAGGCCTCCCTTGCAGCAGTTCTTGTTGCCCTGCACCCCCTTCTTGTTGAGGAACTCCTGCAGCTTCAGCTCAAACACTCCCGAACAAAAACCCTGCGGAGGAGGAAAGTTATCATGAAGCACACACTCAAACACACACACGCACACACGGATGAATGAGTGTGTGGAGGGAGGGTCATTGTGTGGAAGAAATAGATTCTTACCTGGCACAGCAACATGGACATGACGGCGAGAGTCAGCAGGATGACGCGCCCCATATTCAATAAATACATAATAAATAATCAATAAATAGAGCAGAAAGTGTGGGCTGGTCCTCAGGGTGCCTCCTCCTCTTCAGTCCCTCTGAGGAAGATGCATTGAGCACGGTGGGCTTCTCTCATCAACTGCTGCTGTCAGTCATGTCCCGAGCAGCAAAAAGAGGATAAATCCCAAACCTTCAACAGCAAAAAAAAATAATAAAATCACAAAACAAGAGATGTGAACTTGTGGTTGGATACAAAAAGTCCTCCAGTTCCTTTGATGACGCGTTAATCCAAAGAGGGAGAAAAGAAGAGATGAATGGTTCCTTTTTTTGTGAAGAAGGTGACAAATTTTTAGGAAGCAGCTTTTTGTGTGTGAAGGTCTTGGTCTAACCCAAGGACGGATTTGTCACTGGTCCAACATGCTTCCTTCTTCCTCCTAATGTCTCTCCTCACTGTGAACTGTGCGTCTGTCTCCAGCCCAGGCCGCCTGCAGCCTGTTATATACGGCCTGACACATGCTATGGTAATAACATGCAAATGGACCTCCTCCTCCTCCTCCTCCTCCTCCTCCCAGACTTCACCTCCCAATCTGGCCCGGCTCTCCACAATGGGATCCCATTGCAAGCAGCCCAACAGCCTCCCAGCAGCACAGCCTGAATCTCTGAGGCCAACGTGGAGACATGTGAAAGTATTTTCTGAACCTCTGAAAGAAAACTCCTGCAGGAGATCTGCTGAGACGAAGACAACAACCCAAAGTGATTTTTAGAGTTGATAAAATCTTTCAGAAATCCCTGAGGAGCTCACGGGTTTGCTTCCTCATCCTCACCATAACTTTTAGACGATGAAGAGGAAATAAAACTGTTTACTTTTGTGGCTGTTTCAGAACTTTCCTGCAAATGAAAGCGTTTTGGTCGAAACAGGAACTTTTCATCTGCGTGGACTGAAATGAAAGTTCCACCGAACCGAGATGTAAATAGTTTTGAACACATGCCAGAATCCTTCCTGACAGGATGTTGATGACATGTGGGTGAACTGATCCTCCAGCTGTTGCCTCTCTGGACAAACTTCTGGTTTTTGGCGACTTACGATGTTTTGGGTAAAAGTGCCAAAAACATTTTAAAAAAAACAACCCAGAAAAAAAAGTTGATTCAAAAGTTCAGAAAATAGGAGGAAAAAAAGTTTCTTGGTCAAACCCTGACTCAGTTAATTGTTTACACCCCTCCTCCTCCTCCTCCTCCTCTTCCTCCTCTGCATACACACCCTCTACATTTTGGTATTTCTGGTTGTGGGAAGAATTTAATGCTTTGAATCGACTCAAAGGACCAAAGAAAACATTCCTTGGCAGAGCTGTGTGGTGAGGTAAACGACTGGAGGGCTGGACTCCTGCTTCCCCATTTTGCTCTCCTCTTCTTCTCCCCATTCTCCGGGCTCAGATTAAAAAAAAAAAAAAAAAAAAGTGTGTGTGCATGTTCATGGATGTGTGTGTGTGTGTGTGTGTGTGGAGTCGCTCGCGTGGCCACCATGAGGGGGAACTTTTGTTATTGTGTGTGTGGTGAAGGAATAAGTTTGCTCTCTCTCTCTCTCTCTCTCTCTCTCTCTCCCCCCCCTCAGCTGTATGGTAATTCAGCCAGCACCTGCTCTCCCCTCAATAACAGCGTGTGCGCGCCTCCCTTGGCTGAGCGCGCACCCACACGTCCCACACACACAATGCTCTCTCCCCTCCCTCCACACACACACACACACACACACACACACACACACACACTTTTCACTTCACATCAAACATAACACACATTTGCTTTTGCTTCTCTTCTTCTTTAAATATTGACCCAAAACTGTGCAGGAAAAACAACAACAACAATGATCCATTATTTAAGTCTTATTTGTGTGTGTGTGTGTGTGTGTGTGTAGAGGGTGGGGGTTGTTTCTTAATTAGGTCGTTCATTAGAAGTGTGATTTTTTCCCCCTGCTCTCACACACATTGCGTCACTGTGTCCAGATATGTCGCAGCCTTACCTGCTGCTGTGATCCACACCTGTGTCAGACCCCACCCACACCTCCTCCTCATCTTCATCCTCCTCCTCCTCAAACAGTGACACGCTTTCCCTTTCTCATCCGAACAACCTTCACCTCTTCTGTCTCATAACCTGCTCAATGTAGTTACTGATTACTTCTCATCAATGATGGCAGCGTCCAATCAGAGTCCTCCTCCATTCATAAACAATCCGTCCCTCCTTTCTGTTTCTTCAAAGCAACCGTGACCGTCACAATTAACCTCTGATGGAGACAAGACAATCAATTATCTCTCCACCCTTCAGCGTTTGATGGAGGCGCTGTGGATGTTTTACAGCTTCCATAAAGTCTGTGGAACAAATCTCAGCTTTGAACCTTTTAAAGTGGAATTTTAATACCCAGAAAGTAAAATCATGAAGAGGCGTGAACATGTTTACATTGATCATATTACCTGAACTGTGAGGCTGATTAAAAGTCTGTAGGACCAAGGAGGAAACTGAAACTGACTTGAGATTAAAAAGTCTCAAACTGAGGCTCAGTCCTTCGCCAATGGTTTGATAGGACTCACAAACAGGCCCTGATCAGCAGCCAATACATCATCAATACATCTTACAGTCAGTCTTTGTGCACTTGACCACGACAAAAACCTCAAACTTCATCTAAACATGAGATGAGATAAACCTTTATTCGTCCCACAGTTCGACGGCAGAGAAACTGAGGCTGAAGGTTAAAACTCCACAGAGTTTTCTGTCCTGAGCTCCGACTGTTTAACTAAAGTGCTACAGTAGGGGGCTGCTGTAGTTTAACTCCTGCCCACCAGTAGCTGCCACACAAAAAAAAGGGTGACTCGGGGTCTGACTATTCATCCATTCTGTGGGCTTTAATTTCCATTGATTGTGAATGCAGGGGTGGGGGTGGGGGGGTCTTCAGTGAAGGACCACGACACGCCTTCAGACGCGGACAGACCCTTACAAGCCATCTGCCACTAACCCCCCCTCCTCCACATCCAGAAACGACGTTTATGCCCCCCCCCGCTCCGGGCTGGAGGCTCGGCTCTGCTCGCCTCTGTCCACCGGCTCCGTCTCTCCACTGGAAGCATGTTAAAGGAGCTGTAACGGTATGGGCCCTCCGGGGCCATATGGCGAGGGGGGAGGCCAGGAGGGGCTTTTTCCTCCTTCTCTGGTCCCCGAAGAGGAGACACCACATGGTCACTCGTGGGAACGTAAACACGGCGCGCATCACACGATATCGATCATATGAAGCGCTGATTGGGGAAGGAGGGGGGAGGGGGGAGGAGGGGTGATGATCAATTGATTTTTCACACTCATACCTCATCATTGCACAAAATATTGACGCATGTTCGGTGAAAGCCTGCAGCCCGGGTGGCGGAGCCCGGATGGTGCCAGGGTCGGTGGTTCCACTCCCGGGATGACGCAGGAGGAGCAAGGCACCGGGATGGAGCTGAGAGAAGGGAGGAGGGAGGAAGGAGGGGGGTCTGATGGAGGCCGCTCGTGCTAAATGTAGGACTGTAGGAGAGGACGGGTTTCAGTCAGAGCCGTGCGTAAAAGCGTCTCCAGTTTTGACGCACAGCCGGATGATGATTACGCACAAAAAAACTACAGGACGAAACGTGACTACTAATCACATTGTGAATAAAATAACTCCAGGCTACTCAATATTAAGTTTATGGTCATTTTATTGCATTTGATACAATTTTAGTTTGGTTTTGGCCTGATGGGTCAAATCATCCTTTCAGTTCTGTCTCGGTTTTACCTGCTGGACCTGAGCAGAGATCAACAGGCTCCTTTGTGTCCACATCAGATTACTGTGGCCAGCTGCTGGAGCAGGGCAGATCCGAGGCTCCCCGGGGCTCCTGTGGGCTCCCCGGGGCTCCTCAGGGCTCCTGTGGGCTCCTCAGGGCTCCTGGTCCGGGCTCCTGTCTCATTTGCATTCGGTGCTGGAGACGTGCTGAGCTTCAGTTTCTGGGAAGAGTGCCGCAGTAATTACGTGGGGGGCCCAGAGACGCTCCTGCAAGTGTGTGTGTGCAGGGACACTGGGGACCTGAGGGGGGGAGGGGTGAGCAGGGAGCTGTGTGTGTATGCGGCCAGTCGCGTGCCAATGTTTATGAAAACACATGCGCGCGCACCCCGGGGTGACGCACCGCAACATGTGCGGGTCCCTATGAATAAAATCGATAATTGAACAACTGATACTGCGACGTTTACCCACAACGGATCCTGGAGCAGGAGAGGGACGAAGTCGAGCTGGAGGCTTAAACAAACATTAAAAACACAACCTCAGAAACTTATAAAGTTATTATAGGGAAAAATTCATAATGAGGTAAAATATGAAAAGGTTCCTGGAAGAATATTGTCGGGTTCTTATAGGGATGATACAGGAGATTTGAAAAGGCAAATAAGGTGAAATGTGTGAGTCTTGTCACAAAGTGCTTCACAAAGACAAAACAATAAGATACGGAACAACAGAAATACAAAGATCACAGTGGACATATGCGTGTGAGACATTCAAACACCTGTCAGAATATTATTAATATTAAAGCTAGAATACATGAATGGAGTAACAGAAGAAATTCTTCCATCCAGCTGTTCTGCATGAAGCAATAAACGAGCCAACATCCCATCACCATCTGTGAGAGAATGGAAACGCTGAGGAGACGCGCTGAGCTCGACTTGGCTTCGAGTCGTCGAGAGGAAAACGCTCCCATCCTCAGAGCACAACGCTTTGACCTTCACAACCACCTGATCACAGCCCACAGAGTCAGACAGTTCTCTCCACCAGAGGAGGGCATATCCTCTGAAGTTATGTCCGTCCAGTAGAAGCTGTTCTGGAGGATCATGGTGGACGACATCAGTCTGTCAGTCCACCACTTTGGTCCAGACTGAAATGTCTCAGAGGACGAGCTGTAATATCTTTGATCCCCTGACTTTTAATTTGGTTTATGACTTAATACCTGCAAAACACATCACATTCCCATCAGCCTCAGCGGTACTTTGTGTTTAGTGCTAATTAGCAAATTCTAACATGCTAAACTAAGATGGCGAACATGTAAACATTACCTGTTAAAATCTGCATGTTAGCATTGTCGTCGGCATGTTAGCATGTAGCACGGAGCCTCACAGAGCCGACAGTGAGTGCACACTGAGTCACCTGGCTGATGTGATTTACAGGACACTGGTTCCAGCGGCTGTAGGTTGGAAAATGATTCATTGGATGTAAAGATGAAAGTAGAGGAGCTGACGATCAGACTGAGCTCTGTTTGTTCAGCGGTTTTATGTTTCCACAATATGATAAAATCGAACCCAATAAAATCACTTCTCTTCTCCTGAGGCTGCTGCAGTGCCCAGCGCCTACATCTGACAACATGTATGTGATTGTCGAGCAACTCGTTGCACGTTAATCTGCTTCTGTAACAGCTGCCACTCTTCTGGACTCAGGTTCTCCAGCAGATGTTGGGACCTTCACTGATGTCAAGTGATCAGATCCAGCTCACAGTCGCACGACAACTCGATTAACTGACTGAATGGTTCAGATATGTAATGAAATTTTAAAAAAACTCCAAAATATAAAAAGTTTCAGTTTACAGAGGAACAAAACAAACACAGTGAGGAAAAACTTATATTTTAGAAGCTGGACACAACAAATGTTTGACATTTCTGCTCCATAAACAACATATTTATGATCAAAAACAACACCAGACAAAATACTTTAATCCATCCAGTGTATTTGATGTTGAAAGAAAGAAAACACATTGCAGTTCTCCATTTGTCCTCCTCAGCTCGACTCTAATTTTACTCCACGTAGGTTTAATCACCAGTTTGAATGATGAGAGGCTAAATGGAGGAAGTCCACCTCCCCTCCCCTCCCCTCTCTCTAACTCTCCCTCTCTATCTCTACAACCATGAGCATCTGCCCAGAAATGAACAGATGTAGGCACCTGCGTCGTGGGCCCACATATGCGCACATGTCCCCCTCCCCAAACCCCCTTTCAACCTTCCATGGGACCCGGAGCCGACCACAATGGGAGAGATCAGGGATGCAGTAACCAAATACTGCCTATCCCCCCAGGACCCTCGCTCTGTTAGAGGCATTGTCACCAGTTATATCAAGTGGCTGCACCAAACAATCTGCTGTATGACTGCTCATTTGAGACATAACATAATTCAGAGGGACAGAGGAGGGGGGGGGGGACAGAGGTGGCTGCCTGGATGATTTCTATGGCTCCGATATGAAGTGGTGGGTGTTTTTAACAAGTGGGCTCAGGTTTTCTTGCAGTCGGGCTTCGATTGAATTGAATCCAGTCTTGGGATAAGTGGCCGTTGGGCTTGTTTGGAGGGCCCGGGGGTGGCAGGTGCTAGCTGGGGTAGGAGGATGAAAGAGAGGCTTGTCGGAGCAGGGCGTGTACGAGACCAGGTTACACATAAAAAGCCTTGTTTTTGTTCGAGAAGAGCGGTCCGACAGCCCAACGGTAGAGCAGCGGTGGATAATGGCGCCATAATAGCCCCCCGTCCCTATCTCTCAGCTGCCGCTGGACGACAGAGGATCCACACGCACCTGTTGTCGTCCCCCTATTGTGTCCGGCTAGCGTTAGTGCGCTACACCTCAGGAATGCTCCCCGTCCAGAGGCCTGGCCGCTCGTCCCAGGAGAGAGCTTAGCCACGGTGGGACGAGGGGAGGGTGTCAGGAGTGTGTGGAGGAGCTGGGGGGCACGGGAACCAGCAGGGAAGCTTTAGAGGACAAGACAAGGAGAAGGAGGAGGGGAGGTGGAGGTGGGAGGAAGGGAGGGAGGGTGCGTTCCTCCAAAGCCAGTGTCCTCTCTCCTCCTCTCCAGGGGCCTGTCCAGAGAGCCCTGTCCTAAATCACTGGCCCCAGGGGGAAGGCTCTCCATTGTGAAGAGATGGCCCCTGCAAGCTGGGCCGCCAGCTGCCACTGCTGCAGCGTCATGCCCCCCTTCTCCCCACACACACACACACACACACACACACACACACCTCCTCCCAGTATCCCCTCCACCTTCAGCACCATGACAATGCTCCCTGCGGCCAGGGCCACAGGCCAGCGGAGAGCATTAAAAAGGACTTGGAGGAGACTCTTGAGAAAGGCCACAGCGGAGCAACATGTTTTTTGGCCGAACATTAATGATGACAAACTCTGAGCAGGGTTACGGTGCACGACACGCTAACCTGCACGAATGTGACTCTCAGCCCCCGTCAGAGCAAAGAGGGGTCATCGTTTCTGTGTGATGGTGCAAAACTTACCGCAGTTTGGTGTCGAGATTCAAAAGACTGTAGATGCTGGACTTGAAGAATCACTGTGGTCCTTTTTGTTTACTTCAAAGATCCCAGCTGTGAATGTCCTCTCAATCCTTCCAAGTCAGGCAGAGGCTTTAATGGTTTTTCTTTCACTTTGACGCCAAACTGTCATAAAATTGACTTTAACCTTTAGACTCAAACCATAAAATCATTCTGTAAACACTGATACTGGTCTTGTCTTATCTAAGTCCCGTTCATTTTATTCAACTCTTTGAGGCCCCATCAGTTCAGGTGTACACTCTGCTGTGAATGCAAATGTTCGTGCTATAGTGGAGTAATTAACCTTTTCACGCTTGTCCAAGTTTCAGTTTCAGACATCCAAGCTGTAATTTTGACTCCAACTTAATGGAATAGTGCCAGAAAATGCAGATAAATGGACGCCCAAATGTAATGTGTGTAATGCTATATTAGCTTACAAAGTATTTTTAAACCTCACACAACCAACTCACTCACATCGCACTCGTGTATGATGTGAACGTCATCAACGCGGCGTCCGACTCTCGATTTGGTCGATGAAAAACTCGTCCCACTGAGAGGGAGACATCTGAGAAGGAGCAGCAGAGGGACACGCGTCTTTTCATTTGTTGGTTTTATGTCACTTTTTAGTGTTTATTTGAAGCTAAAATCTTTCAGATGCACCTGATGCTGCCTCGCCAGACGTAACTGTTGCAGATTCACTAAATAGACACATTCAGACTTTTTTGTGCTCTTTCTTTTTTTATTTCATCCCCCACCACCGCCGCCGCTCTGTAGGAGGATTTTCCCATCCATTGCTGAGGGAGGCGTGCTCCATTGTGCAGCTTCTAATGATGATTGTAATGATGGCTTGTCCATCTTTGATAAGAAACAGCACGCCCCTCATTAAAGGGCCCGGGGCCCCGGTTCTCATGGCTGCCAGTCCTTCCCCGGAGTCGGACAGCAGGCGAGGGGAGGCGAGACGACACCCGTGGCACACGCCTGTTGACCGAGCCACAAAGCAAAAGCGTGTGACACTCGCCCCACCCCCGCCGGTCCCATTGTCCTCCTCGTGGGTCCCACAGACAAGACCAATCCTGTTACCCTCCCACCCCTCACCCCCCTCCCCCCTCCCAAACCACAAAAACCACAACACACACTTGAATTGCTGCTCAACACACACACACACACACACCCCTTCCTCCTTTCCCTCTCTCCTTCACAATCAATTTTACCAATCAGCTGATCTCTCTCTTTCTCACACATCCACCAGGACTGCCCTCATCCCCTTCTCCTCCCACCCTCGCCCCACCTCCTCCATCACCTCCCCCTTCGCCATCAGCTGCTACGTAAGGTGGAAATCCATCATTGTGTGTAAAGAAGGTGCTCGTGCATGCTGCGCAGTCATTATCATACACACACACACACACACTCGTGGGTGTGTGTGGGGGGTTGGATGATTGTTTTTTTTTAGGGGTGGGGGGGCTCTAATTCACCGATTCACATGCAGACAGTATTTCTTGGTGGTGTTGGAGGAGGGTGTGGCAGGTGGGTGGGGTCTGGGT